>CM076607.1:112235643-112835643 GCA_038502775.1 Hippodamia convergens
CCCAGCATTGGTAGATCTTTGCAACTGCCTTAAAAGTAATTCAACGCCATCAATAAAATGCCATCGAAAATAGTTTGTTGGCAAAATGTACAGTAACCTGCAAAACCTAACATTGAAAAAAGCCATTGAAAAAATAGTAACTTTAATTTGATGGCAATGCCAGTAAAAATAGCCAATGGAAATCCTTTATGACAAGCCAATTGGGATCATAAGCTGGAAGATACCTAGTTATTTCCCCGTTGAATATATTCCACCTCATTTAAATCAACGGCTTTTTATTGATACTCCTGACTTGCGTTTTAAAGTCAATATTGTCAAGTGTCATTGTTCGGTTAGATTAGTTCTCATTTCTTTTGATTGAGTTGAAGGAACGAGAAGCAAGGAGAAAGTGAAGTCGAAAAACGCCGCCATTTTCATCATTTGTAATTTACCTAGTGTTAATATCTGATTCGCAATGTCAGCGAATCAAGATTATGAGTAAGTATACAATTTAATTTTATTTATTTCCTAAGTGAAACTTTTATAACCTCTAAATAAATATGAACAAAATATCAGCAAGTTCTAATAGTAATCATTCAGGAAGATACCCAAATAATATTTAATTTGTTCGCTCAGGCATATATTAAGGGTGATGATGGTTATATTTTGTTATTTCCCTATAACATTCGATATTCCTTATATAGAAACTATGGAGGAACTGTGAAGATTTAAAAAAAATGGTATCTGAAGTAAATGAAAAACTAGATGTCATTATAATGCTTTCACAGAGTTTGACAACTTCATCAAGTATTGAAATCAAACCCACAGTATTCGAGTGTCGTGGAGAGCACACGTATTTGTAATATTTGCTCGATTAGTTGCAAAGTGAACCAAAAGTCTAGAAATGACCAATACCAGAAGTACACAGAAGTCTTCTCCAAAAGTGGCTAACTCAAGGCATGGTACACCCAAAAATGTTACCGAGAATAAACAGTTTGATATAAAGTAAAGTTATTTATCGCAGAAAAAAAATTGAGGAATCTACTAAGTGTTTGAAACAAGAAATAGTTCTCTTGAAGAATCAGCTAGATGAGCTCACAAATAAGGAATGAGGAATTGATGGAAATAATCAGTAAGAAACAGTACTTGAAAGAACCAGTAAGTACGTTTTCATCTTCGAATAATCGTGATGAGTCACAGTTATCTGGAAATTCTCTCGATTCCGATGATACGGTTATCAATAATCAGTTACCAGAACCGATTTCAAGCGAATAACCTGGTCCCCATTGGTAATTACCAACTAGGACCAACTACATTCAAGCGACTTCGGTCATTGTAGGTTATAATCATTTTACAAGGAATATCCCTGAAGACTATAACCGTAGATAACCGCAGGCAGGACCGTAGATAACCGCGGTCATTACTGGTTATTCGCTTGAAATCGGTTCAGATGTGCGGCGTCGTCAGATAAACAAGAACACATCGAGTGCATCGGTGGTTACTCGTGTCTAGAGACAGAAATTTCTACTTTGGCTTCGTGATTCCGTATGCGCAATGAGCAGTCTGTTGTTGGTTTATTATTGTTGAACGTTGAATAGAATTACGGAATAGGTATTTCGATATTATTCCTTTCGGTACTTCTAGTATTTTGTAGTGTTCTCAAAAGTTTTATCGAAAATGGTTGCGGCATGCGGAATATGCAAAACCACATTCAGCACGTAAAGAAATTCCATCCTGATGAATACTACGTTATGTTTATTTATGTTCACAATTTTGATGTTTAATTTTCAGTAAATCAATTTAGTTCACTTCTTATTGTTCCTACTGTTTAAAAACACAATCTTTCCTTTATCTTTGCAATAAATTAAGGTGGGCTATTATGAATGGACTCCATTTTTTGTCGGTGTAGTAAATAAACTACTTATACCTGCCTTTACCTTGCCTGAATATCATGAAAAAACTGGGAGGAGCGATTTTTTGAGTTTACTCTTATGAAAAGGGGTCCTAAATTACTTCCCTTCTGGGAAACGGGGTATTAAATTTCTAAGAAATAAGAAATAAACCCATGTCGCTAAATCCTGACATACATGGTATCCTGAATGTGTGTTTTTTTTTATAATTTTCAGCGAAAATAAAATCAGGTATTACTCAAGATAGTTCAATTTCAATGAATGTATCATTGAGGATTTATTTTGAATAGTAGCAATATCACCTTTTGTCAATCACGTGTAATATTTTGTTTCAGATCAGTTTACCAAGTTAACGTATCAATATAAAGAAACTTGCAACGAATGTAATAAAAGTTTTGTGAATTATTCAAATTTAGTACGACACGTTAAGAGGCTTCATCCAGGTATGAATAATTTCTTTATGGGTGAATTTATGTATTTTTTGTTAGTTACAATATGAATATTAATAAATAGTACTAGTGATAGCATAATTTGAAGAAATAAATACCATGCCATGAGATTTTATTTAACGAATCGAATTAATGAATCATATCAGTTCACGCAGATATCAATTGATAGATTCTTGAAATTCTTTATACAGGATGATTTCGCGAACTGTTTAGGACTGTCGAAATACGATGTATCGTTATATACTTTACTTGAACCTCTTAGATCTATCTTCATTGCAAATAACAAAAATATCGGTGATTTTTTTTCAGGGGATCTACAGGTTTTAACTTCCATTCAAATTTGAAAAATAACCCTGTAAATCAGAAATTAGGACTTATAGTTACTACACATGGGGGTTTTTCTTGATCCTCTAGTTGCCCTCTGTCTCTCATTAAATTTTTTCCATCTTATCCGGGATACCCTATATTATTGTTTCAGAACTCTTGCGGGTACTATTTATTAATATTCATTTTGTAACTAACAAAAAATTATTCATACCTGGATGATGAAGCCTCTTAACGTGTTGTACTTAATTTGAATATTTCACAAAACTTTTATTACATTCGTCGCAAGTTTCTTTTTATTGATAAAATATTACGCGTGATTGACAAAGAGGGAAGCTATCAATGAAAATATTGCTACTTTTCAAAATGAATCCTTGATGATACATTAATTGAAATTGAACTATCTTAAGTAATACCTGATTTCATTTTCGATGAAAATTATAAAACAAAATCACCACATTCAGGATACCATGCATGTCAGGATTTAGCGATATGAATTTATTTCTTATTTCTTCTTTCTTAGAAATATAATACCCCGTATCCCGGAAAGGAAGTAATTTAGGACCCCTTTTCATAAAAGTAAACTCAAAGAATCGCTTTTCTCAGTTTTTTCATGATATTTAGGCAAGGTAAAGGAAGGTATAAGTAGTTTATTCACTGCACCGAAAAAATTGAGTCCATTCATGATAGCCCACCTTAATTTATTGCAGAGATAAATGAAAGATTGTGTTACAGTAGTACAATATAAAGTGAACTAAATTGATTTACATCAAAATTGTAAACATAAATAAACATAACATAGTACTTACCAGGATGGAATTTCTTTACGTGCATTCTTAAGTTACAATAGTGCTGAATGTGATTTTGCATATTTCGCATGTCGCAACCATTTCCGATAAAACTTTTGAGAAAACTACAAAATACTGGAAGTACCGAAAGAAATAATATCGAAATACCTATTTCGTAATTATATTCAACGTTCAACAATAATAAACCAACAACAGACTGCTCATTGCGCATGCGGAATCACGAAGCCAAAGTAGAAATTTCTGTCTCTAGACACGAGTTCGGTGGTTGGTTCTGATGTTGGGAAGCATAAACAATCTACAGGGACGGGCCGAAGACAAATTTTTTGGGGGGGGAAATCCATCAAGAATTTTCCAACTGGACATTAAATTGACAGGAATTCGTTCTATATTTTGGTATACTATTTGTTTCGGTTAAAAAAATTCAAAATGATGAATTTCAACAGAGTGAGGCGTAATTAACTTTTTTTCCATCTACCGAACATACAATTAAGTAGATTTTGTTGAGTTTTTTTTTTTCATAAAGAGTATCTTGATGTTGCTTGAAACTTTGAAAAACACTACTTGTTTGTTTTTTCAGTTTTGTAGCTTTTCTTCATTTCGTGAAATCTGGGAGCGAAGGCACGGCGCATTTTCATCAGAGAAAATATTTTTTCGGAGTAAATATTGGGAATCAAAGTGATGAGAAATTAACGTTGATTTTCCAATTACCCAATATTCAGTAATGTGAGTTTCTCTCTTTTTTGGAATCGTTTTTTTTTGTGACGAGTACCTTGAAGTATGTTTGATACTTTGAGACACACTTTTTGTTTCATTCTTTAATTTAGTTCAGTAAGTTCAGTTTCATTATTTGGTGTATATAAAAATTTCAAGCATCATGAAACAAAATATTTTTCACAAAAAAACAGATTTCATAAAATAAAGAAATATATATGATTGAATGTTGGGTAGATGAAAAATCAAAGTAAATTACTTACCACGTTGATGAGATTCAAAATATTGAAACTGCTCATCCCTAACATGGGTCCATTTCACAGGATAAAAGGAACAAAATTTTCAGAAAATATATTTCGTTTGATAAAAAATGAGCCTCACTTTTGCTTACAGAATTTATGAAATAAAGAAAAGCAAAATAACTCCCCAGATTTGGTAGGAAAACGGTTTCAACCTGAATCACTCATATTGAAGAAACAATTTTGAACAAAATATCCTAATTTGAGTTGGCGATTTCAAACTCTTTTGCAGCGTTCATTGCAATTAGTGTTTGGAATTGAGGATATATTTGGTATTTTGAAAGATTGTTGTTGTGACTTGTGACTTCCGATATTCTGTGGTAACTACCCATAATTCTCTCTCAAACTTGTTCTCCTTCGTGCAGTTTCTGTTCATAATTTTTTTTAATTTTTTATAAGGCCCCACATAACTCAAACTTCACTTTGAATCTTTTTTAGTTCATTATTTAAATTTATGTACACATATTGTTTATTCGCAAAACTATAACACAATGTACGAAGAGCGTACCTAATGATGATTCTGCTTATCTGAAAGTAACAGCTTAAATTTATGATACCAGATGGTTTTTTTTTTATGACACAGTCTATGCGACGTAACTGAAAAATTTACAACTGGGTACCTATTTCTTGAGGCCGCATCTCTTCCAACATTTTATGGTAAAAATAATGGGTTAAATACCATTTATTGCGGCTATACATATATTGTCAACTACTGATTGCAAACTTGCTTTTTATAATTCAGATTCCTTCGTATTTCATAACTCTTGGAATTATGTTTTTCAACTGCTTCAAAATTTTACCAACTGCTCTAAACTTTTTCCAACTGTTTTGGAATTTTTTCCTTATGCTTTGAAATTTTGCCAACTACTTTGGAATTTTTCCAACCCTTATGAAATTTTTTCCAACTGCTTTGAAATTTTTCCAACTCCCTTGAAAATCTTCCAACTGCTTTGAAAATTTGCCAACTTCGTTCAACATTGGGGGGGGATGATCCCCCATCCCCCCCCCCCCCTTGGGCCCGTCGCTGACAATCTAAAGGTGCGTACAGACATGCTCCGAATGGCGTACCAAACGACGTCGCGTACCTAAGCACAGCTTAATATATATGTGTTGTGTTTATTAAGCTGTGACCTAAGTGTGGACGGCAGGGCGCAACAGCGTAGCGCACATCGCCGCGATCAGAGTGTAGATATTGGCGAACTTTTGTTGATCGCGTTGATGTACGCGACGTGGTGCGGTACGCCATTCGGAGCATGTCTGTACGCACCTTAAAAGGAATATCATTGTGGGATCAAATGCAGCCTCGGGGGATGGATCGTTCGCTTCGCGCCCAAAGTTGTGGCTTCATATTGGTAGATGCAGACCGGAAACTTCTACGGATCAATTGCGATCATATCTAGAAAAAGCCCTACCAAATTTCACTTTCGATATCACGAAGTTGGAATCTGAAGGACTCAACTCTTCATTTAAAGTTGGTGCTGATCTAGCCTTAAAGAATACATTGTTTGCTCCTGAATTCTGGCCGGAAGGAGTAACAATCAAGCGTTTTTTTCGGCGCCCAACCCAGGGAAACTTGCGCAATGGAATATTTTAAATCTAATGTAGATAATAATAATATTAACTCATCAATAGAATGCTTGAGTGTATTCCATCTCAACGTACAGTGCTTAACGAATAAAATAAAAATTTTCGAATCATCTTTGGATTCTTTCAGTAACCCAGATATTATTTGTTTGACTGGGCATTGGTTTACGCACAGGCATGATTTGAATTTATTCAATATTAGTGGATATATCAGAGCAGCTGAATTTTGTAGAATTTCTCATAAAAATGGTGGTAGTGCTATTTTCGTTGAAACCACCCTTCAATATTACTGTAAAAGAGTCTCCTTAGTGTCTGAGCTGAACTGTGAATTCTCATTCGAGTGTTCTGCCGTTGTTTTATCTAACAAAGTTTGCGTTATTTGTATCTACGGGTCTGATGCCGGAGATTATCATATATTCGAAGAACAACTGACCAGTTTACTAAGTCAGGTTTCAGTTTTGTACCCCTCGGTCATCTTATGCGGTGACTTAAATATTGACTGGCAGCGGCCTGATGATATGATGACTAGGAGCTTTCGAGCAATTTTAGAGGGCTTCAATATGTTCAGTGCAAATGAGGATTTTACCAGGATATTCAGATCGATTGACGGGCATATTAGTGAAACTTGCATAGATTACGTTTTGACTAACTTGGAAAGTACGGCGATAGACAGCTGCAGGAACTTCAATCCTGGCATATCTGATCATAATGCACTGCTGCTGAATTTTACCATTTCTGGATGTTGCGCCCCTGAACTTACACATGTACATCGGAGCCGTATTATAAAAAAGCGTTTCTACACAGAGGAAGCATTCGGTTGGCCTGGATGTTTCTGAAATTGTGGATGTCGGTTAGGTTTTCGTTGACTTTTATCGGCAATTTATGTGGTGCTTTGAGGTTGCCTTCCCTATAAGGTCGAAACACGTGAGGTGTTGTAGTGCGGTAGGAGTGTATGCTTCTGATGAGGTGCGTTATCTGCTGGGCAGGTTGGAGTTGTTGGGATCTTCGATTAATGAGGAAAGAAAAATGGTGAAGGCGCAAATTAGGTCACTCCAAGAGAAGTCCCAACGGGAACATCATTTGAGTTTGATAGAGAGTAGTGATAATAAAATGAGTGTTGTGTGGAGTATTATAAAGAAAATTCAGAATAAACAGGTGAGAAAGGATTCAATCAGGCTGCTGTGGGTGGTAGGTTGTTGGAGAATGCTGCTGAGATCTGTGATGCATTCGGGCGAGTTTTCACTACCGACTTTTATGAAAAAATAAATAGCTCTTTTCAGATGACTCGCAATTGTTGTACGACAAAGAGCTGTCAACCCTGTGACTCAATGGTTTTTCGTGAGGTAACTGCTTCAGAAGTTATAGAAGTTATAAATTCAATAAAAAACAAACCTTCTGCAGGAATTGATGAAATACCTATTAACGTAATAAAAAATTGCAAGGATATTATTGCTGATCACTTAGCTGATTTGATGAACGTGTCTGTATTCGTCGGTGTATTTCCGGAGGTGTTGAAAGTATCGCGGACCCTGCCAGTTTTTAAGAAGGGTGACCCATTGATACCGGATAATTATCGACCAGTATCCGTTTTGAGCGTCTTTTCAAAAATCTTTGAAAAAATAATAATGTACCATCGCTCGATAAATTATCTTGAGGACTTCAATTTACTATCCGATTCACAGCATGTTTTTCGCCCGGGACGCTCGACTAACACTCTGATGACTCAGCTGGTCCAGGGTATATCTGCACGAATGGATAGAGGTGAGTACGTCGTGGTAATCTGTTTCGACTTGAAGAGAGCATTCGATTATCTGAAACCGCAATTTGTGTCCGAAAAACTGGAAAAGATTGGGGTAGAGGGGTCCTGAATGGCTGGCTAACATCGTTCCTCAGTGATAGAAAAATGATTGTCAAATTGGATGAAGTTTCCTCCACTAACTTTGATGTTCTGTTTGGTTCACGGCAGGGTAGTGTACTGGTCCTCTGTTGTTCAGTATCTTTGTGGATGATCTTGATGAATTTTTGTCGAGGTTCTTGTCGGGGATTTTCCTCTTCATGTATGCTGATGATGTGGAGGTTTTGATAAGTGACCAGCAGCCAGACGAACTCAGGAGAAAATGTAATTTAGTTTTAGAAAAGTTCAGTTGTTGGTGTGAGCGAAATCATCTGCTGATTAACTATGAGAAAACGATCGCTATAGAGTTTCATGTTCCGCAGAGGCCCAAAAGTGGGATCAGCTTAGTTTTTAAAGATATCCCTGTTAAGTTTTTCTCAGAGGTGAATATTCTTGGCACGGTGGTTGATGAACACCTCAGATGGGATTCTGAAGTTGATAAAATTTGTGGGAGACTTCACAAAAATTATTACACTATATCTCACATTAAGAAGTTGGTGGGAGATGACGGCGCTTTGGCGTTTTACTATTCGAACGTGTTCTCTACGCTAAGATATAATATAATGGTTTGGGGCCAATCAGTTGAGTGGGAAAGAGTCTTCATCTTGCAAAAGCGTATTTTGAGAAAGTTGTTTGGTCTGCCATTCAGAGCTTCATGTAGGGAATATTTCATAATGCATCACATTTTAACTGTTCCGTCTATTTATATTTTTTATATTTTACTATATACATATAGGCGAAGCCCTCGTATCCTCAGACGTGAGGATGTACATTCATATGAGACCAGGAATAAATCCCGACTCTGCGAAGAGAGGTCACTTCACTCATTTCATCGAAGGTCTTCGAATAATGTAGGCTGCAGGCTATTTAACCTGTTGCCGCATCATTTAACGCATATGACTTTTAAACATTTTAGTAAGGCTCTGAAGGAGATTCTTGTGAGAAATTCTTTTTATTCTCTAGAGGAATTCTGTAATTTTGTGAAAACCCTGTGAATTAAAATGTAGATTTATATATTATATATTCATGTCATCATGCTTGACGTATTCTGCTTTATGGAATAAATAAATTTATTATTATTATTATTATTATTATGGTAATTTAGAAGAGAGACTCGGAGAAGAAAATGAATATAAAAAATATGTAAGTACTATTAATACTATGCAAGATTGGAGGTACAATTACAAAAGTTGCGAACAATGCAGTTGTGATAAGAACATTTAAATTTCAAAAGGCAACAGAACTATAATAGGTTTATGAAGTCAACTAAATATAAATATATAATATAAAGAGAATAGGTGGAAGGAACTGCACTGACACGACTCGTCGAGTCATGGCAAAACTACTCGACCATAGAGTTGCTGTCGAATGCAATTGGACAGGGAGAAATTCTAAGCCTGCCAGTTCATATAAACTATTGATAAAGCTTATTGAAGGTATACAGGGTCCTGCAATAGTGCGTAATTCTTCCATAGCTGCCAAACCATACCTCCTAGATATTTCGTTGGAATGCAGACCCCTTGTACTATCATTTCTGCAACTCAAGAATTATTTTCAAATATACAGGGTGTTCCCGAAACACCCCATATATATTCACATATTTTCAACACACCTATCATGACGCTAAATATTAGAGACATTTTTCCAACGGTACAGATTTTATTCGAAGAAAACTGCAAAAAGGTAAGGAAAAAGCAGTTCAGCAAAAGTCTTCTTTATGTTATTACTTGATTGAAATTTTCAGTTGCAAAATCATTTTCCGTGTCTGCTGGATGCAGGAGTGAAAATAATCCTAGGCTTACCTCTGAGAAAATTCAAGGTATACAATTGTATACATTATTGTGGAAAAAATACAGGCTATTACATTTGAAAAAATAGAGAAATAATAATTTGAAGTTCTTCATATTTGGACATTCATAACGGACACCGTGTATATGACAGGTTCATCATTTAGGAACGATTAAAAAACTTTCAGAACAAATTCATGTTAGTATCGCTTCTCCCTCACTGGGTCAGCACCTTGACGCGGTGTGGGGGCTTATAGTAATTGCAGTGAATCTTGATACTTAGCGACTGGAACTCCGGTTCCTGACAGAGTTGTAACTCATGTCGAAAGGGTCAAGAGGAGCGGTGAAACTAAGACTGACCAACCCCCTAACCTGCTGTAGTGTCGTGGCCTGGGGTTTTGCACAGGGGTAAACGATGCCAGACATGCAAGGGCAACAAACCCTAATGTCTGGTATACCGGCAGCCAAGCAACTGCTGGGATCAGGTTGGGCATCATGCACAAGGAATATCCGGAAGTCCTGCTAGAAGTGGACCAATTGAAGGCCATCAGAAAGGCACTTGCGGATACGATGCTTGCCATGGGAAGGGACAGTACAGTTAGTCCCCAATTTGGCAACGTTCAGAATAGACCGGGATGGCTGGGTATCACATGCCTTGACAAAGCCACTGCGGAGTGGCTGAGAGGCTTGCAGCCCATGCTTAAACCGTGGGAGGGAGCCGATCTAAGGATCGTCGAGGAGGCAGACTTGCCGCATCCGATGATCCTGATTGGATACCTCCCAGAGAGTCAGGACTACTCTAATGAGCAGATACTGACACTCATAGAGCTCCAAAATAAGGAGCTCAAGACCTCCAGCTGGAGGATCCTTCGGCGGGCACCATCGGGGCCCACCATGCTCGAAGTGGTGATCTCGGCTGACATGAGGTCAGTCGAGAAACTTCGAGCAACTGACTGGAGGTTGATGTACCTGTTCGGTCTAGTGAACCTCAGGCTGAAGGACGGCGGGGCGAAAGGAAAGGGCACAAGAGGCCTTGACTGCCGCCTCGACGACAGGGAAGCCCAAAGCAGAGGGCAAACCTAAGGCTGTACAGTCCCCAGGCACTGAAGAGGCCGGAGTGGCTCAGCCAACCACCAGTTCTGGGAGGAGGACTGCTCCGAAAGGGCGGGAAGGTGAGAGGCCTGGTGGCAGAATAGCTCCGGCCTCCTCCAAACCGCCTGGTGGGTCTTCCAACCCATAATGGTTAGAGGTCTAACGTGCCTTCAGATAAATCTCCAGCACTCAAAGGCAGCCTCCAGTGCCTTATGCTGGAGAACGTCGAGAAGGCACATTGACATAGGGCTGTTGCAAGAGCCCTGGATTAATGGAGGCCAAATCAAAGGTCTCCCAAACAATTTATATCAGATGATATACTGCAGGAGGTCAGTAAACCCAAGAGCTGTATTAATGCTCAGAAAGGAACTAACTTGCCTCCCTCTTACAGAGTTCCTGACCAGGGACCTTGCTGCGGCGCTAGTTGAGGTGCAGATTGGGAGCGGCAGGAGGCAGCTGATTGTTGCCTCGGGCTATTTCCCGGGTGACGCCGTCAACCCTCCACCAGAGGAGGTTCAACGCCTCGTGGAATGGTGCCGAAGCAAGCAGAAACAATTGATTCTGGGCTGCGATGCGAATGCACACCATCTAGTATGGGGAAGCACGGATACAAATAGTAGAGGTGAGGATTTGCTTGATTATCTATTTTCTCATAATGTTGAAATAGCGAATGTGGGTAACAGTCCGACCTTTATGAACGCGATTAGAAGGGAAGTAATAGACCTAACCCTGGCTACGCCATATATTGCAGATATGGTCAAAGGCTGGAGGGTCTCGAATGAACCATCCATGTCGGACCATATGGCAATAGAATTCGAAATCGAAGCGATTGCTTCTACAAATGTTGTGTGCAGAATACCCAGAAAAACCGATTGGGAACTTTATGTAGCCTATCTGAGGTAAGAACTGGAAGGCTCTGCATACAACATAAGCTCTATAGAAGAGCTCGAAAATGCTTCTGCTTACTTTGCGTCGTGTCTGCAAGGAGCATATAAAAGAAGCTGTCCACTCAGGAAGAAAACGATCCAAAGGGACGTTCCCTGCTGGAGCAAACAACTAGAAATCCTCAAAAGAACGGCAAGGAGAGCCTTCAACAGAGCCAAGCGAGAGGGCAGCTGGGATGCCTATCGAGAGGCTATGACGAACTACAATAAAGAGGTTAGAAAAGCCAAAAGGCAGTCCTGGAGAAACTTCTGCGAGGGAATAGACAAGACAGCCCCTGCAGCTAGACTTCAAAAGGCACTATCCAAAAATCATTCCAATCCAATTGGCCAAATAATGAAGCCATGTGGGAACTACACGAGTGATCCTGAAGAGAGCCTAAGTGTCCTGTTGGAGACTCACTTTCCTGGCTCCTAGCGCCAGCGATTCAGTCCTTGAGAGGGAATGGATAAGGCCCTCTAAGTGGGACTTTCAGAAAGCTGGGAGATTGTTTACACCAAGAAGGGTTGAATGGGCGATAAAGACCTTTCAGCCCTTCAAATCTGCAGGCATGGATAGGGTTTTCCCGGCCATGCTTCAGAAGGGTGGCGACCTCATTATACCCCCAATGGTAGAGCTTTACAGAGCCAGCTATGCATGGGGCTATATTCCTAAATCGTGGAGGAAAGCTAGGGTAGCATTCATACCCAAAATGGGGAGAAGAGGTTCCTCAGAACCTAAATCATACCGACCCATATGCCTAACCTCCTTTCTCCTGAAGACCATGGAGAAAATTGTTGATAACAACATGAGGGGAAACTTGAAGCTCCATAATAAACAGTTTGCCTATAGGGCGGGTAGATCTACAGTAGACGCCCTGCACCACCTCCTTGTGGACGTGGAAGGCACTCTAACCTCAAAGGGGATTATGCTGGCAATGTTCGGAGACATTGGAGGGGCCTTTGACAATACCCTACATGACTCCATATGCAATGCTGCTAAAAACAAAGGGGTGGAAATCACCACTGTAAAATGGATATCGGCAATGCTGAAAGGGCGAACCGTCACAGCCTATCTGGGAGAAACTGAGGTGACAGTGCTTACATGCAGGGGATGCCCTCAAGGAGGGGTACTATCACCCTTGCTGTGGTGTTTGGTCATGGATGGTCTCTTGGAGAAGCTTACGGCAGACGGTTACAACGCTCAGGCATATGCTGACGATCTGGTGGTAACCGTGAGAGGTAAGCATGAAGGCACACTGAGCAGCCGCATGCAATCTGCCCTCAGGATAATTGAAAGATGGTGCGAAGATGAGGGACTGACAATTAATCCGTCCAAAACCACCCTGATTCCCTTCACTAGAAGAAGGAATCTTGATCTGAGAGCTCTGGTTCTGAATGGACAGACTCTCAATTTCTCCAATGAGTGTAACTATCTGGGAGTCATCCTGGACAGCAAGCTCAAACATGTGAAACATGTGGAAAAAACCATTTCCAGAGCCACAAGGGCCATGTGGGCCTGTAAGAGGCTCTTTGGAAAAACATGGGGAATGAGACCAGAAATGGTACTGTGGTTATACACTGCCGTGGTACGCCCCGTTGTCACCTATGCGTCACTAGCATGGTGGACAAAAACCGAAGAGGCCACTACTTGCAACAAGCTGCTAAAATTGCAGCGATTAGCTTGTGTTGGGGCCACCGGAGCTATGTGCACAACTCCGACAGCAGCGCTCGAGGTGATACTCGATTTGCCTCCCTTACACTTGTATGTAAGGAAATGAAGCCTGCTGGAAGCCATCAAAATTTCCCTAAAGGGGAACCTCCTACCCGGAAACTGGGTTGGACATATGAGGATACTGAACCAACTGGACTCAAGCCTCTTGGCAAAACCTTCAGATGTGATGCCAATCACATACGATTTCGAAATGCCATTCGAAACGATCATTGGTGATCGTCATAGTGCAATGAACTTCGTAAATCGTATAGACAAGAAGTCATCCATATATTATACTGATGGATCGAAAACAGAAAGGGATACAGGCATTGGGATATGGGGACCCAAAACAAGGATATCCAAGTCCCTCGGAAGTGAACCTTCGGTTTCACAGGCTGAAACACTAGCAGTCTATACCTGCGCTCAAGAGTGCCTTCAAAGGAATCTTAAAGGAGTGCATATATATATATATATATCACCACGGACAGTCAGGCCACTTTGAGATCACTGGAATCATACAGCCAGAAATCTCGGCTGGCATCTGAATGCCGTTATACCATAAAGCAACTGGCCAGAGGCAACAAAGTGACTCTACTATGGATACCAGGACATTGTGGTATTGAGGGAAATGAAACAGCCGATGAACTGGCGAAGAAGGCTTCAAGGCTGAAGCCTGTTGGACCTGAACCTTTCTGTGGGCTTGGAATAGACCAATGCAAGAAAGCGGTCCAACAATGGGAAGCGGCAAACAAAATAACGCTTTGGAGAAATACTCCCAGACTTGCGCAAGCCAAGAGATTTGTGGAATTCTCGTCGACCTACACCAGGAAGCTCATAAAGCTGCCACGCGCTGAGCTTCGAGTAATGGTGGGTCTGCTGACGGGACACTGTCGATATAAATATCATTTGTATCGCATGGGAAAGTCAGCACATGAAACCTGCAGGCTATGTGGATCAGAGAAGGAAACGGCTGAACACATGGTATGCAAGTGTCCAGAACTGGCGGAACTAAGAACCATTCACATGGGGAAGTCGGTTCTGGATCCACATGAAATAACCGCCAAGGCTCCTAAGGAGGTCGCTGGGTTCATCAACACCATTGATGGCCTCCTTGGGATTTAAATGAACGAGTTGGGTAAAGAACAAAAGATCCTTGCGGTCAAAGTTCCCGAAAGGCTGAACGAAGCCACAACGACCCCTGTTCATTATAATAATAATAATAATAATAATAGTATCGCTTCTGGAAATCGTCAGAAGACATTTACTGAACTGCTTTTCCCTCACCTTTTTGAAGTTTTCTTCAAATGAAATCTGTGCCATTGGAAAAATATCTCTTAATATTTTGCATCATGACAGAGGTATTGAAGCAGTCAAAATATATGGGTTGATCTATCAAAAAAATCATCCATTTGTTAAATATCAGAAAATAATTTCCTGAGATGCAGAAATGAAGGTACAAGAGGTCAACCAAATTTCTAAGAATAATTTCGCACTATTCCAGGACCCTGTATTTTGTACTCTTATTATAATATTAGCCTGGAATTTTTAATTGAAACTATAAATTTTTGTATCTTTATTTTACAGATGCTGTGTTGGCAAACCCATTATGTGGACCGGAAGCAAAGAGTTCCTTCATACAGGGTGTGATGAACAGTTGGCTGAGGGGTGCTTCAGATAGAGAGGGCGGTAGGACAAATCGGATGAAGGACAGAGAAATTTAGATATTTGCTGTTTTGAAAAAGTTTAAATAAATGTGTATATATATTTCAAGCTGCATTTTATTCAAACCTTTTGAGGGTGCATTGAAGGCATT
The DNA here is from genome assembly GCA_038502775.1 of Hippodamia convergens. Lineage (NCBI taxonomy): Eukaryota > Metazoa > Arthropoda > Insecta > Coleoptera > Coccinellidae > Hippodamia > Hippodamia convergens. The sequence continues at coordinate 112,250,929 of CM076607.1, forward strand.
GCCTTTATTACCCATTATGGCATAATGAAGGCAAACATTACTAGAATAATAATCAATAACCACTTGAGTACCAACAAATGTGAAAAAACGTTGGGCCATCATATGTGAACTAACGTCGCGCCATCAAAATTTGCCAATGATGTTTAACTGACTGCTGGCCTGCTGCCGGCCGGTGGGTCATTTATTAACAATGTCATTAATGGCAGCCAGTGAACAGCCATTACAGTTATGCCGTTTTGCCATGCTTTAAAAGTAACTTGCCATTAGTTTGTGTTTGCTGGGTTCATATTTCCTGTAATTACTGGCGTGCTTCTTGGAGCTCCGACATCGATCATAGTATTGAATGGTAGAGTAAATTAGTAATAAATTACAAACACACAAATCACAAATGACTTATATAGTCAATATAGATCACTAGCATCAACCAGCTACATCATGAGAGAGTTAAGTTCAATCGATAGACGAACATCCGCAAATAGGAACGTGAACGTCGTGAACGCGTTCTCCATTCTTCGACGACTAGAGAGCAATGGCGGATGTTTCTCTTGGGTTTTATAAACCTCGAATAAAAATTGATCCCGCGAAATTCGAAATAGTGCAGTTTAACGTTGAACGCGTTGCTAACGCATGGAACCGCCGTCGATCCGATGAATATAAAACAGCGAAATACACTCGTCTAATAGAGATGCATTGCCGACGTTGGCTAGATGCTTGTATTTCGGCATGTCTTTAGCTGCGTAAACGTCGTCACCGGCGCATCGAAGTTCCGACGCTGTAAAAAAGCAGTACGCACATTACCGACAGTGCCGTCACGTGTCCGACAATTTGCCGACGACAAATGTTTGCTGTACTCTAGTGGAAATGTTAGACAGAGAGGAAATTCAAACTGGTTCTGTTTGTTGGGGTCAATGGAAAAAGTTCTCAGTTTAATGAAGAATTTAGAGCCCTGCTGAAACTCTCTCCAAGCTAAAGAAGTATGGAGTAAATACAAGGATTACCTCAACGGCATTGGAAAAGTATATTGGCAAGAACGGCAGAAGGGATATCAAATACATAAATGTGTTTTCTTTATGTTCCTGGATTTGAATTGTTTCATATAATAAATGAATTCACCCTTACCTGATGCATACTTTGTTCCTTGTCTATTGATTCAATTCGTACCCTGGGTTCTTGGTTCTTCCCAGGTTGAACATCCAGTGCGATGCTCTGTTCACATCTAGAACTGTTAAAGAACCGCCAATGTTCGCCTCAGGCTGTCCCTGGGATGTCACAAGAAGAACTTCTTTGAAGTTTTTTGATAGCCTTTTCATGGATCCAATAAATAGAATTATTTCAAAGATTTATTCGCACAATAAATTTCTATTAATAAAAATTTATGAACTTATTCACTGAATTTCAAGATTAAGAAAACAATTAAAATTTTTATACTACACTTCATCCATCGAGAGGCGATAGCGCGTCAAAACCAAAAGGCGGTGCCAAATTCATCAGAACCGGGTTTAATGTTCAATGTTTTAAATTTCAGATTTTCCGAAGAATTATGTTTCCATGTTAACCATACGATTTTTTTTTTTTTTTTTTGGAAATTTATTTTAATGAATAACATTACGATCCTTAGGTTGAAAAACACTGGTCTAGATGATAATTTCATCCCAAGTATTTGTCCAGATATGATCCTAGAAACTGTACAGAAGAGGATATTGAAATTTGGCTATTTATTATTCTGGGAAACTCAGCTTGCTTGCATTCAATAATGAATACTACTGCGTCAGTTTTGGTCGTGTTCATCATAAGCTGGTTATCTATAGAAAACCAACTGGTTATGAGTTGCGATGTTACATTTTAACATTTGCGGTATGTTTATGAAATGTTTCACCTATATCTCATATGAAATGTTTCTGGGATATATCATGTCAACTTTGAAGGGATGTTTCATTTGAAAATTTAGGATATGTTTATAAGGCATTATTTTGAAATGTTTTATAATGCTTCACTCATATCTCAATTGAAATGTTTTTTTTGACGACGTATCACGTTTACTAGGTTATCATGCAATGACCTCTCTTAAATCATTAACATATCATCTCAATAATAAACTTTTCTCTTTGTCATATACTATACATTTGAATACATCAAAGCAAGTGATAGAGAAAAAACTAAGAAGTAAATAGAATGACCTTTACTTTCATACTAAGCTTCCAAATCCGCCTAACAAAAATTATACACTACATAGAAGAAATGACTTAGTAACTATCAACAGTTGGAGCTTTCACAAGTAATTCTTCTTTGGTTCTTTCGCCCGATTTAATTTGTCGATTTCTTTCTGCAAGCATTTCCTGGAATCGAGCCATTTGCTTGTGTCGCAGAGAACATTCTGTGTAGTCATTCAACAATGGCCTACATTCCTTCTCTCCTCTTATCAAACCATAAGCTTCCATACAATCAAGAGCTTTTTCTTCTATTTCCTGACAACGTCCGAACCACTGGTGACTTATCGTACAACCAGTTAAGTCAGTTAAAGGTGATTTGAAAAATGGGGATAAAGGACCAGCCATATTAGTGCCTAAAAATTTATGATTATTATGTCAATGTGTAATGATTGGTCATGAATATTTGGAGAAGTTTCTTCTGAAACTACTGACTCACTAACTGAAATGAAAAATCAGCGACTTGAGCGGAAACGAAATTTCTATTCGAAAAAGAATGATTTATAATTTCTCACCTTTGAATATGGAATTATTTTATATAAATAATATATATTTCTATTTATATTCTATGATGGATCTCATCGATAAAATGGCAGATGATAAGACAAAGACATATTTCTGTTCAGTTTCACCTACTCAACTTTGAAGCATAGACGAGTAGTTCAGACGAAATTTTATTAACATATTTTTTCAAGCATTCCCTGAATGTTTTTCTCATTCGGACATTTTTCGGAAAGTAATCTTATCCAGTATATACTCGTACTCGTGAAAATTCCGAAATGAAATAATTGTTTGGTAATTGGCGATCCATCAGTCCTTTTTTTAGGATGGTTGTATCTGTATTATTTATCTATGTATCTGACTGTCCCTTTGTTATCTGTGCTGTCCCTGTATTACTGTGGGGCTGATATTCAATTCAACCACAGATAACAAAGTAAAACTCAACTATCATATTAATATAATATATGATCATGGAGTCATATTTATATGAAGATGTTCTATGGATATACATACATCACAGAATATCTATCCTTAAGGGATAGGTATTCTGTGCATACATGTAAAATCATTCATTCATTCTGTGTCTCCTATATCTATGATATCCTATATCTATGATATCCTATATCTATGATATCCTATATCTATGATATCTATGATAGTGTAATCAACGCCTAGTGTGTTGAGCACAGAACACTGATATGTGTCGATTTGAAATGAAATTATTTGTGTTCTGTGGTTGAAAATTCTTACTTGACAACTTGACAATCTTGACATGCATTGAATACTAATGTTTCTTTGACAATGGGTGATTCATGTGCTGGGGAACTCCTGAAGCATTGTTTTTGAAAGAAATTTAGAATTTTATGAATGAAATGTTGTTCGAGACTTGCAACAAGTGCATATAGTTCAATTTCAAGTGTTGAAATGGCACAACTAGAACTGTCCGCTATGGGTAAGTTCATAATATTGGATTCCCCAGTATCATTTTTCAATACCATTCAGTAAGGGCGATTTATAATGAATTTTTTCCTTTTGTCATTGAGTAATTCAGAAACACTATGAATTTATGTGTATTGATAGAAATATTCGCAATACCCATTCATATGGGTACAGACAAAATTCATAGGTTGTTTGCACTATTGATTTTTTGCGCAAAATGCTAAATATGTATTATGATGAAGACCCTCACTAACAGAATAAATTTAGAATGATTAAATAATATTTATGAGGTGTTCAGTTATAGAAAACAGGTAGAACCATTTTTTACCAAAGATGTATATTCAAAAAACACTTTTGAGGTATATTTGAAATAGGTATGTATACGTACTCGTTCATGAGTTTATGAAATTTTCAAACAAAAAATGATCAAGAATGGATGTTATCAACAAAACAATAGACTTGTTGACATAAATGAATGATATAAAGAGGGAGCCTTATTATTTATTATTCGTTTTTCTTTCATTAACAAACAATGATTTCGTTTATATCAAATTTTCCATCTTCATTGTTGATTGCCATTTACTTATATTTCTCTTCTCAATCTCCCAACTTGTGGTTTCATATGATTTCTGATGTGTACATAAATATAATTCTTCGACGTTTCAGATATAATAAAAACGAGAATAAAAATATGAAATATTATAAGATAGGAAGATCAATTTGCCTGAATGAACGAATTTTACAATACATTAATATCAAGAGTTTTTTCATGATTACCTTTTTAGAGGAATGAAGCAGCAAACATATCTGTTAAATTCGCAGTACTTTGATTCATTAGGTACCTATCTCGGGAAACATCAACGATCGAGAAATTCATCATTTACATTTCGGATGCGACTGAAATTCTTAAACTATTTGCATATTGCATGAACTTTGATGCAATAATCAGTGCTTGATACATTGATTCCGAGATTGTTTCGTTTAGTTAGAGTATCCCATAAATCAATACTAACATATATAGGAAAGTCTCTCAAAATTCTGGAACCGTGCTTACTTCGACATCTATAGGGCTGGAAAGAAGTACGGACGAATCGTGTCGGATCTCAATTGGTAGCAGAAAATTTGAATTTGATAGAGCTAGATTGGTTCCTCCATACATCCATTGAGAAACCAATCCAGATCTATCAAATTTGCCGTGATTTATTGAGGTCGGACATGATTCGTACTCCCTTCCTGCCGGATAGATGTCGCTGTGAACACGGTTCCAAATTTTGAGAGAGTTTCCAATATATGGAAAAGTGATCAATTTTCCGTGACAAGCATTTTGGAACTCATTGAGAGTGTCTAAGTTATCCATAAGCAGATCGTATCGTAATGAAAACTTGGTCTTTCCTTTCAAATGTGTCCAGTTCCAAAGGTTTCCAGGTTAAAAGATGTAGCCGGATAGTAGTTTTCTATTTATATTATTCAGTATTGATCTATGTAGTAGCCAGAGGAGCAGCCTACCTCAAACTAAAACCAGCATCTAGTCAGAGGTTCTCCTTCTTCTCCTCTGTTCAAAATTATACATTTATAAAATGCGAAATTCATAACAATTGATATTCATTGTAACTTAGTAAAAAATTCCGTTTATTCAATATAAATATACCTATTAAAATTCACTGATTGTGAAAATTGCAAACGAAAAATACACGCATTACAAAATATGAGCGATTGTTCAATACCCATCCTTCTAACTCGCACAAGCTTCAAGGAGCTTCTGAGAGGTTTCACAGAAGGTATGGCAAATTAAAAAAAAAAATATCTACCTTGGGATCATTTACAAATTTATACTTTTCTCATGAAGGCAACATTATAAATATTCTGATAAGCAGAATATCTCCAAATTCAGGAATAATTGTTCGACCTGTCTTTTGAATATCGTCTTGTTATTTATTTATTGTTGGTGTTGGGTCAACTTGTTGAAAGCTGATTTACCTGAATATAGGCATCCTTTCTCAAATCTTGTTACTCAATTTTTTTTCTTGTTATGTTCAAATTCCTTTCGCTTCCTGTTAGCGATGTTTTTAAGATGGCTGACTCGTACAAATAGTGCCAGGTTAATTAATGATGTTTTGTCGGAAACGATTTCTAGGTTTGAATGTTTCAAGTTCAATATGGATTTGCTTTTTTTACTGTGAATGAAAGTTTTATAGGCAAAAAAGCGGAAAAACGCCACCTTTCTCATTTCAAGTCGTACGGTATCGACTCCACGAGATTAAATGTAGCTGGTTAGGTTCTCTAAATATTTCATTTATGAAACTTTTCTCTAAATTGAACCAAATCCGAGAAAAAGTGTGTGATAGAAGTAGACCACCAGCCCGAAGGGATCCTCAGAAAACACTCCTGGAAATTCTGGAAGAATTCAGATAAAAAAATGCAAGAACCCTGGTCAATGGCAATTTGTTATTTTTTAACAATGAAAGTCGTTCATTGTTATAACATAATGTATTATTATTATTACTTACTAGGCCAAGCAAATTAGACTTTTGCCTAGAAATAATGGGTGGAGTTCGGGAAACTGTTGAGTTTTGCCCCAATTTCTCAGTGGAGCGTATGTCATGACGTTCGAAAGACCTCGAAATTTTTGGACTAAGTTAGGTTTTTCTCGAATAGCTCCTAAACTAAGCACTTTATCAAAAACTTCGTCATTTTTAAAAATGTTCAGCATTAAATTCTGCATCTGAAAAGTACTACGACATTATATTTCGAACAAGTTTTATAGAAATCAGACGTCGAAATATGGCTAATTTTTACACTTTTTGGACACATTTTTTCACTATAAAACGTAAAATATTTATGGAACTACGAGTTTCAGAACAAAATGTCATAGAATTAGAGTTGTAGACCAGCTAGTGCTGTTGAAGTTGCTCACCAGTCCCATAGGTGTGTGGTTATTGTTGGGGAGGACACGGACCTTCTTGTAATTTTGACTGCTCCAGCCCTTATGTATACCAACATTTTCTTATAAAGCCTGGCAAAGGCAAGCAAGACGATATTAGAGAGTTATCGAAACACAAATACAGGCCTGTAATAAAAGATCCCTTAACGTTGGTCGGATATTTGAGCTAGAAGATTGCGAGCACTGTCAAAATAAGGGATCTTTCATTTAAATACGGCTGTTCTTTATTTAAGTTAAGTACACGAGTCCCGTATTTTATCACAGGCCACCTTAAAATATTTTGTGAATGCGCATGAGTAAATGTCGAAATAAGAGAAACTTAATTTAAGTTAGGCCTCTATTTGCGTTTCGATATCTCTCTAATGTCTATTCTCTGCACTACAAAGTTCTCCTCTATTTCGAAAAACAACATATTATTCCTTCATGTTTTTAGTGGCTGCGACACTAGGTAATCATTTTTCGGTAAATGACAACTGAAATTCCTAAAGACGTTGGAAATCAACTGAATTAATTATAATAACAAACGTGGGACTCGTGAACTAATCACTAATAATACAACTTATTATTAACTAAGAACAATATATTAGATATTGTTATTGCCTGTAGGTTTTGGGTAATAACATGGGTACATCTCGTACCGCAACACATTTAATTTTTCTATAAAAGGCTGCTATGCATTTTTTCCTTGCCTCGTCGACCTTATCGGCAGAAACATTAGATTTGCCAAACAATTCTGCTGCTTTCAGCTGGTTTGATTTGATTTCGAACGTCTTTAGGAATTTAATTTTACCTTTACCGAAAAAGGATGACGTAGTATCGCAGTCAATAAAAGCATGAAGGAATAATATAATAATATAATATTTCGAAACATAGGAAAACTTGTAGTCCGAGGTAGAATAGACAATATCGTCTTGCTTGCTTTGCCAGGCTTTAGTAAAAAAATGTTGGTATACATAGGAGCTGGAGCAGTCAAAATTACAAGAAGGTCAGTGTCCTCCCCAATAAAAACCACACACTCATGGGACTGCTGAGTAATGTCAACAGCACTAGCTGCTATATACTATTAAATGATCAGCATCCTCGACCAACAGGATGAGCTACTGCGCGATTTAACATTGTGGTTTGAAGGGGTGGGGTTACGTTTTTACCACAATATGATGGGGTACAACTCTCATTCTAAGACATTTCGTTCTAGCTCCTAGGTCCATAGATATTTCACGGTTTACAGCTGAAAAATGTGTTTTTTCAAAATGTTTAAAAATTTGCCACATTTCGACGTATGATTTCTATGAAACAACTTGTTCAAAATATAATTTCGTAGCAGGTTTCAGAAGCAGACTTCAATGCTGAACACTTCTGAATATGACAAAGATTTTGATAAAGTGCTTTGTTTAGGAGCTTTTCTAGAAAAAACCTTAAATAGTCCGACAATTTCGAGGTTTTTTTGAAGTCACGACATACGCTCCACTGAGAAATTGGGGCAAAACTCAAACAAATCTTATTAGAGGCCTAAATAAATAATTAAAACAGTTTGCCGAACTCCACCAATTATTTCCAGGCACACCCTTTTTTGAAGCTTATTTGCTAAGCCTATACGGAGTTTTCCAAAAAACTAATTTTCAAAAACATCCCCATTTCTAAAATTACGCATTTTTCATGGTCCTTGAATATGTGTCAATAGACAGTGAGTGTCTAAAATTTTTCAGAAAACAGGCAATTTTTTCGACGGATGGACTAACGTACAACTTCTTAACCCTTTTTTTTTTATTGTGGACAAATATGATCACAAATTCATCAGTGACCCGTGCAGTAGGATGACCGCACTTGCATGAACATATTAATAAGAAAGATCTTTACTCCTTCAGTTAGATGGAAATATGATTTCGGACCAAGGTAGGAATTAGCAAAATTCAGCGCACTCATTAAGTGCCCTGTTCTATTTAATATCAGGTAATAGTCGGTGGGAACGAGATCATGGCTCCCTTTGAATTATATTTTTCTCTGTTTCTCTAGTAGTATCTTTTGTATAGGCTGTCATTATGTCCTCATTTTATATAGAGTTCGCCATCATTGCCACGATTTTATCCACGGTCATTAGACATAAAACATTCTCGAAGATTGTCTTCCTCTTCCCATTACAACTCGAACAATTGAAAAAGGTTATATTTTGGTCTTTTTCCCCTCACATCACCAAGGGCATATATCTTCATCATTTTAACTTATCTTATTCCTAAACCTCCCGAAGCTTCCTAGGCCAGTCAACGAAACCAACCGAATCCAAACTAACTGCAACTGAACTTAACCTAACCCGTTTAAACAAAACTCAGTTCTGCCTAACCCTTAATTAGAAAATTGATTCTCATCGTAAATACTTTCATTAAATATTTAATTTAATTTCTGAAACGCTTATTCGTCAAACTCATCCGGGTTTGAGAATCATCTGTTCAGTAGTTTAAGTCCTGAACAAAGTTGAAAAGTCAATATGCTAAATCTTTATAGGCAATTAATGCAGACAAGAAATTTCACCGGGATGTGGCGAATAGTGCCTGTCATGAGTTAGAAGATTCTTTTTGAAATTTTGCATAAATTTCACATTTGATTATTTTGTTCAACTACAAAGTTTTTGTTCGATCGGATCGGCATTTTATGAGTTATTGATAAGAAAAAAATGTATTTACGAAACCTTTCGGCACATTCTGCTTTAACGAACCTAACCGCCTCATTTTGACTTCAAACCTACCCTGAAAATTTTAAGAGTCTAGTGACGGTCGGAAAGTACAATTTGAACTACCATTTCTTAAGGTGGGGTTCACAAAACTTTGATTGTACGATCAATCTTGATGGCTTCAATCATTTTAATAGTGCTTGATCGGGTAATCAAAGTGTTGTAAAACCCAACTTTAATCTGCGAGTCCAATAATGTATTATCGTTTTCGACTTGAAATTCGATAATTGCAATTTGGACGGAATGACTTTGGTCAAACAAACCACGTTCTTGAATTGAACTAACTATACACTTCACGTTCAAATGGGCGCTAATCATTACCAAAAGACAGTTATTAATGAAAATAAAATTGGCAACTTAAATTTCAAACTGGCATTAATCAAAATCAAATTGACAATAATTCAAATCATTTGAGTTGACGGTCAATATACTCCGTCAACTTTTCGGTTTGTTGTTGACGTACGTTGTACGGAGCGTGCACGTTGACCGTCAACTTGAACGGGTCTACTTTGGCACTAGTCGAGCTCAATTTTATCTATTTAAATTGACAATAAACATAATCAGCTGTTCAACCATCTCTGCCTGCTTTTACCCTATCCCAAACAAAAGCCACAGCTTGGCTTGCTCAATTGGACTGATAATAGGGTGGCTCTATGGTCGTATAGTAAATATTTTGGGTTTAGCACTGCCTTACAAATTCGTTGGCTGAACTGAACCTGCTATCATCGAAGAACTTTGGAATCGGATAATGCAAAGACGCCGCAATATTTCCTGCGAAACGTTTGCCAGTGTGAGACAAACATTTTGTGAATGTATTATTCTTTGGTTAGAAATGAAAATCATTTTGAGCATCTTATGTGATTAGTCCACTAAGTATGAACACCCTGTAACTACCTCGGTAACTACTTTAAGGAATCAATACATTTGCAAACTGTAATATTCATGTACAGGGTGGGCAAAATTGGTGATACTTGAACTACAACTTTTTAACCGTGAGAGATAGAGGAAAATGAATGACTCGTTACGGTGGTCTTTTTTAGAGAAACTGATAATGCCATCAACTGCATTCCTCCACCTTCTTTTGTTTTCGAGTTATAGACCAAAATCGAAATTTGGGCGATTTCAACTTTGGCCATTATCTCCGTTTCTGTTTGTGCTAGGATATTGAAAACATTATATAGGCACTTTTTCCATAGCAATCCAGTAGCGTACTTTGTTTTTTCACAAGAGGTTTCCTTGCTGATCTATAACATAAGGTTGTGTTTTTTCTTTTGGAAACAATAGTTTGAAATGGCTTAGAAAGAATCGCTATTTTTTCCTGTTTCAGAAATATATCATACATCATACATCGCCCTCAGATTCATTCAGTTATCATAAAAAATATAGTTTGTCTGTAAAATTTAATTATTGAGTATTAAGTAGGCTGAATCACAGAATAATATGTCTCTACGCATGGTGTCATTATCATTTTGCGATTCGAAACCATACGTAGAGACATTTTATTCTGTGATTCAGCCTACTCAATAATTCAAGTTTCACATAACAGCTATATTTTTCATGATATCTGAATGAATCTGAGGGCGATGTATGATATATTTCTGGAACGGGAAAAAAATGGCGATTCTTTCTAAGCCATTTCAAAGTATTGTTTCCATGAGAAAAAACACAACTTTATGTTAGAGCTCAGCAAGAAAACCTCTTGGGAAAAAACAAAGTACGCTACTGGATTGCTATGAAAAGAATGCCCGTATAATGTTTTCATTTCAACGAAATCGCCCAAATTTCAATTTTGGCCTATAACTCGAAAACAAAAGAGGAATGCAGAGTTGGCATTATCAGTTTCTCCAAAAAAGACCACCGTAACGTGTCATTCATATTCCTCTATCTCACACGGTTAAAAAGTTGTAGTTCCGGTATCACCAATTTTGCCCACCCTGTACAGGGACAAATTGTCTTTCAATAGAGGTATAGCTCGCTTTCACTAAAGAATTTAGGGGTGACGTGTTCCGGCATGTTCTCTAAGAAATCATTGTCGTGACATAATTGTCCTGGCAAGTTTTCAAATTGACACCCTGTATATCGGATCCAAATGAAATGGAGAAATTCTTATGTCAAGTAAAACATTCCGTTTTTTGGGCATTCTGCTTAAATATTTCCTGAACGGATACATTCGTGAAATATCAGTAGTACCTTCCTTATCCAGGATATTACACAATTATTATGAAATGTAATTGTTAGAGAACTTTTCTGGACTATTACGTCGTTGACCATTGTGGCTTAGGAACCGTGATAAATGATATGATTGATAAAGGGAAAGTCAGGAGTGCTCGATACGACGATGTTCCGCCCAACACAGATGGTTGCCCCATTTTTGTATTGACCGCCATAGTGCATATTTTCTTAATCTGCATTGTTTTTGTTGTTACGCGTTCATCATCATCATGAATGGTATTTTTCCGGAATAAAATTATTATTATTCAAAATGCTGAATGAAATTTTCAGAATTTTCATTTTCATTAGTATATAACACACCCATCCTTCTAACTCGCACAAGCTTAAAGTAGCGTCTGAGTGGTTCGCAAAACAATAAAAGGTACGGCAAAATGCAAATACTCATTTAATACCAAAACTTTATCTTCTTTGTTATATCCACATTATTTAATCAATTTATTTATATATGTACGAGACGTGTCCAGGAATTGCTGGTGCTGAGGATCTCATGACCGTAGAGACTATTTTTCTAGGTACTATGTTGGCTACATTGACGTATACAGGGTGAGCCATCCATAACTTTCCATCCAGAATTTTGAGCTTTGGGATGGGAGACCGTCGATTTTGACTGACTACATTATGAAAAAGGTCCTTGACGATCGCAGATTGACTCCACTGTCAGGACAATTCTAGGATAATTTAAGGAAACAATACTCGTCAAGTTCTAGATGTTTCCTTATCATTGATATTGCTATCGGTAATTCGGTTAACTATTGTTTTGATTCATCTAGATACTTTAATCAGATTCATACTTTTGAAAGTCTACTTCAACGATCATGTCTTCTTCGATTTCTTCTTCTTCCTCTTCCTCTTGCTGGATGTTATTAAATTGTTCAAATGTAGCTGAGTCATTGGTCTCTCCATTAAAAACAAAGGAATCTTTCTCCATTGTTCTTAACTGGACATTTGAGCAAGACTTACCTTGGCAATTGGTACACGCTGGAGAACACAGCAACCCGAATTTTTCACATACACAATTGCCAGCTTTTTGGCAATGCAAAAAATAGTTTTGAAGAGATTTTCTGGAATAGCTGAGAGTAAAGTTTGAATTGGTTCCTGAGTATTACTATCAATTTCCAACCACAATCTTACTGCGACACACCGTCGGCAATGTACAGAAGGGGCAAAACATCTGTATTTCAATTATTCGAAAAAAATATTTGACTGACTCCGCTAAAGTAGGGAACACCGAGGGGAGTTGAAACGATTTTGACATTTTGCTGCATAGTACAAAAACTATAAACATAAACTGCATGAGATCAAAACCTTTCTATAGTTCATTTTATATGGCATAAAAGAGCAAGAAAAAGCGTCAAATTTATGATAGAAAAATCTACTCTAACGTGAAAAGTCATTCTGTTTCAATTCCCCTCATACCTAGGTGAGTTGAAACACATTATTTCAAGGTGAAATTATGGGTTGTAAATGATTAAAGATTGAAAAATTTGGAGATATTATCAAAATCAAACTTCTTCAACTGTTCCTATAACATTTTGTTTGTTTGTTTGTTTGTTATCACGATTAAAATAAAAAATATATTGAACTTGGTTAATTGTAACCATAATGAAAATAACATAACATGACATCATTACAACGAACGTAACATTAATGAGCAAAACAGAAAGAATATTTTCACATAATGTATCAAATTTCAGTCAATCAATATCGCTTGATATCTATTGAAATATCTTATGAAAGGTTCTGGAAGTTTTTCTAGGGTTTGCTGTCCCAGTCTCTGAAACATAAACCCTATTCAGGGCCCGCTTGCTAGTTTCCCAAAGTGATAGAAAAAGCCCATTTCTTTTTGCGACTGTGAAGCCAAGTGTTTTCAAGAAAAAAAAGAATTGGGCTTTTTTCATCACTTTGAGAAACTAGCAAGCGGGCCCTGAATAGAGCCATTGCTAAAATCGCATTCAGTGAAAGAGGAAGTACAGATTTCTTTTTTAGCATTTGATTGGAGATGTGAAACTTCATTTTGACGCAATTGGATGTCACTACTTTAGTACTTTGTAATATTTTAATCAGTACTTCACAACTAATTGCTTCAAATATCGAAGTTTTTTATGAAGATTTTGTCCTTGAGATGTATGTGGTACTGATGAGGCCAAACAAGGCCGAAACCGGTATATCTCTCATCTCAATGATAAAATCTAATATCATTTCTCCAACCTCATGATAAAAGATTTCTGAGCCTGGGAATGGATAATGGTATTCATTTCGATGCAAAGATTATTGAGTTAGAAAGATAGGAAACGCCCTTACATCTGTGGTACTAAAATCCGACTACGATTTTTGGCTAGTTTCTTACTTTTGACACCTAGATGGCGCTGAAAACATCATTCAGTACAGAAAACTATTTTAATAGGCGCGAAATTCGAATTATACTTTTCATAAATTTCCATTAAAATGAGTATTTTTGTCGAGCTTTTAGAGAAACATCCTGATAGACAAAACAAAAGCAGAGCTCCGTTTTTTGATCAGGATTATATTTTTCATCTACACATTGTTTTGAATCAAATGAAATACGTTTTAGATACTTTATATTTTTATTTGAAATGATAGAATCAACTACAATACAATAATTATGAAATTGAGAACATTTCAAAAATTCGTTCACATATTAGAGAATTATTATAACAATTTCAAGAACTTATTCATACAGTGAACTCTCGATAAATCGAACATCGATAAATCAAACAATTGTTCTGGACCCGATTCATACATATCTTACCCAGTGTATTTTAACCTCAATGAGTCCAGAGGGTCTAGTAGATGAGTAGAACTGCTTGAAGGGTCGTCAAGAGAACCACAACCTCTATAAGTCGTTCTTCTGACCACCATTGCCTCTATGAGTGGAACTTCTTGATCTAATGAATGAGACCGAAGAAAATTCGGTTCGCAAACAAATTATCCAGAACAATATATTTTTGCCCCGAAACCCCTATCCATTTGACAACACTGAAAATAAAAAACAATGAACAAGACAGTTACATGATACGAGTTTCAAAACTTACATTTCCATTCTCTTTGGTAATGAAAAGAATGCACATTCAAGATTATTCTTTCTATTATTTCTGCAATTAATCACCATGCATTTCGAATGTCGGCCAGTTTCTAACACAAAATTTAGAACAGAAAAACACACAAACCAAGATTATGGAGTGAGCTAGATGCTACTCTTGTAGATTTCGAGTTATTTCAGTGGAAAATACGCGAGAAAATACAATCATCATTCAGCAAAAATATTTATTCAAGTATTTCTTTCAAAATTGACAACAGCCTACTAATAATCTATTTCATCTATGCCAAATGGACCCTAATTAAATATTTTAACCATAACCCGATTACTTTTGAAAAACATATGTCGCTGACATCACTTTAGTCGCTTCGTTTCCCATCTTTATACTCTATAATCTTTGTTTCGATGATTACTATTTTGAATTCATCTATGTTCATGGGCAATCAATTGAACCCAGATGACTGGGGTTCGAAATTGATAGATAATATTTTGTGCAATCGCAAAAAAGTAGAAGTGTGAAAAAATGGGGTTACTGTGTTCTCCAGCGTGTGCCAATTGCCAAGATCAGTCTTGTTCAAATTCGCAGTTGAGTACAATGTGATTCTTGAAGAGAGCAATCAATGAATCAGCCACATTCGAACAATTTATGAACATCCAGCGAGAAGAAGATATGACTGTTGAAGTAGACTTTCGACGGTATAAATCTGATTAGAATATCCAAATAAATCAAAACAATAGTTAACCCAATAATCAAGAACAATATCGAAAATAAGGTAATATCTACACCATTTCCAAGTGTTATTCAGAAACCGTAAAGTGTATTTCAGATAAGTCACTTTAATTTCAGAAGGCGTTAATTGAATTTCAGATTAGTCAATTGAATTTCAGAAAACGTCAAATGTATTTCGGATCACTCAATTGAATTTCATTTGATATTTTCTGAAATTCAATTAACAAATCTGAATGACATTTGATGTTTTCTGAAATACAATTGACTAATCTGAAATACAAGTGATATTTTCTGAATGCCAATTGACGATTTCTGAATAACAATTGGAAATGGTGTAGAATTTGATGGGAACGCACGCGTATTAGAATATCCTAAAATTGTCATGACAGTTAGGGGAAACCATGGTAAAAAAAATCGCTCTCAGAGAAGCGATATCTCAGGAATGGTAACTCTTAGAAAAAAATCATAAGAACCCTTTTTAGAGCATTGCAAAATTCTACAATTTATGTCTAAAGGTTTTTTTCTATTAAACTCACGGTTTTTCAGAAAAATCAAAAAAACCTAAATTTCCGAATAACTTTTGATGCTCAAGTAGGACTGATGAAGACTTTTGAAACTTTATTCGTGATAGTAGACCCTAGCTCTCCACCAATTTCCTATTTTGAAATTTGGGATGAGACTTCAATTGGATACAATAAGACTCATTATGGACATAAGTTGATGATAAATATTTCTTCGCAGACTTATTTTATTTGCAACTGCAGTGTTATCCAATGTGGCTATTAGTATGAATGACTTGTTTCCTACAGATAATATCGAAAAAGAATTGGATGATAATCTACAAGTTTTTACTAATGCAGTAGTATGAATATTTTAGAAATTCACCAATAACAGCATTTTGTTATATAATGTATCGACTGAAAATGAATGCTTATTCAAAGATTATTATTTTTGTTTTAATATATAAATCCGATAATGTTGATTATGTACTTCTTCCTGAGAAGAGTGTCCTCTTCTTTCTCTATTGTTGCTATGATTGAAATCAATTCAATGCAATTATTATCGAAACAGCTTAACAAAGAAAGAAGTACAAACACGAATTGTACGCGAAAAATTAGAAAGGGCAGAAGTTCAAATTTCAATCTAAAGTTATAATATAAATGGTGCAACTGTCAGTTTCAGGTCCAATGAATCCCTTTCAGGTATGACAACATACATTTCGCCGAAGACTGCTTTACGTAAAGTCCTTTTTCTCCCATAACAACAAACTGAATGAAACGAAATTATCGTACAGAAATGTGCTGACACATTTGAAACAAAATATTATTGAACACATTTGTTGAGTTCCACGCGACAAGCAGTTCGCAGTGTGATAAATGTTTTTGAGTTGCAATCAAGATGAACAGTGAACACACCCATTGATGACCGCATTATCAAATCTATCTGATGCGTGGTGATTTTTGTATGGTGACAGGGTTCTGGAAACATACACAATAAACAAAAATACAAAATACCAAAACCATCAGCTGCTTTGGAGTCTGCATTTTGTCAATAATCTGTGCCACCTACTTATTACCGTTGATTGAAGTATTTTTGGGAATATACCCAACCATACGGCACAAAACGAGTGCAAAATTAAAAAGACGGATAGATGGCGTATTGTTGTTTAATAAAAAGACGGTTAGATGGCGCGCGCAAAATTTCTAGCATAATAATTGTAACTAAAGACTGATAGATGGCGGTGATCCATAGCCATCCCAAAAGACAGAGTACTCGAGAAAAATGAGATGTAACTCTTCACTTTCTTTTCTCATCGAACGAAATGAACAATTTATGGCTTTTAATGATATGTTTTTCCATTAATGATTTCAAAACAACCTCGCTTCTTCAACAACCATTCACACCGTTGATTTAAGTACTTCAATCAACGTTCAAACTTGTAGATGTTCCCATTATCAAGTGGCTACTGTATCCGAAATTTAATTTATTAGCAAGTCATTGTACAGGGTAGTCAGACTTCCATGTTTTAGTACTACATCTCCTAAATCAAGCGAGATATAAAAAAGTAATAATTAATATAATTGGCTATAACTCCCGAAGTATTGCAACTACACTCTCGAAATAAAAACATCTTTAGGGTAGTTTTTTCAGTACTTTTTACTGGTGCTATCAAAATTTCAGAGTCGATTAAAATTTTAGAGAAATTAGCAAAATAATTTTTTTCAAATGGAAACCTTATAATATAAATCATGATATATTTCTGAGTGTAAATATCGAAAACTCCGGAAAAAAATTTTTCGATGAACAAAATCGAAGATTTTGATTGTGATTCATATCCTTTCAACTGAGGAAGTCATAGAACTTGATATAAAAAAAAAATTTAGTTTTGAAGCTTGAAGACTCTCGTTTCTTGATTTATTGTTTTACAATTTTTCGGATTCCCGATAGCTATGCAATCATCGGATAAATCAGGAAAAAAAAAAGTTCAAAATTTTTCAAATTTTTATTTTTGATCTACTCGCATGGAAATTTTTTTTATCTAGACTGATGCATAGGTCGTATAGCCTCTTTATTCTTATTACTAAACTGCCGATATCTTCGGAACTACTGGTCTCCTAGCGAGCCGACAGGCAATTTCTTTTTTTGCAGGAAATTTCCTATAAAAATCTGTTATGTGTAATAACAATCGTAAATATTGGGGGGGAAGCTTAGGTTATGAGAAAATTTTACAGACTGATGTTCCCCAAAGTCTCCCCTAAATTGGTAGATCGATAGGTTCAGAGGTTTTGTTGGACCCATTGATTGAAATATTGGGGAACATCATGCTGTGAAATTTCCTCATAACCTAAACTTTTCCCATAATTGACGAATAGACAGTCTATTAACCAGAAAATAGCAGTTTTTTGCTCTTTTGTCACGTTAACGGAACTGGCGAAAAAAATTATTTTGATAAAGCATAAAAGATTGAGTGAAAAATTGGATATTTCGGACACAAATGGTCATATCGGAGATTCGTGAAAATCAAATTAGAGCTGAATAAACAGGCTATGTGACCTTTGCATCGGTCTGGCTCGAAAAATTTTTCCATGCTCTTAGATCAAAAAGAAAAAATGAAAAATCTCAAAAAATTTTTTTCCTGATTTATCCGAGGATTGCATAGCTACTGGATACTCCGAAAAATATTTAACCCATTAGTTGGGAAACTAGAGTCTTCAAGCTTCTATAGTAATTTTTTTTATTTTCTATACAACTATTTTTCACTGAGATACAGCTTGTTGCAAATCACCAAAAATTTTGAAAATTTTTCGGTCCCTTTACTTGTTGCGCGAAGTGTATTTTTCAATTTGGAATATTTACGTAAATTTCAGCAAATCTCTACGGTGCAATCAAAGTTTTATGTTACCGCTGTCTTGTAAAAATTAACTATTGCAGTTTGGAATTCTTGGGTGCTCGGTAAAAGGAGTATAAGTCATTAAATGGCCAAAGTTAGATAAGTCCATATACTTCATCGTAATAATGAGCTCTGCCTTGTGTTGAAAAGAGAATATGTCATTTGCAATATTATTAATTTGAGAAATTGTATAACCTTTCAAATTATAGTAGTCCCACAAAAAAAAAGCAAATAAACTTGAATTAAAAGAATGCATTAATTTTGACTCATACTCCTTTTCCCAATCACCATAGAATTTAAGTATTATGTTGATGAAATTGGGGGCTATCCCTAAATCATCAACAAATATTTAAGCAAGCATTTCTCCTGGAAACGAATTTCATAT
Source organism: Hippodamia convergens (assembly GCA_038502775.1). Taxonomy (NCBI): domain Eukaryota; kingdom Metazoa; phylum Arthropoda; class Insecta; order Coleoptera; family Coccinellidae; genus Hippodamia; species Hippodamia convergens. The sequence goes on from CM076607.1 coordinate 112,270,038, forward strand.
TTCAACAGAATCTCGAGTCTCAAGAAAATAGACAAACTGAGGTTACTCAAATACTAGGTACAACAATGAGAAACATCTGTTCATCATAAAAAATTCCACATCTTTTATCATGACTCATTCAAATCGGGTTTCTGTTTGAAATTTACCGAGAGTTGAGAAATCCAGAAATCTGTTTTTCGGATTCGTTATTTTGCGAGGGCGCCACATTACGGCAGTGATATGATGGACGAGAGATGCGAGGGGAAGGAGGACTGAAATACATTGGTTGGGTATCTTCCCAAAAATACTTCAATCAACGTTATTACTTATTATATACTCGATATAACAACTTGGCTAGCTTTTTTCTGGGCATCATCAACGTAGGAAAAATTACAACAAAGTGAATTAAGGAAGCTTTCTTTTGATAAAGATTTGGCAAATCAACATCTAATGGCAAATGGATGGAAACTTTTTTTACCAGAAAAGCCGAAATCGAAAATATATCTGTTAACTACACTCGAAGAACACCATTCAATAATAAAATTGCTTCTAAAGTCATTTTCAACATCATTGCTTTTTGTCACCCTTCGTATATTCCTGTTTGGTTTTTTCACGATTTGGCGGAGAATTGAGGTCAAGGGAATTGTTCTACAACTTCCTGCCCCCTGAATATCCTAATCGTAGTTAGATATAGAGCAAAACACAACTCTATGCGACACCGCCGGCGTTAGCTGGAACTAAGCCCAAAACGAGTATAATTGTTGTGTTTATGGATGTAATTCTGAAAAAATCTAGGAATCCTGGAGCCCATTATTTTTGTGGTAAAAATCAAAATATTTACGTAACCATCAAACTAGAAATCGTAGAGTAAATTAATAGACGTAAATCCTGGGAGCATGTTTTGATAATGAAAAAACCTGTATCTAAACATATTAGAGTATGCTCACACCATTTCCGACCAGAAGACTATAGAATGAAAACAGGCAAGAGTGGAAACTGATGTCAATTGAAAACAATGCTTCATATGTTTTGAATTATTTCAGAAACTCTCACTATGAAAACATTTCTGCTACTGGAGAAGAACGCTGTACCTTCATAAAACCTACCAAAAAAGCAGTTCAAGTCAAGACATTTTAACTTTTTGGTCAGATCGTTCTTGTACAATTATTTTCATTCTTATCGAAATACAATTACTTTCAGTCTACTTGATACTTTTGAATATATAGAAGTATCAACAATTTAAGGAGCCTAGTTAAAAGTGAAAAAGTGCTGAATGCAGGCCATATGATAATGTGTAATAAAACTAGGGGCAGTCTGAGTGTGATTCTCTTGATTGTTGCAAAAATGAACTTATGTTCAGCAACAATCGAATCTATATGTGGAATTTCAACAAAATTCCGAGAATTGGCAATTTTGAACAATATATTATATATATATATATGTATCAATTTGATATTAATATTAAAAATAGCTTGATAGTATTGTCGTTCATTTAGCAACGAAAAGGCTCAATCAATCGATAGATGAGTTGAATTATTTTATTTTATTATAACTGCAGCCTAAGACACAAGTGAGGTGCAATAAATGAATAATACATTAAAATCTAGCGAGTACTGAATTCTTCAACATGATTAATCGATGATCCCATCATATTCTGCATACATACGGTCCTCTGGAGAATGTGCATTTTTATTCCAAATTTATCACCCATTTTCTTTTCATAGATTTTTTCCAGTCCTAAACAGAAAAAAAATTAGTAGCTTCTATCAAATATCGTTCATGCTGATGTTCAATTACATTACAATCATGCATGTTTTTATATTCTGATAGGTCACAAACTAATTTTCCTAATGTTTTCTGTTTTGTACATTTTATTGTCATGAAAAACAAAAAGAAAAATAGCAGAGACAAAACTAAACAATGAATTTTACCTTCACAATCAGTAGAATTGTCAAGTTATTTTGTAGTTAGTAGAACCTTGTACAGTAGAGTAGCAGGGCTAAAATATGCTTGCAAATTCCAGACAGTCTTGCTTGGTATGTGTATATAATCTTGTCAACCTTCACACCATCATTTTCATAAGACATCATTTCCTCAATATGATGGGGTTTTCCTTCTAGAATTCCAATGTTTTGAAATGATTTTTTCCCACATAGAATCAAATGATTGCATTGCAACACTTGCTTACCCTTTACACAGCATCTATGAGCATATTAATATTGAAAAATTTCCTATAATTTGAGGAACCTTTGTTAAACATTTTGCCAGATGATCTGAAAAGCATTCAAATTGAATAGTGCTCACCTCAATATCCACAATTAAGGAAACAACTTCGATTATTGATAGTCAATAAACGTTGAAACTTAAAAATCCCAAATAGAAAACTAATGTAAACACGAAACAATACTCGTTTCGGTAAAAAGCTGATCGGCGAATGCAGCGCCACCATCGGTAATTATTTTGTCCAATAACATATAAACCAGGTTTGGCCTTTATCAGGCATTCATTAATCATCACGAAAGAAGTTTTGCTAATTTTCAGGGAATATTTATAATTTGAATATTCAGAAAAACAATTCACGCTATCACATTTCTAATTTTATTATTCTAAGGGTCGGTTTCACAAAACTTTAATTGTGCAATTAAAAAGCCTCACGTGAATTCGAACCAATCCAATCACTTGTTTTGAAATTTCAACGAATCGCTGTGGCTCCAATTAATTTAACGGTACAAAGTTTCGTGAAACCGACCCTAAGAATGAAATTTGGATATTATTGATTAACTGTCATTTGTAGAAGAGAATTGGAATCGTCGATAAAATTTTCTTTCTAAGAAAAATAAAATTCGAAATGTGATCGCGTAATTTTTTTGTCTCATTTTGTGGAAACTCCGCCACATCTTGTAGAGCAGATTCGTGCTAGAATATCTCAGTCTCTCACGGTTTTCATGGTTATATTTCATCATTATACAGGGTGGCCATTTGAAAAAGAAACAGACGAGATTACAGACGAAATAAATTTTTTCGATAGAAATGCTCGGACAGGTCGATTTCTGTTTCGAGGGGGACAACTTAAGATGTAGGTTACGGACGCATAGCGCTTCAACCCTAGCTACTACAACCCTCACCCCCAATTTTTGAATAGGGAAGATGGGGTGAGTGATACCTCATTTGAAAGGTATTTTTATACTGATTTCAGCACAGTAATTGTTTTTTCATTTTATGCATTAGTTCTCGAAATACAGGGTGGCCATTTGAAAACGAAACAGACGAGATTACAGACGAAATAAATTTTTTCGATAGAAATGCTCGGACAGGTCGAATTCTGTTTCGAGGGGGACAACTTAAGATGTAGGTTACGGACGCATAGCACTTCAACCCTTGCTACTACCCCCAATTTTTGAATAGGGAAGATGGGGTGAGTGATACCTCATTTGAAAGGTATTTTTATACTGATTTCAGCACAGTAATTGTTTTTTCATTTTATGCATTAGTTCTCGAAATATTCTTGACTAAGCATTTGAAAATGAAGTGGTGTTTTCATGGCACTTGTAGTGTTTTTTTGTGAAAAACCTTTCAAATGAGGTATCACTCACCCCATCTTCCCTATTCAAAAATTGGGGGTGAGGGTTGTAGTAGCAAGGGTTGAAGCGCTATGCGTCCGTAACCTACATCTTAAGTTGTCCCCCTTGAAACAGATATCGACCTGTCCGAGCATTTCTATCGAAAAAATTTATTTCGTCTGTAATCTCGTCTGTTTCGTTTTCAAATGGCCACCCTGTATGTTGGACCCCCTGTCACGGATTTATTTATTTTCTCAAATTCGCGATACAATAAACGGTTATGCCAAACCACATTTTTCAATTTAAAAATCACTAAATATTCCTTCAATTTCAATGAAAATTCAGTATATTGGAGAAAATAATGTAAAATAGGACTTGGAGGGGCATTATTATAACATTCCTCCAATCACAAACTCGCTATACTTCGTGGCTCGTTTTTGAGTTTTGAACTTGTGAAAGGATATCAATGCTCCTGCAATTGTATTATGAATAACCATTCCGAATATTTCAGAAAATATCAATTTTAGGGCATTGATGGTATTTCCACACCTTCCCCTTATTTTTCAACGTAGATTCCACTATGGCTATAAAAAAATGTACTTTCCATTTAAAACTGTCCAATTTGGTTCACCTGAACGAACATTGTTGAACTTGTATTTCACTGTCCTATCAGTTTCTGAAAACATACACTCAATATCAATCTTTTCGTTTTTAATGACAAGATTTTTTTCTGTTACCGTTATGTTATCCTCCTGGACTCGAAATAAGTTTATTCTCACATGGATATCTTCGAATGTGAACTGATAAAAAAAACCCAGATTGGCCTATTGCAACATAGCCGTTCCGAAAATGATAACGAAGAAGTGCGGATACAGGAACAAAGAAAATGCCATCATTATTAATCATTTCGGTGACGCGGTCTTTCCTTATTCGCATTCCGATTGATCGACGTTGTGAAGTAGTGTTCGGTTATCATTCAAAGAGATATGCAAAGTGGAGGTCTTCCTCGAAACGGAATATTACTTGTATCCCAAATGATATATTTCATAAGCCTCTCCGATAGTTCTTATATACGCTATGAAAAACATCAATGAAGAGCTGTATTCACAATGTCTCAATCACATCATATAACACAGCGTCAGGTCATAGTTTTTTGAAAAGCCAATTTTTTATGTAAATTGAATATGGTCCTTGATTGACACTTTATTTCTGTGAAGTTTTTTCTGATATACTATAACATCCACAAAAAGTCATTGTATGGAGTGCAATTTGGGCTGGTGGAGTGAAATGTGCCGGCAAGTCATCGGAAGTTACCTTATAAGGTTCTATTTCTGAAGGATATCACGCAGACATTTATTTGATATTGTATTCCACACATAAACATTTCAAGCATCATATTGAAATGAAAATTTGATTGATATTCTGAATGAAAGTGTGTTTCGGAATTACAAAATGAATAATCCTACAGAATGTGGTTCGACTGAATTCAAGTTGCGATGCCGTTTCTGAATATGCCTCTCGGACAGCTTGAAGCATGTTGGTCTTGATGACTATTTTGGCCGCTTTTTCTAATTCGGAAACCACCAAATAAACCTGCATACTTGTGCAAATGTCTTTTCATTTGATTGTCTTCTGTATCTCGAAATTCTTAGTTGGAAAAAACAGGCATCATCTTCTCTATTTTTTCTTTAATACCTACTTATTATAGATTGAGTTAATTCGTTGGATTCAAACCAACTTACTAATATTATAATTTAAAATTCAATGGGTACTTTTATATTCAATCACAAGGAGCTTTAAGTTTCGTTTGTTGTTAACTTGTTATCCATTATATTATTGCAGAGAAAAGAAAACGTGTCTATAATTAATGTGTTTGCTGGGCATCTGCTTTGTTTTGAGATTCTGTTTGAACGAGATTTCCATGTTTTTTGGTATTCATCTTCTCACATGACAAGTTATAATTGGTTGTTGATGCACAGTGGTTCCCGCATATAGATGTATGATGGGCAGTCCGATTTTACTACAAATGACTCTGAATATCGTTTTTATAATAATAAAAATTGACTTTATTTAGTAGGCAATATTACATCATATTACAATGATAAAAAATACATATGAGGACCTTCTTTTATCTACCAAAAAGGCGAAGTCTAGCAGATATGCTGATCAATTTAACCTAAAGAATCTACAGTCTTATATTTCAAGATTATGAATTACAAAAAGTAAAAAAAATGAATATATTATACATGTCTGTTTCTCAGACCTAAAAAAATCCACAAGTTGGCCGAAACGTCGAATAAGAAAATGAATGAAATTCACATTGTTCCTGCAAACCGTTAATTTCTTTTATAATTATAATTAATAGTTTTGCATGGATACTCGATACAACCATTAAAAAAATATGACTGATTTTTTTCACTTCAAAATAGTCACATTTTTTTCTTGCAGCAAATTTGATGCCATTTCCAGATATTGAATATACAAGGAAATTTTTGAAAAATAGATAATATATTCCAAATAATAATCATCGAAATGAATACCATTTTCAATTCATGGGCTCACAGATCTTTCATCACGAGACGGGAGTAATGGAATTGTCACTGAGAGAAGAGATATACCGGTTTCAGCCTTATCGGGCATCATCAGTTTCCCATATCCCTCAGAGACAAAATCTGCATAAAAAATTTCTACTTTTAAAGCAATTGATTATTGATTCAAGCCATCCGAGTAAAAAAATTCTAGTATAATAATAGCGTCAAAAGAGAAGTTCAATATCTCCAGTCACATGCTAACTGCGTACATCCCTAAATCAAGGCCCCCCCATTCAAGTTTCTCCGAGTGATGGAAACGCCCAATTCTTTTCCTCACTGTGAAGCCAAGTTTTGTCAAGAAAAAGAACAAATGAAAAAACAAAAAATTCTGGTATTCATGAATACCATGAATGTTATTTCGATGATAACTATTTTGAAGTTATTAATGTTTCAAAAATGTTCTCGGTGGCCTCCGTTTAGGCGAAGAATTTCTTGTTTTTCGATTTGTTCTTTTTCTACAAGGAAAATTGAAGTATTATTGTTGATTTGATGAAAAACTTGAAGAATTTCGTGAAAGCAAAAAACATGTTGAACCCTAAAACCACAAGGTGGCGTAATATGCGACCGTACGGACCTCAAAAATTTTATTACGCTTGTGCTGATCGAAGCAGACGATCATGCCTCGAGGTACTATTCTGGTTAATCAATAGCGCAAATTGACAAAACAGTGAATTTCGTAAGAAAATATTTAGTGGGTGAAAATAGCTATCGGGTCATATACCACGCCACGTTGTATTTAATGTCATGAGAACGCGAAAAAGTCAACTCCGGAAGACGACCGTATCCACAATGATATTATCCGGAATCTTCCCAACTCGGACAAGGATAAACTACTAGTGTTTCACAATAGAATATCGCAGGAGGGAGAATTTCCGAGCAAATGGCGTAAAGCTATTATTGTACCAATTCCAAAAGCAGACAAAAACAAATAAGATGTTAACAGCTACCGCCCGATCTCCCTGACTTCGGTGTCTCAGTAGAGTACCTAACTCGAAAAGATGGTAAGAAACAGACTGATTTGGTTGTTGGAGAGTAGACGATTGCTGCCCAACCTTCGAATGGACTTTAGAAGTAGGAGGTCAACACTAGATGACCTTATAATGCTTGATTCGGCATTACAAAAATCATTTGCAAAAAGAATACATCTTGTGATGTTGTCCTTCGATATAGAAAAAAAAGCTTTTGATACAGCCTGGAGATACGGAATCTTACGTGCTCTAGCACACTGGGGAATAGGAGGCAATTTGTTCGTGTTCATATCAAACTTTCTTAGACATCTATCATTTACCGTTCGATTGTATGATATTATCTGTGATTGGTATAAATAGGAAAACAGAATTCCACAGGGTACAGCACTATGCCTTATTTCTATCAACCCGTTTATAGAGGCAATAAGTAATGCGATGACATTTCGATTTTTCGCTCAGCGAGAACGATTCCAGAAATTGAAGAAATTGTTCAACCGGTTATCAATGGACTGATAGATATAGCTGAGGGAATAAGTTTTCGATTCTCAACATCAGAGTGCTCAATGGTGCATTTTTGCAGACTGAGAGCACCCCACGATGAACAGAAACTATATCTAAAGAATAATATGATCCGTATTAAAAAAAAAATTAAGATTTTCGGCATTCTTTTTGACCGAAAGCACTACTGGAGGAACCAGATCAACACTATCGCCATCAAATGTACTGAAGCATTGAATATTATTAGACTTTATAAGATAACAGTACTCTCAAGATTGCCTCAGCCAAGAAATTCCACTTACGAAAACTGGAAAGTTTACACAGAGAAGGTCTCAGACTTTGCAAAGGAGCATTTTGAGCTAGTCCCTCTATGTCAATATATAATTTACTGTGATTCGGGAATACCACCTTTTAAATACTGTATTCGTGTGCTCGCAAAGAACTATGTCTACTGACCACCCATTCTTCTTCTTCAAGTGCCTTGTTCTCTTCGAACGTTGGCAATCATTAGCGCTATCTCTACTCTGTCAACCGCTTTTCTGAAGAGGCTTACCGTAGACTCACCATACCATTGTTGCAAGTTCTTCAGCCACGATGTTCTCCGACGCCCGTGTCCTCTTCTTCCCTTGATTTGACCTTCTATGATCAACTTGAGGAGTCTCTATTTATCATTTCTGAGAATGTGTCCAAAATACTCCAACTTTCGTATTTTAATTGTTGACATAACTTCTCGAATTTTCGACATTCTCGTAAGCACATCTACGTTGCGCACTTTGTCCATCCAGGATATTCTCAACATACGTCGATATGTCCACATTTCAAACGCTTCTAGTTTTTTGCACATGGCTTCTGTAAGAGTCCATGCTTCAACTCCATAGTAGAGGATACTGAATACGTAACAGCGTAGCACCCCAGTGCGAACAGACTTCGGCAACATAAAGACTTCATCTTGACAAATGTTGCCCTGGCTTGTTCAATTCGGACACGGACCACCTGCATAGCATCCCATTCTTCATTAACCTGGCATCCAAGATATTTAAACGAATGAGTGCGCTCGATTTGATGGTTCTGTACCTGTAGAGTACCTCCTCTAACTGGATTCTTACTGATGACCATGCATTTGGTTTTTTTTATGTTTAAATTCAATCCGAATTCTGCACTATGCGCTGCCACGTGAACGAGCAAGATTTGAAGACCACCCAACGAGTCTGCCTGTACAAAATCGGGGATGTTCTGATTTTGGAAAATAAAGTTTAGGACTGTATCCAGATAATTGAGTTAGAGATGGTATTGTAAAAACATTTATTGACATCATTCACAATCATAAAATGAATAAGTCACCCGCATGAAGTTAATACAGTAAAAAATACAATATTAAAGTCATCTTTAAAACTCAGAGTGATTATTCAACTAAAAACAGAGGTAATCTAGAGAAGTTCAAAATGAGAGGTCAGCTGAAGTCAGACTTAGACTTTGAGAGAGTTCCATTAATTCAAAATTAAACACAGAGTTTACAGTGATGATGCAACTGAAATTTATTGCGAGAGCCTCTTTATCTCATCAGAAAAACAAAAGGTTCAATAGTGAATTGTTAGAGTAGTCTGAGTTGTAATAAAGTGAGATTAGGCCTTAGAGGAGTACATGTATTGAAAACTTAATAGTCTAAGTCTGGTCTTCATTGAGAGCATTACAATATGAGAATATCAAGGTTGAGAAATCAATAATTATGATCTATAACGTAGTTCTGTAACGAGAAGGCTAATTAATCAATTGAGACAAAATTTACAGTGACAAACTACTTTTAGCAAGCAGGGTTAGTGTTCATCAGAAAAATAAGAGTTACAATTGATAATTATGAGAATGACAATATGAGAGTACATTGTATGAGTGTAAATCACCAACCCTTTGATTTGTTTGAAGCTGAAAGCTTGAGTTGCCACTTGCTAAATGTTTCCGATGAATGAACTTGAGAATTTCTTAGTTATACTGAGGAGTTCATACCAATCTAATCATGTGGGCAGTATTTGAGGAGACTGCTCAAGGTGAAGCAGGGATTGAGACTGTCAATCAGGTTCAATGTGTGAATTACTTGATCGTTCAAATATTTCAGAGAAGTTGAGTTGAGTTTATTGAGAGAGAAGACTGATTCCATGATTCACCCTTATGCTTGAGATCGTTCATTCATCTGAAACTCGAGAAAAATAATTAGCAAGTTTAATGAGAAGTGCATGATTGAGAAATGAGATGACTACACTGAGATAATGAGGTGCACATGAGAATATAATGAATCAAAACTCATTACCACAAATAATGTTCATTTTTGGAGCAATCAACTAGTATTTCCACTGTGAAAAGTCTAGAGAAATCTGAAAAATCATGAGAACAGCAAAATATATCAAAATATGTATCTTAGAGGAGTCAATTCCATTAGTTAAATGCAATAGAGATTTTCTGAGAGTAAAATGAGAGAGGATTACCAGTATTTTTATAGATTTTATGATCTAAAACGTGGACACATTTTCAAACTTTATAAAAAGCAGGAAAATAACATTAAATATGCATTAATGAGAGATGACTTTGAGAAATGCTCACTTACCTAAATGATTGCTTCCAAAAATGAACGAGATGTACAATTAATTTGCGAGGTGACTTTTTGAGAATTCTAATTTCACAAGAGAAGTACAAGAGCGATCTGATCTTCAGAGAGAGTCGATACAGAAAAGAAAGATTGGGAGCAGTACACTTAGCGTCCACTTACCATCGTTGGATTTTTTTGATATTTTACTGCTTCAGATTGATATTCATGTTGTCCTGAAGTCGTTATCACGTATATGGATACAAAATACTAAAGGGTAATATTATATTTTCGCCTTTCAAAATTGGTTATTATGACATACGATTCAACCATAGATATACTAACCATGGATAAGGAATGTCATTCCGCGAAATTGAATATCGTGATGCCAAGAGAGAGATAGAGCTAGTGGAGTCAAAAAGCACAGAACCCATCGATAAACTCATTTGAGAGGCATAGATCGCGCCTGCGATTTTCCGAAATTAACATGAAAATAATGGGTGATCACATTGCCTAGAGGGTTATTTATTTTTATTGCTACAAAAATTGAAAAATTAATATATAAAAAGGAATGCTCACCGGAAGAAAAATGGTAATGTCTTTCGAGGTCATTCCATTATGGTTTGTCTGCTAATTTTGAATGAATTTAATCAAAATGAATATATCTTTCACTATAAAATTGACAAGAAAAACACGGGATATTATACAAAAATACAATTTATTTATTTGGACATATTAACATGAACCTTAACTTCTATTTACTTCACAAATATATAAATCATTATATAATTATAAAATTTAAAAAGAGAATTATAATTATAAAACATAACTGAAACATCTTTCTATTGAGACGCAATAATATGAAACCCTCATATTTATATAGGTATTTGCGGACCTGATATGCGTTTGAAATTGGCTGTATATTGTTAAATCTCTAATCATTATAGTATAAGTTCTTCATAAATGATTGTATCTTGTATCTTGTATCAACCTTTTGGCTGTGACTTGTTCAATATTGAGTGGATTACATTTATTCAGGTTTTTAAGAAAAAGAATAAATTGAAAAACAAAGAAATTGTTTGCCTTCACTGCTAAAATCTCATGGAGTGAAAGAGGATGTATACTTTTCTTTCTGGAACTTCTTTCTGACGCTATTAGGTGTCACTTTTTTGTATTTCATACTCTGCACTAATTGCTACAAATATCGAAGTTTTTGTCCCTGAGTGGTATGGGATACTGATGATGCCAAATAGGGCTGAAACCGGTATAGCTCTCATCTCAGTAACAAAATCTAATATTATTTCTCCAACCTCATGATAAAAAGATCTGTGGGAATTGAAAAGGGTATTCATTTCGATGATAACTATTTTGAATTAATCTATGTTTAAAAAAAATTATTCGGGTTGTTTTGATGAAATATTTCTACGTGTATATAATTGAAAATATGAAAAGCTTGCATATGAAAAGGCCGAACAAAAAACCATCAAAGATCACTATGATTACAATAATTCATGGAGAAACTCTGAATAGTTCCTAATTTTTTCTTTTAACAGCCAGCAACCACATTCTTCTCAAGACTTTGTCCTTTGGAAACCTATTAAGTATAGTAGGCGTCATCATACAGACATTTCAATAGAATATTAGCATTATTAGGATAAATTAAAATCAGATGAGATACATAGGAAATCATACTTATGAAATTTTATGCCTTTCTTGAACCTATTGGTACAGTTTATTGCTGCACAAGCCTTCACCATGATGATTCGGATCAATTATAACTAAAAAAAAAACACTCAAAATATTGAAATAGGCAGAAAACTCTTTAAAAATCAGATCCCAAATGCTCGAAAGTCGTAATCACAAGTTGTAGTACTCGTTATCAAAGCTTTTGTCGCACTTTTTGCCTCCTCTAGCTCCATCTCTTACTTGGCATAACACTTCTCTTTCTATCGCCGCTTCCATTGTAGGTTATAAATTCTATGGATTCAACTGATTCGCCATTTTGGGAATCGTTTCCTTTATCTTCGCACCTTATTTCCGATCATGAATGTCATTCAACATATATTTGGCGGCAGATTTGAATTATTGTGGTGGTCAAAACATATTCAATATTTTACATAGAAATGGAACTATAGAACTTGTAACATTATTCATGAGTTTTTGATTTCTGAATATCTTGTGACTGAAAAATTATAATTTTTGTTTTAACTTCATTAAAATAAAAATTATTCATAATTAATGGAAAATCGTTTATCATCGATAAAACTTTAAGGGGGGTCCGGAAATTTTTAGATTTTTGAAGCAATTTGGCCATTTCAAGCTATTGAGCTACTTTAAAACCTTAACTACTCTTTTGACTCGAAATCAAAACTACAACAGAACCTCAATCGATTATCCAGAAGCTGACCAACTATTGTTAACTGTGGTTATGGTTGTTGACTGATAAAAAAATAGGTTTTTTTAAATTTTATAGGCCCCGTCACCAATTTTGAAAATATTTTTCACAGTGAACATATAGGACTTCCTGATACTACTGTCTCAATTACAGCTCTAGGGAGACAATTTTCGGGAAAAAAATATATGAAACTCATAATGGAGCAAATACACCATTTACCTCGGATACGGCTCTGATATAGTCTTATATAGATTAGTTTTACAAGGTTAGGTTAGGTTAGGTTCATTTTCCCTACCAAAAGTTGAAAAAAAATTGTGAAAATTAATTAATCAATTCATGAGCAGATTTTTTACACAGTCGCAAAAAAAAGGTTCATTTTGCCCACCTCAAGATCACAAAAAAAAATTTGCGGCCGCACTACCCGTAATCCGCGGTTGCTTGGATGTTCAAAAACTGTGCATGAGGGACATTTCAAATTGTTAGAAGTCAAGACAGGAATGAGAGGCTCTTCTCTTGAGATTCGATGAAGGCAATTCAATCAAATCGTCTATTTAATTTATTATTCATATTTTTTTATAACTGCTATGACAACCCATAAGAAATTTGAACATTATCGTCTACTCACACTACTAAAATTAATTTTGATATGAAAAATTTTAGTAAGTTTGAGGTTAATTATGCGGAAATGTTTGTCGAATTTGTCTGTACCAAAACCAGTGACGTCTATGGACAATCTATGTTCACAAAATCCACAAATTTTACGTGCAACCATGACAGTTCTACTTCAAATTCTTAACGAAATGATGCATTTTCAATATTGATTTTTTCGAGAACTACTGCGTATTCTCCAAAAATACTTCGGATTCGGGTATTTTAGAGCATTTTTTCATCATCCGTTAAAGGAAAAATTCATATTTAATAATTAATAACGAGCATGAGTTGATCTGTCAACTGAGTAGTACATAGAATTGAATTAGGTTAACTTGAGTTCACAGAGATGAGAAGTCGTCTTGACGTTTCGGTGCGTTCGGACCATAGGCGTAGTTGAGGATGACGTCTGAGGGGCTCAATTTTTAACATTCCGCCAGCCAATAAGCAATGAAATTGATTATTAAATTTTAGAATTGGAGATCTTACGGAGTAGTTTCATATGTAGAGAGGACTGGTAGGCTGGCTAGCTTTGAGATTGGGTTCTTTACTTGTAGAGATGACTGGTAGTATGGCTAGCTTTGAGATTGGTTTCTTTCGCTTGTAGAGATGACTGGTAGTATGGCTAGCTTTGAGATAGGTCTTGTCAACGTGGACGTGGAGGTCTTGAGGGTAACGACTCGAACAAGGCCGTCTAACCCTGGGTGCACTGCCATTACTCGCCCTAATGGCCACTTGCAAGGAGGTAGTCGCTCATCGGTGAGGAGAACTAGAGATCCAACCTTTATGTCGTGGGATGGATGATGCCACTTGGATATGGAGAGGTGACGTTGTAGATACTGAGTAGACCATTTTGACCAAAACTGTTGGGTTCGCTGCTGGATGAACTGCCATCTTGACAGCCGAGATGTTGGGATTTCTTCGAGAGAGGGCTCAGGTAGAGTAGTCAGAGCAGTACCTGTTAAAAAATGACCAGGAGTTAGTACAGAGCAGTCTTCAGGATCATCACTGAGTGGTTCTAGAGGCCTTGAATTGAGAATGGCTTCGATTTGGGCGAGAAGGGTCATCAGTTCTTCCATGGTGAAGGGCTGATCTTTCGTGATTCGAGAGAGGTGGTACTTGAAGGACTTCACTGCAGCTTCCCATTTTCCTCCCATATGAGGAGCAGCTGGAGGATTGAAACACCAGTTTGTACCTTCATTCATGAGGAGTCTGGCGATGACCTGGCTTTCTGAGGAGGCTTTTGAGAACATGTTCTTGAGGGTTGCATCTGCCCCAATGAAGTTGTTTCCGCAGTCTGAATTTAGAGAATGACAGATGCCTCGTCGAGCTGTAAATCTTCGAAAAGCAGCAATAAAAGAGTCAGAGGAATAGTCACTTACAGCTTCGAGGTGTACTGCTGAGGTGGCGAAGCAGACAAAAACACAAACCCAACCTTTGTGTGTCTTTGCTCCTCTTCCTTTCCAAGTTTTGATCGTGAGTGGGCCTGCGTAGTCTACACCAGTATGAGAGAAGGGACGAGATGGCCTTACTCGTGGTTCTGGTAATTGTCCCATGAGTTGTTGAGCTCGAATACCTCTTTGCCGTGCACAAGCAACGCACTTCAGGATGTGGGATTTCACTGGGGCTCTTCCACCAATAATCCAGTACTGTTGTCGGATGGTCGACAGTGTGAGCTGCGTGCCTCCATGCATCGTTCGTCTGTGAGCTGAATCAATTATTAGAGAAGTCAATTGAAAAAATCGAGGAATTATTGCAGGATGTTTGCATTCTGGGTCTGAGAGAGCGTGGTGGATTCGTCCGCCTACACGAATAACACCTTCTTGGTCGAGGAATGCTGTGAGTCTACTGAACACATGAGAAGAGGATAGAGTTGTACCAGTTTGAAGAGCCTTGAGTTCTTGAGGAAAATAAACTTCTTGAGTAGCCTTGATCCAATAGATCCTTGATTTTTCCAAGTCAGCTGAGGTGAGCGGAGATGACATATTCGGACTTGAGGAGCATCTGAGTCGGGCGAGGACTCTTGAACAAAGAGAGGTAATTCTTAAGAGTTTATATAAAGAAGAATACCTGTATATCAGATCCCACGAGTAGTCTTGTTTTGCAGCTGCGAGGATGGTCTTTGTGGGTCTTGCTTCAGATTCGGGGTCAATAGTCGGTGCCGGCTGACGATTTGGCCAGGAATCTGGTGACTTGGAAATCCATGGTGGTCCCGTCCACCATAGAGAGCTGTTCAGTAGTTGAGATGAGGAGAGGCCACGAGAAGCACAATCAGCTGGATTTTCTTTGCCGGGAACGTATCTCCATTGCGCAGTTGGAGTCAGGTCTTGGATGAGCTCTACTCGGTTTCGAACAAAGTCCTTCCAGGGTGATGGATGAGATTTGATCCACGATAGAGACACAGTTGAGTCCGTCCACAAAGTCGTTGAGTGTACCTTGGTATCTAGAATACGAAGATCGTACTTAGTTAATTTGGCCAAAATTAGAGATGCAGAGAGTTCAAGTCTCGGGATTGGGAGGCGTTTCAAAGGCGTTACTTTAGTTTTGGAGGAGAACAGGGTGACTTTGGATCCTGTGGACGGAGAGCGGACTACGAGGTAGAGAACGGCAGCCATGACAAGTTGAGAAGCATCAGAGAAGCCGTGAAGTTCTATGGAGGTGTCTTGTTGGGTGCCTACCCAACGAGGGACTCGTACATTAGCTAATGATTTGAGATCTTCTCTGATGTTGCACCATCTATTGATAATTGGAGGCGATAATGGTTCATCCCATGAAATTCTCTGGAGCCAGAGTTCCTGCAACAACATTTTGGCCCTGATCGTGACAGGGGATACTAAACCAAGTGGATCAAAGAGTTGAGCAATATGAGATAACATAATACGTTTAGTTACCACAGACCCAGATGAGGAAGACTGTATCTTAAATGAGAAGTAATCATCTTGAGGATACCAGAGGAGGCCAAGTAATTTCGTCGAAGTAGGACAGTCGTCAAATGAGATCGGAGAGGGAACCATTTCTTCCTCGGTTACCATCTTGAGAATACTTGGAGCGTTCGATTGCCACTTTGCTAGAGGGAGGCCGCCAGCCATGCAGAGATTTTTCAATTCTTGGGCGATGTCTGAGAGTTCTTCTTTCGTGTCGGCTCCACCATAAATGTCATCAACATAACGACCTTTGGTGAGAGGAGGAATGGCGAGTGGAAACTTGTGACCTTCATCTTCGATGAGTTGGAGGAGGACTCTAATGGCCAAAAACGGAGCTGCCTTGGTTCCATAGGTGACGGTGGTGAGGTGGTACGTCGCTATCTCATCATTTGAGTCGAACCAGAGAATACTTTGGAGATCCCAATCGTCTGGATGCACCAAGATTTGTCTGTACATCTTCGTGATGTCTGTGGAGAAGACAAATTTAAAACGACGTACCCAACATAATACATCAATGACGTCTAATTGTAGTTTCGCTCCTGTATGCATTATATCGTTCAGAGAAGAACCGGTTGAGGTGGGACTGGAACCATTGAACACAACCCGGAGTTTGGTGGATGCGCTGTCTGGTTTGAGGACACCATGATGTGGCAAAAAGTACCTGGGAGGCGAGATGACAGTTGGAGCTTTCTTCATATGCCTGAGCTGTTCATATTCGGAGAGGAATTCTTTGTAGAGGCGGCAATATTCTTGGTTTCCCTCGAACTTGCGGAGGAGTCCTTGGAGGCATCGATAGGCACGTTGTCTGGAAGATCCCAAAATATTAGGAGATGACTTTAATGGGAGTCTTACCATGTATTTGCCAGAAGAAAGCCGAGAATGAGTTGCCTTGAAGTGGTCTTCACATTCCTGTTCATCAGGAGTGAGGTGAACGATGGAGGAGGACTTGACTTCTTCTTGTTCCCAGAACTTTGCGAGTAGACGGTGAAGGTCGGAGTCTTGACTGGCATGATATAGATGTGGCTTACTTGAGGAGGCTTCTTGAGGAGAGCATATTGGACCTAGGACCAACCATCCAAATATAGATAACTGGGCTATTGGAGTTGACTCATTCGGCCCTGTTCGGAGTTGAGGAAGAATTATGGCACCATAGACATCAGCACCCAGTAGAATGTCGATTGGCGGTTTTTTGAGAGTGAAGAGGTTTCAACGTAATTGAAACTGATCCTCTTGATCTTGAGGTGACTCCACCAATTCCAACGATGGTGAGATTGGACTGGCTTCGAGGAAGACTGAGTTGACGAACGAGGTCTTCAGAGATGAACGAGAGTTCTGATCCAGAGTCGACGAGAAGTCTTACTGTGTGCGAGGTCACTGGAGTGATGATGGTGGCTAGAGCGGTGGCGAGGAGAGTGAGCTGTCTATCGGAGGCGTTGACGACTGCCCGAAGGCTTCAAGCCTTCTTGGAGGCGGCTGGCTTGCTGGCGCTGACCTTTTGAGAAGTCTTGGTAGACGAAGTGGAGCTGGCTGGAGTAACATTCTTGAGGTGGTCATGGAGAGAAGTATGATGCTTGCGAAGACACAATCTACACACCTTGGAAGACCTGCAAGAGCGAATATTATGTCGTCCAAGACAACCGTAGCACAGTTGTCTTCGTGTCACAACCTCATACTTATCGGAGGCGATTCTTTTATTATACCGAGGGCAACTTGCGATGAAATGTTCATCACCGCAGTCATCACAATTATAGGAAGGGAGGTTATTCGAGCGGGCTTCTCGATATGGAGATCTAGAGGCAGGATTAGACGAGGCGGAACTTCTTCGAGGTTCTTCTTGGAGACGACATCTTTCGAGGCGGCTGGTGAAGAGGCAACATTGGAGAATGACTTGGTCGGCCTTGCAGACCTTGTCACTTCTTGAGGCATTTCTAACCATTCCAGCGAGCGTTTATGCGCTTGCAGGAAAGAGAGAAGTTCTGATAATGGAGGAAAGTCGGTTGAATTTCCAATTATGGACTCCCACTTTTCTCGGGCGGTCCTATCTAATTTTTTGGTAATGAGATATACCAAAAAGAAATCGAACTGGTCTATGGGTTGGCCTAAGGCCGATATAGTTTGTAACGCCTCATTGACATTGTTGAGGAGGCTTTTATAATACTCGAGAGCGTTACGTTGAGGCGAACAATCAGGGGTCGAGAACAACTTGTCACACTGAGCGGTCAAGAGAAGATGTCGATTCTCATATTGAGAAGTGAGGGTGTCCCAAGCAACTGAAAAAGAGGCGCCGGTCAGCGAGAGGCCAGAGATGAGCTTGAGCGGAGCTGAGGTTAGAGAAGAACGCAGATAATGGAGGCGTTCTACATCCGTTATGGAGGTGTTCTGGATAATGAGAGAGGCAAATAAATCTTTGAAGCTAGGCCAGCTGGAATACTCGCCTGAGAAGACTGGCAATGAGATGTCTGGGAGGCGAGGTTGAGAAGAACTAGATGAGGTGACAATACCAGTGGTTTGAGGTGGCTCGAGAGCCTCTTTGAGGAGTTCAATGCGACCAGAAACAGAAGCATAGAGGGCCTCTTCTTCCACGAACTTATTGTCCGCGAAATAAGGGTGGTCGAGGTGACTTTCTGGCCAGAGGTTTTCGAAGACAGTATGCTGTCCTACAAAACTTCGATGCTGTTCAGAGAGGCGGTCGTGGAGGGAGTTCAGTTGCCTAATGGTCCACTCATTAGGCTGGTCAAGACTTTTGAGGAGATCTTTCATAATGGTGAGGCGGTTCAGTTGTGTCCTCATCTTAATGAGGAGACCAGAGGGGATCTTCTTTGACTGAGAGCGAGTTCTAGGTCGCTCCACAGGAGAGTCGTCTGTCAGAGGCGTCGAGATGGGGACCTGTTCTACTTTGGGCTCGTCAGAGGCGGGCTGTTTAGATTGAGAGCGAGTCCTGGGTCGCTCCACAGGTGATTCGTCTTCTGGAGGCGTACATATAGTGACCTGTTCGACCTTGGTCTCGTCAGAGGCGGGCTGTTCGTTGAGGAGATCTTTTGAGGAGTTCATGATTTGAGATGCAACTAAATGATTAGAGAGATATGATTAGTGGATGATAATGAAATTCTAACTCAATTATCCGGCCCGAAGGACCAAATGTACAAAATCGGGGATGTTCTGATTTTGGAAAATAAAGTTTAGGACTGTATCCAGATAATTGAGTTAGAGATGGTATTGTAAAAACATTTATTGACATCATTCACAATCATAAAATGAATAAGTCACCCGCATGAAGTTAATACAGTAAAAAATACAATATTAAAGTCATCTTTAAAACTCAGAGTGATTATTCAACTAAAAACAGAGGTAATCTAGAGAAGTTCAAAATGAGAGGTCAGCTGAAGTCAGACTTAGACTTTGAGAGAGTTCCATTAATTCAAAATTAAACACAGAGTTTACAGTGATGATGCAACTGAAATTTATTGCGAGAGCCTCTTTATCTCATCAGAAAAACAAAAGGTTCAATAGTGAATTGTTAGAGTAGTCTGAGTTGTAATAAAGTGAGATTAGGCCTTAGAGGAGTACATGTATTGAAAACTTAATAGTCTAAGTCTGGTCTTCATTGAGAGCATTACAATATGAGAATATCAAGGTTGAGAAATCAATAATTATGATCTATAACGTAGTTCTGTAACGAGAAGGCTAATTAATCAATTGAGACAAAATTTACAGTGACAAACTACTTTTAGCAAGCAGGGTTAGTGTTCATCAGAAAAATAAGAGTTACAATTGATAATTATGAGAATGACAATATGAGAGTACATTGTATGAGTGTAAATCACCAACCCTTTGATTTGTTTGAAGCTGAAAGCTTGAGTTGCCACTTGCTAAATGTTTCCGATGAATGAACTTGAGAATTTCTTAGTTATACTGAGGAGTTCATACCAATCTAATCATGTGGGCAGTATTTGAGGAGACTGCTCAAGGTGAAGCAGGGATTGAGACTGTCAATCAGGTTCAATGTGTGAATTACTTGATCGTTCAAATATTTCAGAGAAGTTGAGTTGAGTTTATTGAGAGAGAAGACTGATTCCATGATTCACCCTTATGCTTGAGATCGTTCATTCATCTGAAACTCGAGAAAAATAATTAGCAAGTTTAATGAGAAGTGCATGATTGAGAAATGAGATGACTACACTGAGATAATGAGGTGCACATGAGAATATAATGAATCAAAACTCATTACCACAAATAATGTTCATTTTTGGAGCAATCAACTAGTATTTCCACTGTGAAAAGTCTAGAGAAATCTGAAAAATCATGAGAACAGCAAAATATATCAAAATATGTATCTTAGAGGAGTCAATTCCATTAGTTAAATGCAATAGAGATTTTCTGAGAGTAAAATGAGAGAGGATTACCAGTATTTTTATAGATTTTATGATCTAAAACGTGGACACATTTTCAAACTTTATAAAAAGCAGGAAAATAACATTAAATATGCATTAATGAGAGATGACTTTGAGAAATGCTCACTTACCTAAATGATTGCTTCCAAAAATGAACGAGATGTACAATTAATTTGCGAGGTGACTTTTTGAGAATTCTAATTTCACAAGAGAAGTACAAGAGCGATCTGATCTTCAGAGAGAGTCGATACAGAAAAGAAAGATTGATTGATTGTTACAATTAATAACGAGCATGAGTTGATCTGTCAACTGAGTAGTACATAGAATTGAATTAGGTTAACTTGAGTTCACAGAGATGAGAAGTCGTCTTGACGTCTGAGGGGCTCAATTTTTAACACTGCCATTATAACGGTGTCGTCAGTGTTTCGAAATTTATTGAAATTCCTTCAGGGCAGGTCTCTAGGGCACCTTCGAATATTCTGTTGGAGTAAATGTTGAACAGTAATGGTGAAAGAACGCAACCCTGTCGAACACCCCTTTTAATTCGAACTTCATCCGAAATCTGCTGATCCACTCTAATCTGTGCAGTTTAGTTCCAGTAAAGATTTGCAATTATTCCGAGGTCTCTCTCGTCCAGGCCCACGTCTTTAAGAATTTTCATGAGCTCTTCATGTTGCACCCTGTCAAAAGCCTTTTCGTAGTCAAAGAAGCATGCATAAACAGGAACAGAGACATCCCTGCATCTTTGAACCATCACCTGTATACTAAACAGGGCCTATCTTGTGCCGAATCCGTTACGAAAACCGAACCGTGTTTCGCCCATACAGGACTCGCATTTTGCATAAATTCTCTTGTGGAATCTTGAGGAAAATTTTGAGAAAGTGACTCATCAAGCTGATAAGCCGATAATCGCTGCATCTTTTTGCCTTGTTCTTTTTTGGAAGTGTTATAAATATTGACAGAAGCCAGTCAGGAGGAATGACGCCTGATTGATAGACCATATTGAAGAGCTTCACAATCACACCCAGCGATTCCTCATTCTTCGGGCTTTTAATAACTTCCGAATTAATTGAATCTGGTCCTGCAGCTTTTCTCCCTTTTGACAACGAGATTGCATGTTTGACCTGTTCAGGGATGTCCGATCTTTCATCATGAAAAAGGGTCCTGATATAGCTACAGCTGCTTTAACTTGTCATTAACGTCAAGAATTATCCTATCTTCGGCGTCCAAGAGAATGCCGAACTGACAAGGCCTGTAGACACCAGCGGCTTCTTTAATTTTCTTGTGCAAATTGAGATCTTCGATTTCGCGACACTACTCGCTAAGCCAATTTTCTTTGGCTATTCTAACTTTGTTCTTTATAAGGCGATTTATCTGCTGGTATTCCAGATGACCTTTTTTCAAGCGTCTCTTCTATTAAATGAAGGATGTCATCAGTCATCCAAGCTTTCTTCTTGATTTCAGTAACGTTTGAAGATAACTTCAAGCTTGCGTTTGTGAAAACTTCCTTGATGTCGGTACCAACAGCTTCAGGCACGGAATCCTCCATAACGTCTACTTTGCTCAGTCCAAAATTTAGTTCGTTTCTGCCCTCAGTCAGTGTTTCTGGGTTTCAAGTCCCCATTACGTGAAATTATCTTCGTCGAGACGAATATTCAGTTTTTTCAGTCAAGACCTTTGATTACGAAACAAATAACTAATGAGATCGGAGTGCAATTCCCAGAGGTGATGAATTTTCAATTTTGCGGACTTCCACCGTGGCGGTCCGGGGTTATTGGGGTTAATTTTGAATGTTTCAAATTCCAAAAGGGGGAAAACAGCTTACGGATTTTCAACAGATATTCATCCATGTGAGTCACAGTTATATGCCGGACGAGGTCTTATTCACAAACGGTTCCAAATCGAATGAAGGAGTAGACGCAGCAGTGATCACTGAAACGTCTTTGTTTGTGTACCACCTTCCACCTTTGTGATTGGAGTGGGGAGAACTGCAATCAGGCCAATATTCTTTTACTAATCATTATTAAGGGAAATCCACGAATATATGGATTTGTAATTTCGAAAGCGGGTCCATCCATGCTTTTTTGAATTTGAAATCTCTCACGTAACCTTCTACCATTTTTTTTAAATAGGAATATATGGATTGTCAAATATAAAATGAAAAAACTTTCGATTGCACTGAAACGAACATTTCTTAAGCTATTTTTTTATTACAGAATTAACAATTTGTGATTGGTGTGAGGTTCTTATTCTTGAAATGATAAGTATTGAGAAATATCCTCCTACCTGCCTATTTCTATTATCGAAGTTTGAGAAATGCATGCAGTTTTAAAGTTGGAGTTTTATACCCTTAACCCCCAACAAATGTTTTTATTGGAAAAATATTGCTTGTGATATATCGCATCAAAGGTCATTCGATGAAGGTGTCGAAACAAAGTGTGGAGGTTAAGAAAAACTTGAGTTTTGGTTGAAAAAATATTCTGTCGTCAATCAAGCAGTTCAACTTATGATGACAAAATGAATGATGGTATCATTTTAGCTCTAAGGCGAATAATATCATATTTCCCGAGAATTTTCCATTCGATATGAATCAATTGAGTGAGAAGTGTTATTTCTGGGTCATGGGAATCGCAAGCGGACCTATGAACATGTGTACCAAATTTTTAATGAGTGTTATCAAGACACCCCACTGTTTGTCGGGTGGTTAATCATTTTGAACTAACTGGAAATGTTAAAAACTCTCCAAAATCTGGTAGACCTTCTACTACGACATGTGGCTATAAGGACCTCGATATATTATTACTTTTCATAGAAGAGAATCCGAAACAATCAACACGAAAACTGGCCGATGAATTCGATGTGAGTAAGCAGTCAGTTGGTAATCTTCTTAGAAAAACTGAATTTCAACCATACAGGATTCAAAGAACACAAGAATTATTTGATTACGATTTTGACAGACGAGCGCAGTTTTGTGAAGTAATGCAGGGGAGATGCAATGAGGATGATATCTTTTCATCGAGAATTCTTTTTATGGATGAAGCGACGTTTTAGTTGAATGAGTCTGTCGATCGACATAATTGTCGCTTCTGGTCCACAGCAAATCCTCATTGGCTGCAAACAGTCCACACTCAACAAACCGAAAAATTAAATGTGTGGTTGTGCCCAATTGGCCATCATATTATTAGACCTTTTTATAGAAGGAAATTTGACTACTGACTCTTATCTAGAGTAACTGAGGAATAAAATATTACCTGCAGTCATTGGTCTCTTTCCCGCTAAGAATGGTCGACAGGTAGCTGACAATATTTGGTTCCGACAATATAATGCGCCTCCTCATTATGGAGTTAAAGCGAGGAGGTATCGTGGTGGCACATTTCCTGAGAAATAGATTGATAGAAGAGGATCAGTTGAATGGCCTCACCGATCTCCAGATTTGAACTCTTTCGAATATTTTCTGTGGGGCTATTTTAAGAGTACTGTTTACCAAAATCGAACAGATAATTTGGAAGAACTGAAACTTGAAATTCAGAGAGAAGTCGAAAGAATACCTGTTGCTGCGTTGAATTATACATTGAGGAGTTTCGAAGAACGGCTTACATATTGTAAAGCAGTTAACGGTGCTCAATTCGAACATTTAATACATTAAAATTATTTTCCGTTCTCAAATAGGAAAACTCATCGATTTCGAGAAGCGAGTTACCATACGCAATAGATTATTTTCTAATGTTTTAGTAAAAAAACCATTTCAAAAATATACATCCTGTATATATAAATAAAAATAAGTATAACAAGTGTCAGCTGACAGATACCGCATATAATATACCCATACAATCCCGCGTATGCGATAAAAGCTTCATGAATTGAGTTCTGAACTATTCAACATGTTACCTATTTTTATTATCCTAATACCAAAAACGTGATACTGAGTGAATGCTGTGAATAAAACATCATGAGAACGAAATCGCTGAAATTTGAAAATGATCTTGATTTCATTGGTCGAGTTATATATTCTTATTTCGTTATGTTAATCGAAATTAAGATAGTATAGACTGTTCTGATTGGAAAAATGTCAAGCAGTTCATAACTTTGTAAGTCGAAAAATCAAGTAGAATGTTGTATCATTGGATTCGGATAATTACGAAGATTTCAAATGCCGATAATGAATAAGTTGGTATTCTAGCGAAATTTGTCAAAAACTTCCCCCAAATTCGATTCCATCTTTCAGAAACATAGCTAGAGAAACAAATCAGATAAGGAGTTTGTATCATTAGTAATCATAGGGTATATAATTTCGAATCTCTCACATAGCTAAAATCAATGTTTTATTTTCCAGGACTTCCTGATGGTGGAGTTCAGGATATGACATGGCTTTCCGTCCTGAACGAAGATGTGATCAATGGAAATTTGAAATTAAGATATGAAAAAGATCAAATTTATGTATCCTTAGAAAATGGGCGATAATGTTTATTGGTCTGAAATGAGTATAATGTGTACCAACCATTTATTTTTTGGTCTCAAGTATATCTGCATTACGTTATTTTTTCGAAATTGAAGACTTATATTTTGCCCAATTCCAATACAAAGTTGAATCTTATTTTGAAATCATGTCTTTCATATATGCCCGAGGCATTTTTTTTCACCTTTTTTATCAAGTAATAATTTTTCTTAATTTCGATAATAGACATTTACAGGATCAATATTAGTAGCAGTTAATCCATACAAGGAACTAGACATTTATTCCCAGGTAAAAGAAATATAAACCAGATTAAAACATATAATAATATAACAATAATTTTACCCTCGCCTTTTGAATGTTAGTTTAAACAGGATATATGGAATGAATTTTTCAATTTTTTAGAAATTTGTGAACAAATATAGAGGCAAAAAAATAGGAACACAAGAACCGCATGTCTTTGCATTAGCCGAAGCTTCTTATTCCTCGTTACAATCTGATTGCCCTAATGGAACCCACAAAAACCAAAGTTTAGTTATAAGTGGAGAGAGTGGTGCTGGAAAGACTGAAACCACGAGATTCATCTTACAGTTTTTGTGTTCAGTTACTAGTCAGGTTTCAACATGGGTTGAACAGCAGATTTTAGAGGCTAACACTATCTTGGAAGCATTTGGTGAGTTTGAATTTTAAGAAATTAAACAAGGTTTTGAATAATTCACTGCATTAGATGGACTCAGAGATTATTGGGGAAGGAATTTTTAATAATCGTTTTTAATTCTTAGGAAATGCAAAAACTGTAAGGAATGATAATTCAAGTAGATTTGGGAAATTTATGCAATTATGCTTTGATGCAAAGTGGATGATTGCTGGATGTATTGTTCAAGATTATTTATTAGAACAATCTAGAATAACTTTTCAAGGACCTGGTGAAAGAAATTACCACGTATTTTATATGTTAGTGGAAGCTGCCAAGGTAAAACAATATCTTATTTATACTTCATAGGGCTGAAGGACTTCGGTCTATGGCCTTTGACTGCGGTCATTAAAAACTGTTATTATTATTATTATTATATTTCATAATGACCCTTTCAATAATTATTTTCATAAATTATTATACATTCTCAGAGAAATAGTGATCTAGCCACCAATCTGCACCTCAGGAACGTGGAGTTTTATAACTATCTAAATCAGTCTGACTGCATTAAAATTGAAGATGAAGAGAGAACATTAGATAGGCTTATGCTAGCCTTCAATGTCCTTCAGGTTCCTGCTACCATGTGCAATGGAATATTTCAGACATTAAGTGCAATATTATGGCTAGGAAATTTAACTTTTGAAGATATAGATGGCGAAAAGTGTAGGTTGACAATACAAGACGAGGAGATCATGAAAATTCTGTCGGTATTATTAAGTTTAGACAAAGAAGATTTGAGACAAGTTGTGTTGATACGACAGATCAATGTAAGAGGAAACATAACTGAAATACCACTCAAGTTACAAGAGGTTAGTTAACTAGATATAATGATAGAATAAAAACAACCTTATACAATTTCAGGCTAGAGAAAATAGGCACGCAATGGCTAAGGCTTTATATTCAAGAACATTTGCTTGGTTGATAAATCATATTAACAATTGTACCAATCCTGGTCAGGATTCATCAAGATTTTTAGGTGTTCTTGATATCTTTGGATTTGAGAATTTTGCAGTGAATTCCTTTGAACAACTCTGTATAAATTATACAAATGAAAAGTTGCACAAATTCTTCAATCATTATGTTTTTGCTTTGGAACAAGAAATTGTAAGTTCAAAACAAATAATTTATTTCTAAAGGAATAACAATATTGTTTTTTCAGTATCAAGAAGAATGCATAATGTTCAATCATATAGATTTCAGAGATAATAGTTCTTGTTTGGAGTTACTTGAAAAACCACCTCGTTGTGTACTCAGACTCTTAACAGAGCAATGTCATCTGCCCAAAGGTTGTGATGCTTCATATATTCTTACCCTACACAGCGAATTTGAGAATCATGAAAAATATGTGAAAGGTATTTCTATATACTTCTCTGTGTTTCCTTTTACACATCATTGATCCATAAGGGAGAGCGCCCATCAAAATAGCGTCGCACATATAAGGCACATACGAAGCAAACATGTCTTAAAATTTTCAGATATCGCATCTGACAGCTCTGTTTCGGTGTTTGTCATTGGTTCTAATCGAATCTTGCATGTTGGGTGTTGTATGCGAGTACTATGCTACTTTGGTGGGCGCTCCCACTAAGACATACATCAAAGTGAAGACGAAAAATCAGAAACAAACATAGCACTCACAATAATTTCTAATTAGGGAGAAAATGTGTGTATGAAGTAGGGGTCAATAATTGTTGATATACTATACTTCGAAAATCTTGATTGCCAATTAGCATATTTACATCTCTTGATGCATATTGAATATAATAAAATGAATGGAAACCTTTCCCAATCATATTTAAATTGTGCAGCAAAACTTCTCAAGACTAAAGATAATCGTTATTGCTAATTTCGGAACCATTTGCACTTAATTGCGGATGAACATCCTTCCTCTTTTGATCTACATTATTCCTCAATATAGTTCAAGTATGGACTAATAATAATAACAGTGATCATGACCCAAAATAAGTTACAAAAAACTGGCACCAGGGCCTACACAAATAGCTTTAGAACTATTTACTTTATAAAACATAGATAAACTATACAATACAAGCAAAACTAAATCATTTGAAAATCAACCTGAGGTTATTTCTCTTTTTTTTAACATTAATAACATTTGAAATTTTTACAGGGATTTGTTTAGATGAGTAAATGCTACTAATATACAGGGTGAGTCTTTGACTTGCACATATATTTTAACAGGACATTCCTGAGGTCAAAAGAAACACTTTTTGTCTCTACCATTTCTTCCGATTCGGTTAGAAAGATACAGGCTGTTGAAAATCCATAAAAAAATGTAATTTTCGAATATATCTCGTAAACGATTTCATCGAATGAAATGATTTTCAGAATATAGGTTTTCATTTATGTGGTAAATCTTTCACGAATACAAAATTTAACTCACATGTTTTATTTTTTTCGTTATGACCAATATATACCATTCTATTCCATAATTATAGCAGAAATTCTATGATCCCGACCCTTGGAAGTGAGTTGAATGCCATTTAATGAATATTTGGCCATTTTGGAAAACAAAAGTATTTTTCGTGAAATGCACACTCTTCGAGTAATTAATGATTTAAAGAAAATCTATATCAGCGAAATTAAAAAAATCTATATCAGCGAAATTAAAAAAATTGGTTACTTTGGCTGAATATAATTCTGTTCAGAAGATTCGCAGAATTAAATTTCTGCTACATTTTCTCGAAGGTTCAGGTGGTACTCTAATGCTCGGAAAAATTTGAGTGTCATATTTCCAGGGGTGGCAGAGCCCAATATGAAAGTTTAAGATGGCTTTATCTTTTTATCTAGGCTGAATTAGAAAAAATGCTATACGAAAAAAGTATTCCTTTTGACCTCAACAATCTATGGTTTGAATATACAGGGTGGCCATTTGAAAACGAAACAGACGAGATTACAGACGAAATAAATTTTTTCGATAGAAATGCTCGGACAGGTCGATTTCTGTTTCGAGGGGGACAACTTAAGATGTAGGTTACGGACGCATAGCGCTTCAACCCTTGCTACTACAACCCTCACCCCCAATTTTTGAATAGGGAAGATGGGGTGAGTGATACCTCATTTGAAAGGTATTTTTATACTGATTTCAGCACAGTAATTGTTTTTTCATTTTATGCATTAGTTCTCGAATTATTCTTGACTAAGCATTTGAAAATGAAGTGGTGTTTTCATGGCACTTGTAGTGTTTTTTTGTGAAAAACCTTTCAAATGAGGTATCACTCACCCCATCTTCCCTATTCAAAAATTGGGGGTGAGGGTTGTAGTAGCAAGGGTTGAAGCGCTATGCGTCCGTAACCTACATCTTAAGTTGTCCCCCTCGAAACAGAAATCGACCTGTCCGAGCATTTCTATCGAAAAAATTTATTTCGTCTGTAATCTCGTCTGTTTCGTTTTCAAATGGCCACCCTGTATGTACAAGTCAAAGACTCACCCTGTATAGATATAATTTTTTATTAAGTACTGATTTCTTCTTGTTTGGTGATAATTTCAATTTTTTTCTAGTTTTGCACTTCATTTTAAACTTTTCTCGTTTATATTTATAAGTTTGACTTATTCAAAAACTGTAATATTCTCAATATTCATAATTTCATTTACATAATTGTTCAGCCAATGTTAAACAATTGTATTGTCTTGACAATATTAATTGAGTTTTTGTTTGTATGAGTTATCCTAAAGCTCATCATATTATTTGGTCCTCTTTTCCATCTCAAGTACAATTTTCATGCATATTCAGCAATTGTAGATACTCGTCTGTGATCCATTTATTGTCCCAATGAATTTTTTATTATGTACTAGTTGTACAAGAGGTCTTCGCTCTAAAAGTGATTGATGTCACTCTTAACATCGTATTTAGCCATCTCACTTTCCACCAACCTTGTCCTTTGTCGTTTATTGAGATTTGCTACAATAAATTTCTCTGGGATCATCATTGCTTTTTGAACTTTTACTAAAGTCAGGGTATGATCACTGATGTTACGATCGCATAAAGCAGTTCACGTTTTTATTTGTAACTACCTTTAACCAGCGTCTTCGCTCGCCTAAACTTCCATTATACAATGCATACGACGTCATCACAGAAAAGGTCCGGATCGCGTTCCTCCTTTTATAACATCTGCCTAAATTAAAATTTCTTCAACCTGTCCATGCCTGTTAAGTGCCCTTTCCAAATGGAATATTATTTCGGTTTGAATTAAAAATTTTAAAATTGGTTATCGTAGGTTATCTTTGTAAGTTAGGAATACATCATCACAGAATTTTTTATAGAACTTTTCGCTCTACGAAATTGTCCCTGATCTCTATCTTTTAAAATTAACCCAGTTATCCTCCACGACTTGATTATAAAAAATCAATAACTTTAGTTATGTCTTTATTATGTAATTTCCCTTGAAAACCTATTTGAATAAGTTATTTGCACTTTTGTGAAATTATCATCAAAATCGGACATTTGGTTCTGGAGTTATGTACAGACAAACTAACTAATAAACACACAGACTTTCACGTTTTGTAATAGTAATAAGGATGACATGGTCAAGTATACTTTAGAAACAGAATGGCTGAAAATGCAATGAAAGGTCTTAATAACTAACAAAAAATAGAAAGTAAATAAGTGTATATGCCAAAAATAAACATGAAATTATACAAAAGCTACAGAAGAAATGGAATTTGGTTTTTCCTCAGCCAGTTTATACATTATTACTCAATAATAGGCTATGACCAATACATTGTGCCAGTTATGATTTAAAAACATACATAGTTGGTGGTTATAGTGAATATCAATCGCTGGAAAAATGTGCATTTGCCCAAGCATTATATTCTTATAAGCAGTCCTTGACAAACAGTTCAGGTAGCATCTATATTTTTTGTCATTATAACCACTATGTTGTTCTGAACGATGTTGTCCCAATCGGCTTCAACTATACATTATATTCATATTTAATACAGTGTCAAGTTTATTTTTATTAATTAGCTATTTCTGAAATTTCAGGAGATGATAAAAGAAGGTGGGAAAGAGAATTTGGCATCAAGCACTATGCAGGTTGTGTAACATACAATGTGAAAGGTTTTGTTGATAAGAATAGAGATGTTCAGCAAGATGTATTTTTTGATATTATATCTAGGAGTAATAATGAATTTTTGCAACTTCTATCAACATATCAAGATCCTTCAAACACTCTAGCTGCAAAAAATGTGGCAAATGGTATATCCACCGTTTCAAGAGGAACTTCCAAAGGCAAGCCTACTGTTTGTGATACGTTCCGTTTTCAATTGCAAGCTCTTGTGGACGTTTTGCAATCAACAACACCATGGTATGTCAGGTGCATAAAGCCTAATTCTGACAAAGTTCCAAACAAATACGATAAAAAGTTAGTCCTAGATCAATTGAAATATTTAGGTATGCTAGACATAATAAGGATCAGAAAAGATGGCTTTCCCGTACACATGAATTTCAACGATTTTGTTGATAGATATCATTGTATAGTAACTTGTAAATTACCACCTGATCCACAAAAGGCTTGTCATACAATTCTGTCTAGTGATAATTCAACAGATATAAATTGGCAGTTAGGAAAATCCAAAGTATTTTTAAGGTCATATATTCATGAATCTTTAGAAGACAAGAGGTACAATATTTTGTTTTCCCAAGCTGTACTCATTCAAAAAATATTTCGAGGTTATGTAGCTAGAAAATCGTTCTTGAAAATAAAGAAAGCAGTGTTGAAAATTCAGCACTCTTATCGTGGGTGGCAGTTGAGAATTGAATTCTTGAGAAAGCGTAGAGCTGTCATAGTAATCCAAAGTCATTTGCGAGGTGTATTTGCAAGAGAAGTTGCATCTGCATTGAAAGAAATGAAGAGAGTAGATGAAGAAATGAAGAAGAGGGAGCGATTAGAAGAAGAACGTAGGCTAAGAGAAATAAAAGAAGCCGAAGAAGCAGCCAGTAAAGAAAAAGAAAAAGAATCCTCTGAAAGAGCACAGGAAGTAGAGGAAGATTCATACAAAGACTTGCAGGAAAGTGAAAAGTAAGTAATTTTCTAATTGCACAAGTATTCAAAAATTTTCTAACATTAAGATTTTTGTCCTTATTTAGTTACGTTTCAAATTTCAGAGCTGCCGAACAAGAAATAGCTGCTCTTTCACACATTGCGCAACAACTTAAGCCGAAGCTTGTAGAAACTGTTACGGAATCTGTGGACCTGGACAATTTATTTGCTTTCTTATCAGATGTACAGCCTAACAGGAATCATATTATAGATGAAATTGGTGAAAAAATGAATGAACTGGTGGAAGATCTCGATGTAGAACTTGAAACTGTTATACAACAAGAACTGGAAGGACTGAACCAAGAACAACCGCAACCTACTCCACCACGTTTGGGACATCCTTCGCTACCGGAACCTTCTGGACCACCTCCACCTCCTCCTTGTCCGCCTCCACTGATGACGACTATAGCAGAAAGTCCGGTGGAGGAGGACAAGAGTAAAAATGATGCTGAGCATATTTATGAGGCTGTTCTACCAAGAGAGGTGACTGTGCCAATTTCACCACCTCCTTTGCCTGCTCCTCCAAAGTTACCTTCTGAATCTCCAAAATCAACGCCACATATGTCTAGATCAAACAGTACAATTATTTCTTCAAGGGTAAGTTCATAATAAATATATAAACTATATCCATTAATCCTTTCAGTGTTTGGATTAAATTAATAGTTTTTTATTAAGTTATTTCTTGGACACTAACATTAATTTTCTCTCAGCCCCAATCTTGGCGGTATCCATCTGAATCAGAACAACCGTTCAATGTGGAAAGAGAGCAAAGAAGAAAACTAAGAGTTGAAAAGAAATTGCAGGAATTTGCGGAAAATCACGAAAAAGACGCCCACCTTGAAGACCAATTCTTTGATCTACTTGATTTTGCCAAGGCACACTTTAATGCTCACGAAAGGAGTCCAGAGGGTACTATAATAGCTACATTGACAAGAAAGAGACCAAGTTGTGAAATGGTTCCAGTTGAAGACATGGTTACTTTCTACAAAGGAACCACTATACCATGTTCTCACATTCATATGTATGATCCTGATAATATAAATATAGCTTGCACTATATTCAGAGACCTCTCACGGTACCTGAGGGGAGAATTAAGTGCAGAAAAAGAACTTCAAGCTATTCAATCGATGGTAGGTCATGCAATAGAGAGAGAGGAATTAAGAGATGAAGTTTTGGTTCAGCTAATGCGTCAAGCTACCAACAATCCTAGTATGGATTCTACCGAAAAAGTTTGGTTGGTGCTGTGCCTATGTGTGGTATCGTTTAAACCCTCTAAACTGTTATCAAAATATTTCATATCATTTCTCAAGAAAAATGCAATGCAAGGAGGAAAAATAACCCAGTATGTCCATTGGTGTTTGGATAATTGCAATAATATAAAAGTTACTGTCAGGGAACTTCCACCTTCATCTGTTGAAGTCGCAGTAAGTTATAAAATAATTATTTTAGTTATGTGGCTAACCTGGAACAGGTTACTTTCAGGAAAAATTCAAAATATTAATACTAAGGACTTGATATTTCTAGGCTATGAAAAGATTAGGAACCATAGTTTGTAGATTTTTCTTCTTGGATGGAAGAACCAAAGCCATTGACGTACATCCAACAGACACGGCGGGAGAAGCTGCTAGAAAATTGGCAGAAAGGTTAGGTTTGAAAAATTTGGATGGGTGGGCAATTTATCAAAGTACTTCTGAAGGCGAAGAACATGTACGGCATCATCATTATCTATATGACGTTATAGCTAAATGGGAAATGTGAGTAATGATGCTTTTTAATAAGGTTTTGTAATTTATATTGATCATATTCAAATGTTATAAATTTACTTCTAGACTTCAACAGAAAGCAACACCACCATCTGGCCTATCTACATTAGGAAGAAGAAGCACAAATGTGGGCTTAACTGGAGGAGAAAATAGATTCATTTTCAAAAAGAGATTATTCAGATCAAATAGAGAACTCAGTCAAGATCCTGTAGAAGTTAATTTGTTATATGCCCAGGCTGTACATAGTGTTGTGAAAGTGGGTTTGATTATTTTGTATTCGTTACTGAGTATTGTTTCACACAATTGTAAATGCTTACCTTTAATTTTCATTACAGTGTGATGATTTTCCTGTCACTGAGAAGGTGGCTCTCCAGTTAGCTGGACTACAGGCACAGGTAGCCCTGGGTAATCCTAAAGATAACAGTAAATTGGAATATTATACAGACATTGACACATTCTTACCTTATAGAATAAGTAGGACTCGTAGTGCAGATGTTTGGGTAAGAACCTTTCTCAACCTTTTTCTTTTGTTTGTATATTCTGTTTCTCTTATTTATTATAACAGCAGCGCTTGCTTTGGTTTATTCTGCTGCTGAATATTGTTGTCCTGTTTGGTTGAACAGTGTTCATGTAAAAAAAATTGATGCCCAACTAAATTTTTCTATGAGGATTATTACTGGTACTATCAAGTCTACACCTACTCCTTGGTTACCAGTCCTCTTAAATATTGTCCCCCCCCCATATTCGCAGAGAGACAACAGCTTTGAATTTTTGGAACAAATTCAATTCCTTTCCAAATTCATTTCCCATACTCACCTATATTCCAGATAATAGAGTCCCCAGATTGAAGTCGCGTAAACCTTTTTGGTCAAATTTTCTGACTAATATGAATAGAAGCGACAAAGAAATGTGGCAATCTGAATGGAATGTTTCCAATTTTTTCAATAAAGATCTTATTTCTGATCCTTCCATCAGAGTTCCTGGTTTTGACCTTCCCAGGAGAATATGGTCTGTTCTAAATCGCATTAGAACAGGCCATGGACGTTGCAATAGCATGCTCTTCCGATGGAATTCGGTTGAGCGTCCTAGTTGTGAGTGTGGGGAAAATGAGGAGACTATAGAACATCTTATAAATAGCAGGGTTCGAAAATATCATGATATTTATATAAATATCAAAATATATATATATATCGATATATATCCGATATATATCAACTTTCTGATATTTATTTTCATGAACAATTTTTCAATTTTTTTAAGGAAGAAGTCAATAAATCAAACGTATTTAGAAGTTCATTTACCAAATTTATTGAAAAAACTAATCAAGATGCTCAAAAACAGAAAACAAAAAAAAAATAAAAAATTTGTTGATAAATTTATTAAAGGTTTGATATCCTGATTATTCAAAATTTCCTGTTCAGATGCAGTGGTCTCATCCCATATCCATCTCAAATTGCTACTACTGCAAACTTCAGCTGTATATGTGAACGTGCTTTCTGTTCAAATTTTAAACAAAAAAAAACAAGACCACAAAGAATAGTGCAATGACGATTTCACGGCGAAGTTATAATATCACCATCTGAAGATATTCAGAAACGAAGTATGGGATTCCCCTATAATACGTTGCATCTTCGATCGAACAAATGGTCGGTATGTCGCTATGCATTGGTGATATTGGTGTGCTCTTAAATCGCGATTGATTATGAAATTTTTACGCACAGTCGCAAATTTTAGTAAATTCATAAATATCCTTGATATATATCAATCCTTATAAATATCGATATATATCATGATATATATCAGGATAAATATCGGCGATATATATCGGTCGAACCCTGATAAATAGTTGTCCCATTTATAAATTTCAAGATGGTTTCAAGGCTATACATAAAGTAACGAATGCATTTCTAAAATGGGTGGTTAATTTCAAAATTATTTGATTTATTCTGAATATTCGGTTTCTTTTCTGCTTTTCTCTTTTTTCATTTCAGATTAAGAATCGCGAGCCGTTTTGGGAAGAATCTATCGACGGATAACATGAAGATGATCTCACACTGATGTCTTTCAAGATTTTTCCTGATATTTAATATTTTATGTTATTTCTTTTACGGGTTGGCAGGTTTTTTCGGCTGAGGTTTTTTTCCCCTGGCTCTATAGTATCGTATGATACTAGTGATGATAGTATCGTATGATTCTATAGTATCATACGAAGAATGTTATGATACCCCGTTCTTTTTTTTACCTCAGCTTAGGTACTTTTTGTTTCAACATTTATTGTATTATTTTAGCTCTGCCGCGAGTTGTAAGTACCGTCAGAGTTCCTAGTTGTGGCTGGTTGCTCGGCTCGATTCGGGGCATTCGGAGATTCGGGCCCAGTCTTGTCCCTTATTTTTTATCGAATCGCAATGAGGTTTCGTTTATTCCACTTTTCTACTAGACCCGGAGCTCATTTGAATTTAACATTAAGATTCCTATGTTTCCATTATTTTTTTCCAGACCTGTATATGCTCCCCTTTAAGATTCCTTTGAAGGCACTCTTGAGCGCATTCATAGACAGCTAGTGTGTCTGCCTGTGAAACAGAAGGTTCACTTCCAAGGGGCTTGGATATCCTTAATTTATGGCGGTATTCTGCTTTTTCTCTGTAAGCTACGAATCTGTAGCGTACGATTGATCTGTAATTTATCTTTGGATCTGTATGTGGCTGACTTACAGATTCGTAAATTATGACATTCTGGAAGTTTTTCTTTAACTCTCGTATTAGAAGTGTCAATTTTGAACTACTTCGTAATAAGATCGTTACTACTTTGTAATAAGATCATAGAATAGAATTTATTTTCCTATAATTTTGGCTCGTAAGTATGGATTATTGGAATATTATGGAA
This sequence comes from Hippodamia convergens, assembly GCA_038502775.1. Lineage (NCBI taxonomy): Eukaryota > Metazoa > Arthropoda > Insecta > Coleoptera > Coccinellidae > Hippodamia > Hippodamia convergens. Next base: position 112,306,416 of record CM076607.1, read on the forward strand.
TATTGGATATATTTATTAACCACCGAAGTACGAAGATGAATTACAAAAGTAGTTGAGTTTAGTAAAGTATTTTATATTCTGTGACTAAAACAAATCATTCAACATAACCTCACAATATACCTTTCGATATGTTTCCGATCACCTGTAAGCTACAGATTTATAGAATGAGAATCGTAATTGTCCTCTAAACTTATGAAAAGTTACAGATTCGCTTACAGATGAAAGCAGAATACCGTCATTAGGTCCACATATCCCAATACCTGTACCCCTTTCTGTTTTCGATCCATATGGATGACTTTTTGTCCAAACGATTTACGAAGTTCATTGCTCTAAGACGGTCACCAAATCAAGTATGACCTCAAACTTTGCTGTGGGAGTTGTACAAATAGCTCATGTGGCCCCAACACAAGCTAGTCGCTGCAAATTTTGCAGCTTGTTGCGAGTGTTGACCTCTTCAGTATTTGTCCACCATGCTAGTGACGTATAGGTGACAACGGGGCCTCTTGCAGGCCCACATGGCCGCCGTGGCGCTAGAAAGGGTTTTTTCCTGTTGAGTTTACTGTCCAGAACGAGGGGCATTCCACCCCAGAAATTCTGTACACTAAAATTCCAAAACAGTCAATAATTCCAAAAACTGCCAAATATTTCCATATAATTCCAAAATTTAGAGTAATTACAAAGATTTCGAATAATTCCAAATAATTCCGAATAATTCCAGAAAATTCCATTAATTAAAAAAACCTATAATATTATATTCGAATAAAAAATCATCATGAAGCTGCCATTATTAACTCCGAATTTTATTTATAATTTCGTCGTCAAATGGAAAATGGGTAGCGTTGATTTAACATAATTCTCAGACACAATGATGGGTACTTTTCGCATATTTCATCGTTCATGAGTAAGATTTAATTGAAAAAGAAGAATACTGTACCATATTCTCATATGACCTTTAAAATTCATTAAAAATAGGTATCAATTAAACATCCTTAAGTGAACTTTTGGCAAGCACTATAAAATGACACTTATTCGTTATTCGGCTTATTGCTGTTGAAATACAAGAATGTTAGGTTATGACTAATACGCATGCGCACTCGTAACATAATTCCAAATAATTCAAAATAATTCCTAATAATTCCAAATAATTCCAGGTAATTCGAAAAAATTCCGAATAATTCCAAATAATTCTAAAAAATTCCAAATAATTCCCAATGACTCCGAATTTTGTACACTAAAATTCCAAGGTGAAACACCCCTCGGTCCAGAATGACTCCCAGATAGTTACTCTCGCTGGAGAAGTTGAAAGAGTCTGTCCATTCAGAATCTCGAATTAAGATTCCTTCTTCTGGTGAAGGGAATCAGGGTTGTCCTGAAGGGATTGACTGTCAGCCCCAGGGACGGGCCGAAGCCAAGTTTTTGAAGGGGGGGGGGAGGTGGGGAATGGAAATCCATCGAAAATTTTCCAACGTGAATTAACAGGAAACCGATATACCTATTATGGTATAATATTTGCTTCTATAAAAAGAATGATGAATTTCAACAGAGTGAGGAGTAATTAACTTTTTTTTCCATCTACAGAACATTCAATTGAGTAAATTTTATGGGGTATGTTTTTTTTTCATTTTTTTTTTGTTTGTTTCTTCAGTTTTGTAGCTTTTCTTTATTTCATGGAATCTGGGAGCGAAGGCACGGCTCATTTTTATCAGAGAAAATATTTTTTCTGAAAAATCTATTCTTTTCATTCTGTGAAAGGAGTTTATTTATATTGGGATTCGAACAGATGAGAAATTAACGTTGATTTTCGAATTACTCAATATTCAATAATGTAAGTTTTTTTATTTCATGGAATCGTTTTATTTTGTGAGGAGTACCTTGAAGTATGTTTAAAACTTTGAGACACACTTTTTGTTTCATTCTTCAATTATGTTCAGTTTCATTCTTTGGTGTATCTCAAAATTTCAAGCATCATAAAACAAGATATTTTTCACAAAAAAAGTAGATTCCATAATATAAAGAAATATACATGATTGAATGTTGGGTAGAAGAAAAATCAAAGTTAATTACTTACCACTTTGATGAGATTCATAATATTGAAACTGCTCGTCCCTAACATGGGTCAATTTCACAGAATAATAGGAACAAAATTTTCAGAAAATACATTTCATGTGATAAAAAATGAGCCTTACTTTTGCTTACAGATTCCATGAAATAAAGAAAAGCAACATAACTAAGAAATAAAACAAAAATGTGTGTCATAAATCAAGATACTTCTTAAAAAAATTCCCAATTTAGTAGGGAAACGGTTTTGTCCTAAATCAGTCATATCGAAGAAACAATTTTGAACATAATTTTCTAATTTGAGTTTGGAATTGTAATTAGTGTTTGGAATTGAGGATATATTCAGTTGTGAACGAGATATTCTTGATAATGAAATATTTATTGGGACATTATTTGGGCTATTTCCATTATCTATATTGTTGGTATTTACCGACGTTTCGGCAAGCATTCGCCTGCCGTCATCAGGGTGTTGTTGGTCCTGAGAAGGACCGATCTTTGCCAAACTTGTTCCGTCTGGACTTGTGCGCTCCATACTATCAAATTGTCCAAGTGTAAAAACAACTCGAATTAAATTAGAATCCCCTACTTCGGTGGACTGGTAGTCAGAGTGGGTTGAGTTTCGAAGGTTACACCTCTGACAGCTCGCGTTTGAATCCCCACAACACAATTTGATAGTATGGAGTCTACAAGTCCAGACGGAACAAGTTTGGCAAAGATCGGTCCTTCTCAGGACCAACAACACCCTGATGACGGCAGGCGAATGCTTGCCGAAACGTCGGTAAATACCAACAATATAGATAATGGAAATAGCCCAAATAATGTCCCAACAGATATATTTAGTGTTTTGAATGATTTTTGTTGTGTTGGATTTGTGTTTCGTAGCTAATTTCAGTTTTTATTGTTAAAAAAAAAAATAAAACAAATTGCCTTCCGATATTCTGTGGTGACTGCCATAATTTTCTTTCTAATTTTCTTTCACACTTGTTGTCCTTCGTGCATTTTTTTGTTCATAATTTTTTTTTTTTTAATTTTTTATAAGGCACCACATAACTCGAAACTTCAGTTTTAATTTTTGTCGGTTCATTATTTGAATTTATTTATACATATTGTTTATTCGCAAAAATATATATCACAATGTGCGAAGAGCGTACCTAATGATGATTCTGCTTATCTGATAGTAACAGCTTAAATTCATGATACCAGATGGTTTTTTTATGACAGTCCATGCGACGTAACTGAAAATATTACAACTAGGTACCTGCTTCTTGAAGTCGCATCTCTTCAAACACTTGATGGTAAAAATTTTGGGTTAAATACCATTTATTGTCGGCGATACATATACTGTCAAGTATTGATTGCAAACATGTTTTTTCTAATTCAGATTCCTTCGTATTTCATAACTCTCTCGGAATTATGTATTTCAACTTCTTTGAAATTTTACCAACTGCTTTGAACTTTTCCCAACTGCTAAGGAATTTTTTCCAACTGCTTTGAAATTTTGCCGACTACTTTGAAATTTTTTCCAACTGCTTCGAAATTTTTCCAACCGCTCTGAAATTTTTCCAACTGCTTTGAAATTTTTCCAACTCCTTTGAAAATCTTCCGACTGCTTTGAAAATTTTCCAACTTCGTTCAACATTGGGGGGGGATCATCCTCCCCAATGTTGATATATAAATATCAACATTTATTAGTTTCAAGATACTAAAAGAAATAATATCAACTCCACTACTTTTTTGTTTCTTAAATGAACTTAGAGTGTCCAATTCTTCATTCTAGAACAGGATAGAGCTTTTCAGAGCCAGCTTTGCATGGGGCTATATTCCAGAATCATGGAGAAAAGCAAGGGTCTCGTTCATACCCAAAATGGGTAAGCATGAAGCATGCTTTCCTCTCACAATTACCACTATATCTTCGGGGTATGCCTCTCTAAGAGACTCATGACTAGGCACCACAGCAAGATTGATCCTTAACGATTTCTGTTAGCACAGTCACCTCAGTTTTTTTTTTCCAGGTGATAGTTCGCCTTTTTAGCATTGCCGATATCCATTACAGTAGGGAGTCCTTTTCTTTTAGCAGAATTGCACATGAAGACAAGTAGAATATTGCCAACAGCCCCCCAATGTCCCCGAACATTGCAAGCATAATCTCCTCCTTTGAGGTGAGAGTGCCCTACATCTCTATGAGGAGGTGGTGTAGGGCGTCTACGGTGAATCTACCCGCCCTATAGGCCAACTATTTATTATGGAGCTTCAATCTTCCCCTTATGTTGTCGTCGAGAATATGGGTCGATGTGATTTAGGTTCTGAGGAACCTTTCCTCCCCATTTTGGGTATGAACGCGACCCTTACTTTTCTCCATGATTCTGGAATATAGCCCCATGCAAAGCTGGCTCTGAGAAGCTCTATCCTGTTCTAGAATGAAGAATTGGACACTATAAGATCATTTAAGAACAAAAAAGTAGTGGAGTTGATAGTATTTATTTTTGTATATTGAAACTAATAAGTGTTGATATTTATATATAAGTGACATTTTGATCAAGATTAATTCTTTAAGATAAATATCATCTTGCTCTGTCTGCGATGCTACAGTTGAAACTGTGGTAAAGAGCTAAGCCCCATAATACCATCATTCTATCTGTGAAGCTGCATTTGCACAAATAGTGGTGATATGCCATCTGGGCCACTACTCTTGGAAATATCTGGTTAATTTATTACATTCTCGATGGTTTTACAGCTTATTGGCTCGATATTACTTATTTGGAGACATTCGGGACGTAGAAATCGCGGGAAAACTTGGCGATGAGCTTTGAGACTTTCCGATGTGTGTGAAGTTTGCCCAGAACTTTTGGATTTTCGTAATTGTTTTTTTTGTGCTGTTTTGTGCCGTTGGAATTCTTTCTTAATTCCATGTTGATCCCGAGATATTTCAAAACCGGAAAGGAAGATAACCTAGCACTTTGGTATTTTCTCCTTCTCCTCATCATTCTTTATGATTAAAATTTGCGAAACGTTTTCGATGACATAAAGTGGTTTCTTCTGTTTTTACGTTCCATATATATATATATATATATATATATATATATAATAAAAGGATAATTGACTGTTTCTATTTATAGTAAAAATGTATTATTTGGGACTGCAGTCGAATGAGAAATCTCTTTTTTCTTTAAACTCAAGCTTTCAGCTTTATTTAAGCCTTCATCAGGAGACACTACAATCAGTATGAATCAAGGAAAGTTACAATTATTATATATACATATACATATATATAAAACTTACGAAAGTGAGATAAAATTCAAGATCTATATTTGAAGTTCTAATCATCAGATCCATCAGAGACCATTAGTTCTTTAAATTTAAGGAAAATGATGAAAGTAATTAGTTATAGATGACAAATATTTTGACATTCAGTAGAATATAGAAATATGTATCCTTTGCATTTTCAGTAGTTTGAGTTTGACCAAAATTTATGAATAACGAAAATGAAATTCTATCTAAACTTTTTTAAGTGATGGTATTCTCATTTCAAGGGTTAACACGGGTATTATGTTTTAAATTTTTGTCAATATCAATCAGTAGGGCATAGACAGAACTCAAGGAATCAACGTCTTTTTTTGAATTAATACTATCATCATTTTGTGCAATTCTGATCATTTCTAATAATGTTCTTTTCCTGATATTTGTTTCACAGTCCAACACTTCAACTTCCTCAAATGATGGTATATGTCCAGTTTCTATAGAGTGTTTCGCTAAAGCACAATGATCTTTTTTCAATCTAATATTACTCTTGTGCAGGTTGATTCGTTGTTGTAGTGTTGTTGATGTCTGTCCTATATATTTCAATTCACAATGAGAGCATGGAATTTTGTAGACAACATCACTGTTCCTCAATATTGGTGTTTTATCTTTTAATTTACTATACAACTTCTTAAGCGGTTTAACATTTTTTATAGCTATCTTTATGAAGGATATTTTACCCAAAGAAAATATAAAGATAGCTATAAAAAATGTTAAACCGCTTAAGAAGTTGTATAGTAAATTAAAAGATAAAACACCAATATTGAGGAACAGTGATGTTGTCTACAAAATTCCATGCTCTCATTGTGAATTGAAATATATAGGACAGACATCAACAACACTACAACAACGAATCAACCTGCACAAGAGTAATATTAGATTGAAAAAAGATCATTGTGCTTTAGCGAAACACTCTATAGAAACTGGACATATACCATCATTTGAGGAAGTTGAAGTGTTGGACTGTGAAACAAATATCAGGAAAAGAACATTATTAGAAATGATCAGAATTGCACAAAATGATGATAGTATTAATTCAAAAAAAGACGTTGATTCCTTGAGTTCTGTCTATGCCCTACTGATTGATATTGACAAAAATTTAAAACATAATACCCGTGTTAACCCTTGAAATGAGAATACCATCACTTAAAAAAGTTTAGATAGAATTTCATTTTCGTTATTCATAAATTTTGGTCAAACTCAAACTACTGAAAATGCAAAGGATACATATTTCTATATTCTACTGAATGTCAAAATATTTGTCATCTATAACTAATTACTTTCATCATTTTCCTTAAATTTAAAGAACTAATGGTCTCTGATGGATCTGATGATTAGAACTTCAAATATAGATCTTGAATTTTATCTCACTTTCGTAAGTTTTATATATATGTATATGTATATATAATAATTGTAACTTTCCTTGATTCATACTGATTGTAGTGTCTCCTGATGAAGGCTTAAATAAAGCTGAAAGCTTGAGTTTAAAGAAAAAAGAGATTTCTCATTCGACTGCAGTCCCAAATAATACATTTTTACTATATATATATATATATATATATATATATATATATATATATATATATATATATATATATATATATATATATATATATATATATATCGGTTTAAAACGTGCGATGACGTTGTCCGATGCCTAGATTCCATCGTTTGCGATCTTCCCATTCTCCTATTTGTAGGTTTCTATTCCTCATTGCTTTTCGTATTCCCTCCATCCAGTTCTTTCTTGGTCTTCCTCTTCGTCTTTTTATGTTTGGTATCCACTCCATTGTTTGTTTTGGCAGTCGTGTTTGTCCCATCCGTTGAACATGTCCATACCAGATCAATTGCTTCCTTTCTATATCATTCATGATTGTGCCTTCTACTCTCATCTGATCACGTACTTCCTGGTTTCTTACTCTTTGCATTCGTGATATTCTGGCTGATCTCCTCAACGCATCCATCTCCGCAGCCTCTATCCTTCTTTTATTTCTTTCTGTAAGTCTCCATGTCTCAGATCCATATGTTAAAATGCTCTTGATCATTGTATTATAGATACCGAATTTCCGTGTTCTGGTTATGTTTTTGCTCCACAATATTCCATTCAAACAGCCAATCATCTTTCTTGTCTCTGTTACTCTTGATCTTATCTCATTGTCATCTGTACCGCTTGTGTCGAATTTTACTCCCAAATACTTGTATTCCTCGCAAGGTTGTATGCCTTCTGCATCCCCAACGTCCAGTTCGCTCTTTTCATCTCCAATACAAAGGTATTTCGTTTTTTCCAAGTTTATTTCTAGTCCCCAATATTCATATGTTTCTTTCAGTTTACGTGTCATGTATTCCAGATCTTCCTTATCTCCTGCGACTATTACCTGATCATCCGCAAATTGTAAGGTAAAGATGTTCGTGTCATTTAAGGGTATGCCCATTCCAGAACATTTCCGTTTCCATTGCATCAAAGCATGCTTTATATAGATTTTGAATAAAGTGGGTGATATGGTGCATCCCTGTCGCAATCCCTTATTAACGTAAAATGGACTTGACAATTTGTTCCCAATTTTAATTCTAGATGAAGACTGATAATAAAGATTCTTCAATGCGCTAATCAAAGTTTGATTTTTGTATTCTGTAGTGTTTCCCATAGCATACACCAAGGTACTGAATCGTAAGCCTTGGTCAGGTCTACGAATAAAATATGTGTTGCTAGGTTTACTGAACTTCGTTTTTCAATTATTTGTTTCATACAGAACACATTGTCCGTGCAAGATCTTCCAGCTCTAAACCCGCATTGCTCCTCCTCTTCGACAATTTCTTTTTCGATTAGTGTTCTTAGTATTCTTCCGTATAATCTACTGAGCGTACTTGTAACTGAGATGCCTCTGTAGTTTGAGCATACGTCTTTCCTTCCTTTCTTATGGATTGAAGATATATAAGCTTCTTTCCAAGTATCTGGAACATCTTCTCCGTTGATGTATCGGCCGAATATTGTTGTGAGCAGGTGGAAAAGTTTTTCAGTACCGTTCCTGATGAGCTCCGCATATATTCCTTCTGGTCCGCAGGATCTACCTTGTTTTAGACCTCTTATATTCTCCACCACCATTTCCGCATCAATTTCGATGTTCTCTCCTTGAATTCTAACTGGGTTTCCCACTTCCTCGTATTGTGGACGTCGTTCTTGAAGTAAATCTGTATAGTGATGTATCCATTGTTGTTGTCGGATAAGGTTTATGTTGGATTTTTCCTTTCCAGTTGATTTAACATTCCTTATAAATTTCCACACTTCCGTAGATTTCCTTCCCCCTATGTATGTATCTATTTCACGGCATTTTTTATCCCACAGTTCGTTCTTTGCTTTGTTAACCTTGTTTCGTGTTTCTCTTTTCCTCGCGTTGTATATATCTCGATCTTCCTGTAGCCTTGTTGTCATCCATTTCAAATACGCTTTCTTCTTCTGTGCTATCATCTCTTCTAATTCACCGTTCCACCATATTTTTGTACTGTTAAATTTTCTTTTCTCTCCAATAGCTTCTTTTGCTGCTTGATGAATACTTTCAATTATATTCTGGTATATTTTAGGTGTTCTTTGGTTTTCCAGTGATTGTAAATACATGTCAAGTCTTCGTTGATATAAAAATTTGGTAGAATCGTCTAAGAGGCCCTCCAAATTATATTTCGGGTAATCTATTGTTTCACCTGCTTCATCATGTTGGATATCCGCTTTTCTGTCCATGTGGAAAGTTCTTACAATCTTAGCCCTCAAATAAAATAAAACTTTCAATATACACAATAATTAATTTGAAAGAAGATTAATAAATTGTTGTATTATATTCATGACAACAATTGTTTCAACATTTATTGTATTATTTTAGCTCCCTATTTTCATAAGAATATATATATATATATATATATATATATGAAAAGGATACGACTAGTATTTCTCCAGTGAATTATATATATATATATATATATATATATATATATATATATATATATATATATATTACAGGGTGGCCATTTGAAAACGAAACAGACGAGATTACAGACGAAATAAATTTTTTCGATAGAAATGCTCGGACAGGTCGATTTCTGTTTCGAGGGGGACAACTTAAGATGTAGGTTACGGACGCATAGCGCTTCAACCCTTGCTACTACAACCCTCACCCCCAATTTTTGAATAGGGAAGATGGGGTGAGATACCTCATTTGAAAGGTATTTTTATACTGATTTCAGCACAGTAATTGTTTTTTCATTTTATGCATTAGTTCTCGAAATACAGGGTGGCCATTTGAAAACGAAACAGACGAGATTACAGACGAAATAAATTTTTTCGATAGAAATGCTCGGACAGGTCGATTTCTGTTTCGAGGGAGACAACTTAAGCAGGGACGGGCCGAAGCCAAATTTTTTTGGGGGGGGGGGGGAATCCATCGAAAATTTTCCAACTGAACATTGAATTGACAGGAATTCGTTACAGTGAAACCTCTAATAAGCGGACACTCACGGTTCCGCATATTTTGTCCGCTTATTAGAGGTGTCTGCTTATCAGAGTTGTCATCCTTAATGGGTGTGTAAAAAAGTACGAAATTTTAACACAAACATTTATTAGAATTATAAATACATACATATTGTTCATACATATTTTGTATATTATTCATTTATTTATGAATTCTAAAATGCTGGATTGCAGCATATTCTGCATTTTTTGCTTGAAAATACTGGATTGATAATGATCTTCCAAATTTTTCAGGTGTTGAAAGGCAATAAAATCGTCATTCGCGAAAATTTTCAAATCATTAATCACCTTCAAAGCCTGTCCACATGAAGTAATAGTGAAATTATTGTTTTCAACAGTGTCAAGTTCGTGATCGCTGTCTTCTTTTTCATCTGGTGAATTATATTGCTGGTCAATCATATTTTCAATCGCCTCGTCAAGGTTGAAAGTGATTTCTTCCGTTGCTGTAATATCGTCGATGCCAACATAACTTTCAAGATTTTCTTGAGAAATTTGCATTTCTTTGGCACACCCTTCCATCTGAGCAATCGTAGGTAAAGGAAGATAATCTTCTGAATCCCATTCGACTGATGCAGTATCGCCATTACTTTTGTGAAAACCAGCTTTTCTAAAACAATTTTGTATTGTTGCTGACGAAACCTTATTCCAGGCTGTTTTCATGTAATAAAGGGCTTCTAAAACATTTATGGACTTCGCTAACTCTGAAGCAGATTTCACTTGATCCGTTTTTGATAATATGTGCTTTAATATTGAACCTCGATAAAAGAATTTGAAATTTTGTATGATACCCTGATCCAGAGGTTGAGACATTGATGTAGTATTAGGAGGTAGAAAGATAACTTTTATATTTTGTAGCTTCACCTCGCGTGGGTGGGACCCTGCGTTATCCAAAAATAACAAAATTTTTCGCTTTTGTTTCCTCATTTTTAAATCAAATTTGAGCAACCATTCACTCATAATGTCTTGTGTCATCCATGCTTTTTTGTTAAACTTTCAAATAACCGGTAAATCTTTCATTGGTACATTTTTGAATGCCCTAGGCCGCCTTTCCAATCACCAACATATCTTCTTTTTGTCCTGCCATATTAGCACAAAATAAAATTGTTAGCCTTTTCTTGGAAAGCTTTCCACCAATACATTTTTCAGGTCTAAAGGCAAGGGTTTTTTCCGGTAAGGCTCGGAAGAAAAGGCCAGTTTCATCGGCGTTGTACACATCTTCTGGTCGATACCCAAGAAGAAGTGATGGCAACTTAATTTTGAACTGATTGACGTCTTCTTGACTGACATCTGCTGATTCTCCGGATATACACTTAAAACTTATGGCATGTCTCTTACGCCATTTTTCCAGCCAACCATTAGTCGCCCAAAAGTTCGCCACATTTGATTTCTCTGCTATTTCCTGAGCTTTCGCTTTCACTAAACTTCCTGATATAGGAATGTTTTGGCTGCGAGAACGAGAAAACCAATCAAAACACACTTTGTCAATTTTAAGTCCATCAGCTCTTAAAAAATCCCTTTTTTTATTATTATTGCTTCCTGACTGCCATTGCAGACGAATATTGTTTTTATTCTTGATGATTTCAGCGGCTTGTGTCTTTCCTATGCTGAATTTTTCGGCGAGCTTCCTGACTGACAAATGTTCCTTTTCAGAAGTGTTGATAACTTCCATTTTTTCACCCAAACTAAGAAGTTTTTTCCTAGGTGCCATTTCAACAGTAACACTTTTCAATAACACAATAAAAATTAAACAGTTGATGGTTGATGGTTGATGGTGAAAATAAAATACGTAACCTTCGGTGATCGTGCAAAACTTAATGTAATACGAATGAAATCCCCGAGTCCATACTCGCATTGAAACGAAAAACGGTAATTCCCCGGTTACACAGTGCAGTTTTACCAATGTACAAATATTATTTTACTACATACTCGTAATACAACTCGGTTGTTAGAGGTTCACGTCCGGTTAAGGGAGGTCACAGTATTTTTGGAACCAAGAAAGTTGTCCGCGTCCGGTTATTAGAGTGTCCGGTTATAGGAGTTGATTTTGTACGTAAAGACATAAGTAACGCTATTGTTCCGGAAAATTTGTCCGGTTAAAGGGAGTGTCCGCTTAATAGAGGTGTCCGCAAGGAGAGGTTTCACTGTATATATATTTTGGTATAATATTTGTTTCGGTTGAAAAAATTCAAAATGATGAATTTCAACAGAGTGAGGAGTAATTAACTTTTTTTCCATCTACCGAACATACAATAAAGTAGATTTTATTGAGTTTTTTTTTCATAAAGAGTATCTTGATGTTGCTTGAAACTTTGAAAAACACTACTTGTTTGTTTCTTCAGTTTTGTAGCTTTTCTTCATTTCGTGGAATCTGGGAGCGAAGGCACGGCGCATTTTCATCAGAGAAAATATTTTTTCGGAAAAATTTCAAGCATCATGAAACAAAGTATTTTTCACAAAAAAGCAGATTTCATAAAATAAAGAAATATATATGATTGAATGTTGGGTAGATGAAAAATCAAAGTAAATTACTTACCACTTTGATGAGATTCAAAATATTGAAACTGCTCATCCCTAACATGGGTCCATTTCACAGAATAAGAGGAACAAAATTTTCAGAAAATATATTTCGTTTGATAAAAAATGAGCCTCACTTTTGCTTACAGATTTTATGAAATAAAGAAAAGCAAAATAACTCCCTAGTTTATACAGAAAATGTGTGTCAAAGTGTGTGTCATAAATCAAGATACTTCTAAAAAAAGAAGCAGATCCCCGATTTGGTAGGAAAACGGTTTCGACCTAAATCACTCATATTGAAGAAACAATTTTGAGCAAAATTTCCTAATTTGAGTTGGCGATTTCGAACTCTTTTGCAGCGTTCATTGCAATTAGTGTTTAGAATTGAGGATATATTTGGTATTTTGAAAAAATATTGTTGTTGTGACTGTGACTTCTGATATTCTGTGGTCACTACCCATAATTTTCCCTCAAACTTGTTCTCCTTCGTGCAGTTTCTGTTCATAATTTTTTTTTTAATTTTTTATTAAGCACCACATAACTCAAACTTCACTTTGAATCTTTTTTAGTTCATTATTTAAATTTATGTACACATATTGTTTATTCGCAATACTATAACACAATGTACGAAGAGCGAACCTAATGATGATTCTGCTTATCTGAAAGTAACAGCTTAAATTTATGATACCAGAAGGGTTTTTATGACACAGTCCATGCGACGTAACTGGAAAATTTACAACTGGGTACCTATTTCTTGAGGCCGCATCTCTTCCAACACTTGATGGTAAAAATATTGGGTTAAATACCATTTATTGCCGGCTATACATATATTGTCAACTACTGATTGCAAACTTGTTTTCTCTAATTCAGATTCCTTCGTATTTCATAACTCTCTTGGAATTATGTTTTTCAACTGTTTCGGAACTTTACCAACTGCTTTGAACTTTTTCCAACTGTTTTGGAATTTTTTCCCAATGCTTTGAAATTTTGCCAACTACTTTGGAATTTTTCCAACCCTTTTGAAATTTTTTCCAACTGCTTTGAAATTTTTCCAACTCCCTTGAAAATCCTCCAACTGCTTTGAAAATTTGCCAACTTCGTTCAACATTGGGGGGGGGGATGATCCCCTCCCACCCCCCCCCCCTTGGGCCCGTCGCTGAACTTAAGATGTAGGTTACGGACGCATAGCGCTTCAACCCTTGCTACTACCCCCAATTTTTAAATAGGGAAGATGGGGTGAGTGATACCTCATTTGAAAGGTTTTTCACAAAAAAACACTACAAGTGCCATGAAAACACCACTTCATTTTCAAATGCTTAGTCAAGAATATTTCGAGAACTAATGCATAAAATGAAAAAACAATTACTGTGCTGAAATCAGTATAAAAATACCTTTCAAATGAGGTATCACTCACCCCATCTTCCCTATTCAAAAATTGGGGGTGAGGGTTGTAGTAGCAATTAGTGCATAATTAAAACCATTTCATAAGTTTCCTATTGAAATGTTATTCCTCTGAAACTGATTCCTCAAAAAAATTGTTGCAAATATTGTTTCCGACATTTATACAGGTGTTCCTAAATTTAATGTTCACCTTGCAGATTTTTAAAGAAAAAATGGCATATAATGTAAAACCTCAAGGTATAATATCTATGCAAGATTTTGGTTGAATATTTTGAGAAATGCCGAGTTCAATATACTTGTTTGAGAGTCCTCTTCATGAGTCTTATTCATGATATCATACAATCATGCCTCTTAGTTTCTATCCCAACTTAAAAACATCTTATATTTGTATATCCCCATAAAATCACTCAATGTCATACAACCTTCTAATACTTTCTTGAAAATTGAATTGCAGTGTTGCATATGAGTCAAGAGAATTAAGTTTCTGATTTTCTTCTTTACTTATATTTATTGAGGATCCTGGTTGTTTTCATAATACATTATTTTCAGGTACCTATCATTGCTCAAGCACACAAGCAATATGGTTCAAATAGGTCTGAACTGACAGCCAAGGCACTTTATCTTTCCTGTGTTATGCAGTATCCATTATATGGAACCACCATGTTTCCAGTTACTTATAAAGGTTATTGGTTACATAATAACAATCTCATACTAGGCATCAACTGTGATGGAATTATGCTCATAAAAAAAGATGATAAATTTGTATTACATGACTATCATTATCAAGAGATTGAAAGTATTCTGCTAGATCCTAGTGACAGTTTCATAACTATAACTCTACAAAGACATATGAGTGACAGCAATCACAGATGTTTTGTTTTCGAAACTAAACAGAAAAACGAAATTGGTTCCCTCATTGCTAGTTATTATCCAAACTTAGCTGTGTGGATAATTGAAAATGACCAGCCTACCAAGAAAATGAAAGGTAAACACAATAGCGAATCTATTCTAGTGAATTTATTTACTTCTTATTGCTTCCCAATACATGGTGAGTCTTTGACATGTGCATATATTTAAACATTTGATATTAGGGTCAAAGAAATTTTTTCAGATATACAGTAGAACCTCGATTATCCGAGCTATTGTGGACCGAGCCGACCTCGGATAATCGAAAACTCGGATAATACGGACTTTATGAAATAACTCTGAAAATATATGATATTTTTAATCAAATTGAGTTTTATTAACGCAAACAGTTACTGAATAGATAAGTAAATACATATATTATATAAAGAAAATACACAAGTATGTAGATATGTTCTTTAACAAATGACAAGCACAGACATCTCGCAGCGCGAGCAAAGTTTGACCTTGTGAAATTGAACTATCCTGTGCTATCCACGCGACTCGGATAATCGGGGTTCTACTGTACCTCTTGAGAAGTAATTTAATAGAAATTGGTATTGTTTGAACAATCCTGTGGAGACCTTGGATTATTCAAAACAGTCTATTCTCAGTTGAAATAGAGTTAATACATACATTTAAATCGTTAATAATCTTTTGAAACCAAAAATATTTAAAATTAACGCTAAGTTCATAATCTAGACACGTCAAATGATTATTTTTGCTTCCTAAATCCATTTCATCTTTAGTTTACAAGTCTCTTCGATTCTGATATATTGGTCATAGAATAATGCTTGCACCAAATATCGAGATAGTAGTTCCCTTCACAACTACATTCACAGGTTGGTGGTTTGTTTTCAATAATGTGAATATTAATAATATTATAAATAAAACTTAGAGATTGATATGACAAAAGTGGTCAATGTTTTCCATGTCTGGCAACAAAAATATAAATGAATTATGTTCATCAAAATTTCATTAAATCTGCTAAAGATACGAATGCAGTCCATGCCCTGAAGGATATAGTTCGAAAGGAACAAACCATCAAGGTCTACACCTATTCGACTGAGAACGTCTGCCGCGAATGGTTGTAGTTTTTCTTGCGTTCCATATTGAATGATAAAATTCGTGTTTGTGGCGAGAAAAATAAACGCCGCAAATTATGTTAAACCTAAATAAGACTATAAATGAGTAGAAGTTTAAGAAGTGAAGTTTAGTGAAAATAGACACTCCAAAGTTCACCAAATATAGTGAGAAAAGACACAATAATTTCCCGAAAATAAACACTTATCAAGCAGTGAACATATGGCCGGTATGTTTTATATGACGACGCGCGTGCCAGGTGATAAGGTATAATTATAAGACGCACCACACACCTACAAGAAATGTCCCAGGATGAAGCCAACACCTTCCTAGGTTTTCCACCAAGTGAAGAAAATTCAGGACTTGGAAGTCAAACTGCACTACTGCTTATTTCGTCACAAATTGATCAAACTATACTACCTAGCAACAAAAATACATGGCAAACGCCAAAAAAACGCAAAAGATCGGACACCCAAACTCTTAGTCCACCCCCAACACCAACAAGAAACAGATTTTCACCGCTGGAAACAATGGCATCTAACGAGTTGAATGAAAGTAACAAGGAAAAAAGGATAAAAGCCATCAAAATAACAAAACACCATCCCCACCACCAATTTTTATCTACGATGCTATGCTGAACAGCTTCAATCAGGTAATAGAGAAAGACTCATTCCACACGAGAGTACTAGCAGATGACAAAATAAAAATCAGCTCACATTCCGTGGACACTTACAGAAAACTATCTGCATACCTCAGAAAAGAAGAAATTATACACCACACCTATCAAATTCGTGATGAACGAGCATACAGAGTGGTCATTATTAACCTGCACCACTCGGCTCCCACTGAGGAAATTAAAAACGAACTCAAAGAAGCTGGCCATAAAGTCCGAAACATAATAAATGTAAAACATAGAGTAACAAAAGAACCATTACATATGTTTTTTGTAGATCTAGAACCCCAATCGAACAACAAAAAAGTTCATGATCTTCAATTTATAAATAGAACTAGAGTCACCATTGAACCACCAAGAAAAAAACCAGGATTGATACAATGTATGAGATGCCAAGGATATAGTCACTCCAAAGCATACTGTTATAGACCCTTCAATTGCGTTAAGTGTGGAGAACAACATGACACTAAAATTTGCCAAAAAGACAAAAATACTCCAGCAAAATGTGTACTGTGCAACAAACCATCATGCAAATTAACCATCCAGCCAACTATAGAGGCTGCCAAGTGTATAAAAACCTCTTGAAGAAGAACCAACCCAGGAGCCCATTCGCCAACCATACAGTTCCCCAAGCAATCCTCAAAAAATACTAATGTCCTTGAACAATCAAATACCACAACAACAAATTCCACGAACCTATGCTTAAGCAACACGTATAGGGAAAGAAGAACAAACAGCATTTGGCCTTATTTTCAAGAAAAAGAATAAAACGGAAAACAAAAAAATTCTTTGCCTTTACGGAGGCCACACCGAAAACATCTTTAAAACATAGATGAATTCAAAATAGTAATCATCGAAATGAATACCATTTTCAATTCCCAGGCTCAGAGATCTTTTATCTGAATCAACAACTCACAACACTCCTCGACGAATTCGAAAGTATGTTTTCACAACTACTTAATCAAAACAGCGTGATATTAAATCTGCTTACCACATTTATGAGTAAAATGAACCAATAATGGCTTATAACAATATCAGGATTGCAACATGGAACGCCAACGGTTTGACTAATCACAAACAGGAAATACTAACCTTCCTCGATCTCAATAAAGTGGACATCCTGATGGAACTACTCATGGAGGATCTGCTGTCATCATCAGAAACACCATATCCCACTTCGAACACGAAAAACTTAAATAACAACTACTATCTACTACTAAAATCCTACCTCTCAGATAGAATGTGTTCCGTCAGACATGAAAGTGAAATGTCAGATTATTTCCCACTCAAATCTAGCGTACCTCAAGTCGGCGATACCTCAAGGCGTCACTTCCGATAAATGGACAAAGCTTTGAGAGAATCCAATTTTAAATACCTCGGATGCTACATCACAGAGCAACTCGACCTGGATAAGGAGGTTAGATGCAGGATCGAAACAGCCCTTGCAACATTCCAGGGTTGCGTTCATAAACTTACTCAGAGTAAGCTCCCCTTCCTCTGAAGCGTTCACAAACTTACTTTGCCTTCCTCGAAGTATACTCTGTGAGCGTTCATAAACTTCCCCTGAGTAAGCTCTGCATAGTGTGCTATTTGTGGGAGAGTAAATACATACTCTGACAGCTGTGATGTACGATTTTCATTCTGTCTTGCTGCCGCAGACTTTTTGAAACTTGAATAAGTATTTACACTTCATCCATCGAGAGGCGATAGCGCTTCAAAACAACAAGGCGGTGCCAAATTCATCAGAACCGGGTTCAATGTTTCAGATTTTCCGAAGAATTATGTTTCCATGTTAACCATACGCTAGATAGATAGATCAGATTTGAGTTCAGTCGATAAATATCTTTCGTGGTGATTGCCCATATCGGCGCGTTCAATCGAACATATTGCGTGTTATAGTTTTACAATGTCGAGTTCTACAGATTCTGCCCAGGAATTTACTACAAAAAAGCGGTCAAAATTACGTGCATTTAGTAGTACGGAAAAAAGCATTATAAATAATATTGATACATCAACAATGGAATCATACAAACTTATACATCCCCTGGTCCTAAGGGTTGGGGGTGAAAGTTTCAAATTTCAGAATTTTTCCGTTGTTTGTGTATTGAAGCTAGCTTATATACCAAATTTCAACTTGATAGGACATCGGGAAGTACCCTTAAGGTTTTTATGATCATCAGTGAGTGACTGACGAAATCGGGGGTTTTTAGATGTCTATAAAATCTGAAGGGTAGGAGCTATGCACTTAAATCTTTGCACTTTTGATGAATTCACTACTTGCATTGTATTTTGTTCATCTACTTCATCCCAAACTAAAGTTATGAGTGTTCAAAAATACGACGAAACGCTTCGATAAAAGATAGGTAGTACCCCGGCGCCGCGCTTCGCTTGGCTCGTGTTGGCGGGGGCACTACCGTGCCCCCTGATTATAGTCGACTTGGTAAGTACATACATTGAATCAAAAACGACCAATAATTTTAAAATATATATTCATAAATAAATCACTTAATTGTCGTACCTAATACAGATCTGGAGAAGGCGGAAAAAGCACTAAACGGGACCCAATGAAAATATTCATAACCTTGTAGGCGTACATTTAGTTTTTTACTGGCACTATCAGTTCTCGCTGGATGTAGTTTAGTTATAGTTTTGTTTTATTCCAATAACGAAATACGAAACAATTAATTTTCCACGTGAAACAACTATTCTGTGAAATAAAGAAATATAGGAAAGAATTACTTTAATGATTAATGAATTTGATAAAATTGCTAGCAGTGAATTAACGAAGTTCAGAGTAGACTTTACCAGATAATGGAGTTCCGAAAAGAGTTTCTCACTGTATTGCAGAACCTAGAGTGGTGGTCCGTTCAAGTTCAATTAAATCGAGACATAAAAAGTCCCACAATAACTGTTTTTGTACCTGATTAGAAATCCACGTTGATATTTTGTTATATTCAAGAGTTTAGATCTGTCAAGGTTCATTCATATTTTGCTTTATCTTTTATACAATATTTTTTAACTTCTTAAATGAATCTATTTCTTGTTACGAAGGATTTAATTTTTTCTGGCGTAGAGTCAATAAAACATGTTATGACATTTTTAATTTTCTGCTTGCAAGAAAAAATTACAGACAATAATATCCTTTTTCATTGTTTCTGTCTCATTAGAAGTATTTCAACGTCCTGAGAACATTTTTCAGTTCCCTCACAATCATCAAAAAACACGGTTGTGCTCTGCTTTTAAAATAAAAGAAAAATAGACTATACTTCAAAGACACAACTAAAAATTTACGACTAGAGACAATTCTTTTCTTAAACTTCTATTATTCACTCACGATAGCAACAATTCAATATTAAAATGATAAATAAAAAATGTATATACGAAGGTATTATTCATAACCTATACCTTTGCTCACATGTTTGAATGACATTTGTCAGAGTAACTTTGGAACGACGAGTGTGGAGTAAAGACCGAAGTATATTTCTGATCATATGGCCATACTCTTACTCTACTCTCTGAGTAAGTTTGTGAACGCAGCCCAGGAGATGAGATTACTGTTTTGTAATGACAGCCTAAATCTAAAGCTGAGACAAAGAATGATCAAATGTTATATTTGGTATGTGCTGTTGTATGGAGCTGAAGTATGGACACTGAAAGTTTCCACAATGAACCGTCTAGAAATATTTGAAATGTGATTACATAGATGAATGCTAAAAGTACCACGGGTAGCTATGCAGAGAAATGATGCAGTATTAGACAGAGCAGATGCAGTTCGGGAACTTATGATAACAATTAAATGCCGAAAACTGGCATATCTTGATCATGTTCTCAGAGGAAATCGTTACCGGATCCTACATCTCATAATAAAGGGTAAAATAGAAGGCCGCAGGGGCGTAGGCAGGAAACAGATCTCCAAAAAAATTAAAACAAGTTTATTATAAGAAATTTTTTCAGAATAAATGATATATTGATATGTTTATATTTATACACATTCAATAATTGTATGGTTGGCTGGAACAACGTTGGATGTGTATCATTTTTTAGTGGAACATCCAACGTTGTTCTAGCCGACCGTTAAATTGTTCATTTAGATAAATATTATGTCTTTTTTTCAAGCTATTACAAATGAGGATAGAATCCGAATTTATCACAGTTTGGTAAACTGCCGAAGAACTATGATTGATCATGACATTCTTCGTAAGCCAGTTGATTCAGGAGGTAGTTTCTTGAAAAATACTCTACGTCGGCTGAGTAAGAACAAGCTTGACAAGTTGAGGCAGGAGCATGGTGGAGATACAAATGAAACATATAAAGGTTTTCATTATGGTTTTTGGGCCTTTACAAGGCAAATGCTTCCTCAGAGTATTAGCAGATTACCGGAACCAGAGGAGCAAGTGATGCTTCAAGTGTTTCAAATCATATTAACTTACGCAGGACTGGGTCAAAATGGTGAGTTCTTTAAAAAAAATTCTTTCAGAAAAGATAAGATGATAATGTAAAGACATATTGGAAAATGGCAATTTATGTATATGTTTGGGGACTGCAGCTGTGAATTATATCCTCCTTTAAAATCGTTCAAAGAGTTTTCTAATAAATTAGGTTCAATTGAAATCCAAACATAATTATTCATTATACAAATGTTGAAATGGCAGATATGCATTTCATTTATGGTCTGAGTAATGGCAGCAGCTTACATACAATTAGCACGTTCTTAAACAGTTTTTGCCCTATCCATTCCTACCATATTTGATGAATTCAAGCTCTTTTCCCTCAAGACTTTCGATTTTGACTGGAATTCTGTGAATGGATGTGTCGAAACATTGTATAATACCCTATGTTCTGGAAATCAACAATTTTTTCAGATGAACCAAGTTTTTCACGAGGGTCCATGATAAGTTTCCACAATAACCATGTTTAGGCGGAAGAAACCCCTCGCACAACTACTGGAACTCAGTCTTTCACTTAATATTTGACGATTTTATACTGTGACACTGTTTTTTTCGATCTAGATCAATAAATGACAGATACAGACATTTTCTTATATTCGTATATTTATACAGGAATTTGAAAATGACGATATGGACTAAAGTTAGACTTTTGTTAATGTAACACCCTGTATATGAGCTCAAAAATGGAATGGCAGTTCTAATAATGATGAGTTTCTTCAGTTAATCTCATACCATTTACAGGAAAATGGCTGAGAATGAAAATATATAATATAGTTTTTTTATGTCAATTGTTTCCTCGGGCATTCCGGCCGTCGTCGCTCATTCATTCTCAATGTTTCGTCAGTAAGAGTGTCTGGCATTTTCAGGAGTTCCCGCTGGAATCATTCGCCTGATTATGACGAGGACGTTGATTTTACGTCTTTATATATGCTGAGCGGACCTCGCCTGACCGGTCTCCTCACTGTCACTATAGCCGCCACGTGCTAAAGTGAAAGCTTGCAAGAATTTTTGCCGGCTTCAAATTCCGTGCTACACATGAATTTCAATATTAATGGTAACAGAGAACCCCATTTGCTTGATTAAGAATGCAGTCACGAAAAACATCGCATTCGATATTAATATCAATGTTCGTAAAAACAGACTAAAACAAACTTGAAAACAAACTAGGTTATTTTAGTTCCTATAAAATCTGACAATTTTTACCACATCATATATCATCTGAATCAACTGTGGTAAAAGGTATCAGTTGAAGGTAAGAATAACCTACAAAACCAAGTAAAAAAGGAAGAAAAATAGTATATTCTACTGGAATGTGAGCCATTTTCTAAAGTTCTTGTTTTGTATGAGTTTTATTTCAATTCAATATATCAGAACACTTTTCAGAGAAAGAAATTTTGTATCGTACATCAGATAGATTGTTTGTTCAAAATTGAAAATAAATCTTCATTTCTTCATCATGAAGAAAATTCCCAAAAGTATCGAAACTAGAAGCCAATATCCCTTTTCCCAGTATTGCGCAGCAGGGACGACATTGTTTGATATTGTATTGAGACTAATATCTGAATTTTTTCAGGTGAATCCATCAAACGTATTGAGGATGAGCATGTCAGTCTCCTACAAACTATACTAGACAGATGTATGAGAAAGGATTCACTTCTTTGTGAATTGTTCTTGCAACTGATCAAACAAACAACTGATCATCCTGATCCTAATTCCCGAGTCAACTTACGTCATTGGGCCTTACTTTGCCTGGCGTGCTCAGTTATTCTTCCTCCAAATAAAGCTATCAGACGTTACCTCATTGCTCACTTAAAAAAATGCAGCGCAGATCATGTTACCGAAGAAGGAAAATATGCAAGGTTTGCCGAAAAATGTCTGCTTAAAACACAGGGGACAAGACGAAGACAGTGGCCTCCTTCCAAAGAAGAAATTTTGTGCACTATCAATCGAAGACCAGTTTATGCTCGGTTCCATTTCATGGATGGACAGTATCATTCGGTGGAATTTCATCCATCTTCTACTGCCAAGGACGTCTTGGAGATTGTAAAAGATAAAGTGGGTTTACAAAGGGATGCCAGAGGTAACTATAAATGTGCTTTCATCATAGAATAAGAAAAGTTTCATGTCTCGCGTGTATATTTATATTTCGGGAAATCTTATTTTATGATTATTATATTTATAGGTTATGCAATTTATGAAGTCCTAGGAAACTCTGAAAGAAGTTTGGCTGGAGAAGAGAAGGTTACTGACGTTATGGCCAAATGGGAAAGGTACCGAGCTGCTTCTACTGCCAACACCTTGTCTAATGTGCCAGGTTCCAAGCGCGCAAGACCGCAGCACCATTTCTTCTTATTCAAAAAACATCTATTCCTGGACCAATTCATCAATTTGGATGACCCTGTCGAGAAGGAGCTCTTGTACCATCAAGTACTGCATGATCTCAGGACAGACAGATTCCCCATCACTGATAAAGAAGCTGTGAGTGTACCTTCACGTTGTTTAAATTTAAATTTATGATACTTCAAAACATTTTAAGTATGACGGGAGCAAATACATATACAGACATAAATTCTACGGAAATTCTGCATTTTATGTATGTCTTGAAGCAAAATCAGGTATTATGCACTACAATAGCAACAGCATTAATTGATATAAGGCTTTTCTTATTTCTGTTTACTTGATGTTTAACATTCAAAGTGGATACATGTTGTGCATTCTCTGATTAATTTTGGTAAACTGTAATTTGATAGCAAATTAATTATGTGTAACACCATCCGATGCCAATTTAATTTTTCGTAAAACGGAATATTTCAAATAAATCTTCACCCAGTCTACTAGGTGATTTTAGGGCCTATTACAAGACAAAAATTTCCCAAGCTCCTCATCATCTATCACAAAGGCGGTATATAAGTCCGCCACCAAAAAACGCAAAAAAAATATCAGGAAAACTTCTACCTTGAAAAAAAAAAGAAATTTTAATCCCCAGATATTAAAACAGTTACATTCAACTAGTAATCAAAACAAACCTCAGACATGGACCTTGCTAATACACCAAAATGTCATCATCATCTGACGTCATATCTGATCATGGACGGCAACAGCACAATCAATCATTCAAAACAATAAAACACTTCAACAACAATTAAAACAAAATCTGTTGAGTTTAAATGAACGAAATTAAAAATTCGGAATACAAAAATCTCTTCTGTGTGGACACACCTAATGCTGAAGTGGGCAGATATCGAATGGCAAATTCCCAAACTCTAGAGATGCCAATTTGAACAGTCTGTGTTGAGGTTTTCATATTGAGAGGAATAATTCAACGTCAAAATTTCGCGACGTTTTTTTCATCGGAAATATCTCAAACCAGCGAAAAATCGAAAGCTTCGGCCGATGATTGAATCGAGGATACCAAATTTCAAACAGCGGAAGGTAGAAAAAACAGAAAAAGGCAAACTGAAGATTAGCAGGCAACAAAATATTAGACTATAAACGATCTCTCGAACCACAACACGCCGAAGTAATACATGGAGCCAATATTTCTGCCGATTACACAAGATGAAATTACGCCGCAAAATCCACGAAAAATATGAAAACAAACACATTAAACAAGAAACAACACGAACCAGCTAAAAGGTTGCCATACACTGCAGGATATGTAAGAATCTTTATTTCGTTGCAACAATTCAAATACAACAAGAGTTCAAATCGCTAATATTTGGACTATCTTTCCTAATAGTCAAGATATCATGATCCAAACAACACAGGGATTTCTAATAAAAACCGACATGACCAAAATAAACTTATTGGGGGGATTAGAATACCTCAAATTTAATAAAAGAATTGAGATACACGAAAAATAACGGAAGAAAGACGCTAAAACTACAGGGTTCAATTTTGTTGTTATTTCTTATTGTTGAGGCAGGCATAAATAAATGATACAGAAATAAGTCAATTGCTCAACCAACTCAAAATTGTTCATTGATACTGCAAGCGAATCAGTTCAAGGAAAACTAACAATTCATTATTATTTAGCAGAATAATAACCGGAGATATGCATGCCTATGAATAACTAATAAATAAGGGTATATACTGCAAGTGTAAACATCCTTTAAGATGTCGCGCGGCGCGAATACCGCCTTCAATGCATTTTCCTTTATAATTATAATAATTCCCATCGCATGCATTTCCTGTCTTTAGCAGATTGTCATTAGATCACTGTGTACCAAAAAAATACTTCACCCTTGCTCTCTCCACTCCCGCTGTACTACCGTACAGACTCCAATTGTTTCAGTCACGGCTCGTGCGTTGAAGAAACTACTTATTTTCTTATTTTATTTTTTGTTGGTTAGATGCATCCAAGAAGGTTTTTCTAAATTGGTTCCTAATCAAAAGTTGATGTTTCTTTATTTTATTTTTTTTACTTAAGCCCAAGTTTTTCATATGAATGCATAGCCAAGTGTAAAGATGATGTTCCTGCTTTTGAAAAAAAATAATGATTTTTGATTATAAGCAGCTTATTTTTCTACTACACTTCTCGAAACAATTAAAGGAACAGAAAAATTTTCCAAATTTTTTGGTGTTTTTTAACAGGCTTTATCTCAGTGAAAAATGGTCGTATGAAAAATAGAAAAATCAACTTTTGAAGCTTGAATACTCTAGTTTCTGAATTTATTGGTAAACAATTTTTCAGAGTATCTGGCAGCCATGCAATCCTTGGATAAGGCACGACAAATTTTTTTTAGATTTTTCAAATTTTTATTTTTGCTCTACCCGCATGGAAATTTTTTTTTCTGTTCCTTTAATTGTTGCGAGAAGTATATACACCATAGGTCCTCACCCGTTTGAAGGATTTATAAGGCAAACCAAATCCATACACTACCTATTCCATGTAACAGGTGTTCACGATTCACCATCAAATGCACAAAGTGTAATGAAGAACATAGAGGCTGCCCGACAAAATTTGGAGCAAGTGGCTCAACACCACATGTACCATGGTTGTTAAAATACTCCAAACGTCCCTAAAAAACTATATAAGGAATCCCTAACGTCAAAATACTATCAATGAACAAAAAGTGTGCCGAAATTGATGAAAAGAAGGCCAAAAACAGAATCTTCACAAATTTCACTATAAATGACATGTAGGAAATTTCGTCCATAAACCTTAAAATACCGATATGCAGCAAAGAATACTGAAATTACAAAAGCGATTTATTGATCTTTACCAAATAAGTACCTACCATATCCACATTCATTGGTAACCTCTATATTCGAATATTTGAACTAGAACTAGAATCTAAAACAATAGACACAAAGCCTTCAGACGGGGTCCAATTATATATATTCTTTTGAATAAGAGAGCTAAAATAATACAATAAATGTTGAAACAAAAAGAACCTAAGCTGAGGTAAAAAAAGGAACGGGGTATCATAACATTCTTCGTATGATACTATAGTATCATACGATACTATCATCACTAGTATCATACGATACTTTAGAGCCAGGGGAAAAAACCTCAGCCGAAAAAACCTGTCTCCCCATTAAAAATATAAAATAAAATTGTTGTATCTGAATATTCTATATAGAAGGACATCACGATTAGCGGAACGGCTCTTCAGAGGAAGGATTTCCAAACACAAACTCCAACCTGAAAATAAAAGAAGACAGAACAGCAAGAGAATTAATTCAATTCATACTTTATCAAATTGATCTGAAATTTTCAACCCATTGCAAAAATGAGTTTGATATATTGTGTATGGCTCTAATGCCATCTTGGAATTTATAAATCGAACAATTATTAATTATTATTATAGGGGTCCGATTAAAAAGGGAAGTTAAGTATTTGTGTAAAATACTCAATATTGATAGATAGATGGATAACAGTACTTTATTGATATCATCAAATGGCCATCCACCTAAATCCTTCAGCCTTAATATTGATAATATATGTAAATATCAACATCCTAAACAATGAAAAGGAATTACTTAGGTACTTTGTGGAGAAGAATGGCGTTCAATGCTTACTGATGTTGGTAACAAAATCAAAAGACAATCAAAAATATATAGGAACTGATAAAATTGGGATACGTTAATCAGACATGTGATAGTATGATAGGGGCGAAAAAGAAATATCAATAGAAAAAATCAAACCCACCACATCACAATAATCCCTGGAATGAAGTTCAAAACTTTAGAATACAGTTCAAAAAAGAAAAAATTACATGTATTTATAGTTCACATGCATCACTCCAGTAACTATCGAGGAAAATCTGGTGGTAGCGGATGTCACATGAATAATCGATAGAAAAAACAACTTCACCAAAAACTCTGACTTTGTCGAAATAAGGATTCCGCCTACCTTTCTGATGAAAAATAATCAGGACAGTACTCCAGGCAGGAACACCCATAACCCTTGATTATGTAGCAAGGTTCACAAAACAACTCTCTGACACCATCCCTCCTAGCACAAACACTAAAACTCGGAGTTGGACAGCATAACCAAAAAATACCACCAAGATATTGAAGCTCATAAAAATAAAAAAACGCTGTATAGAGAAATCCGCGAAAATAGCGACCCCAAACTGAAAAGGACATTAAATGCCCTAATGAAGATATAAAAATAAATAAAGAAATTGAAGATTAGGAGGGAAGAACTTACTGGAAAACGATTAGAAAACTTTCAAAGTATAACTCTGATATCGATTGAAACATATTATGGGAGGTCTCTGCATTTTTCTAAACATTTTTCTGGTGTTATCTCCCAGTCTCTGAAACAAAAATCAATTAGATTTTTTTTTAATAATAGAAGAAACCCTGCGTAAAACTTATCAACTTATTTGTCAGGGGCCAATTCTTTGTTGGCTAACAACGAAGAATGAAATAACACTTTGAACTGTATTACTTTGTAGTGTTTCAGAATGTATATCAGACTCCTTCTTTAGACAAATTCTTAAATTAATGATAACCTTCAGAATAGTAAAAATTGTAGTGTAGTGTAGTCTACACCATATACAAGAATCGGCCTGAATATGAAGAACTATATCAGCACCCCAGAGGTAAAGTGTGTTAAGTCACAATATCAAAATTAGACAAAAGAGAGATTTTTCAGTTCGATTATTGTTTCAAAGAATGTGTACTGCCATTATTTGGCGACTTCATATCAAAAATGTGTTCCACTAGCTAGAATTTACTAATGTGAATCCAATATTGTAGATAGTTCGTTTCTGAATAAATGTGACTTAACACACTTTACCTCTGAGGTGCTGATATAGAAAAATCAAGAAAAAATATGATGATGAAATATTGAAATCTAAACAATCCTATTACAACGAAAAACTCACAAATGCCCTGAATAATTCCGCAACGGTCTGGAATGTGGTAAGAGGGATAACAGGAAGTTCTCCCAAACATAAGAATTACACATGATGCGACGAAAACCCTGAGGGCATAGCCAATAATTTTAACAACTACTTCACAACTACAGAGTCAGGGCGATAGTGAGGCATCGGTAAAGAGGAGATGGTGTTGCGGAAATTTCTCAGACACCAGGGCAGAAAAGCCTTGAGGATTTGTTACTGCATGTTTTGGTAGTCCTGAGTTCAGTACGAAGATTCTGTTGAGCCTCACCTGGCGTGGAGCATCGTAAATCGGAACATTCGGCACCCTAATGAGGTGTTTCCGGGTAGAGATTTCAGCAAGTGCTTACACAAGAGGTTTTACGAGACCAGGAATGTTCAAGATCTTCATGATTGCCGATTATTTCAAGTACGGGATGGTTTTTTATTCTGTAAAGTTTCGTCACATACTTGTAAGCTAGCCACCTCCGTCTATATGATAGAGGTTGCTGGGCCGCCTCAAGGAGAATTGCGTTGGTCGGGGTGGACTTCAGTAGGGACATTGCGGCGCGGAGGAGGGCAAATTGTGCTCTATCCAAGCGTGATAGATTAGACTTGGAGCATCTTCTGTACAGAATACTCCCATAATCAATGTGAGGAAGAGCCAGCACTTTGTATATCCTGATGAGCACTGCAGGATGGCAGCCCCATTTTGCCTTTCCTAGTGCTTTAATGATGTTGAGAGCTCCTGAAATCTTTGCACAAGTGGCATCAATCTGCTTGCACCAGCGAAAGCTGTTCTCAAGTTGGACACCGAGATATCTAATCGACGTCTTCCAGGGAATAGTGAGGTTGGAGCATGTGACTATTGGCAGAGAAGAGGCAATCCTGGACTTGGCAAAAATGATGGCTGTCGATTTTTCCGGAGATAGGGACAGGTTTCTATTAGACATCCAGGTGTGCAACCTGTTCAGGTCGGCTGTGAGTTGTTCTGCCATCTGTTTCAGATCGGTGCCACTAATCAACAGCGCAAGATCATCAGCAAATTGTGGGGCATGGATGTTTGGGGACAGGGTTGTGATGTACCCAGCTAGGGTTGGTTCGGTCAATCGTCATACAGCAGAGGGATGGTAAATTATACACTGGAGTCTCATCGAGGGTGTTTATTTCTTAGACCATGTTACACAGATACACAATGAATGAATCATTTAATCAATGAGTTCAGGTCAACTCTGCTTGTTGTTTAGATAGGATGATATATATATATATATATATATATATATATATATATATATATATATATATATTTACATTGTTTACTGCTTTGAAACAATAGCAGGTATTTGATAAATATATTGACCTTGGATATAAACAATGTGTATAGATCTTCATCACGTTTTTAGGATGATGTAAGGTTACTCGGACCGTTGAGACCTTGTTGTCTCAAGTATGATAAATATACAGGATGTTCCTATTGATACATACTACACCTTTCATCTTTGAGAGAAAAAATTTTTCTATGAAAGTATGAAATTTTTTTTTTTTACTTATCTATAGCTTAATACCTATATTTACATACATATATACATAACTTAAAGTACATATACACGCACCGGCGAACTGCAGTCCGGGACTGCAGGAACGTAGATCTACAGTTTTGTTATCACTACACATGCACAGATAATCGATAAGTCCCGGCCGACAGTTTCGGCAAATCGTTTGAAAAACTGCCGTGTGTAGAGCAATCAGGTCTTACGATTCAACTGTATCGTGTGTAGTGCGCTACAGACCTTAACTGTCAGTTCAAATCGACAGTCATGGGACTGCAGGCCGCCGGATCGTGTATAGGGGCCATTATCATAACTCATAATCTCAATGGATCTTACATCTACAGGGCTTAGTACGTTATTTTCTTAATCTAATTATTTACATCAGTCTTTTAATTCTAATCACTGATTAGTTAGTATTAGTCTTTATGAGAAATACGGTTTCACTCTGTTCTTGTAAACTTCTTTGAGTTTGTTCTTGTCCGTTTTCACAATGATGTTCGGGTTTCGCATTTCCACTATTTCGTAAGGACCGTTGAATAAGAGGTCAAGTTTATTGTCAATGTTCTTATTATTCAAGAGCGACTTATTTCCTACTTCATAGTTTATCTCATTACATTGTCTATCGAAACTTTCTTTTCTTTTCAATTTTACCTTTACCAGGTTTTCTCTAGCATCTTTCCACTCCATTTGTAACCTATATTTTAGTTCAGGAGGATAGTTGTCGAAATTGTATATTGGATCTACTCAGCTTTTTAAATTTTGTGGAAATCTACTAGGTTTTCCAAAAACTAATTGGTAAGGACTATAGCGAGTTGAAGAGTTCACGGTATTGTTATATGAAAAACACCAATACGAAACCCAATTACTCCAGTTATTACTTTCCTTAGCTGTGTGCATACGAAGGAAAGTTCCTAAGTGTTTATGCGAATTTTCAAGCGCACCTAGTGTTTCGTGGTGATAAGCTGTTGAATTGAAACGTTTAATTTTGAGCAAATCACATGATTCACTAAATATTCTCGATAAGAATTCTGTGCCTTGGTCTGTAACAACTTCAGAAGGTATACCATATCTTAAAACAAAGTTTTGAATAGCGTCCCGGGCATGACGTTAAACTGCGCTCCAAACCTCCCCCCTTCCTGATCTCCATTTCCATGACCTGAACCCCCTCCGGAGTGTGGAGACAACGCTAAGGATGAACCTTACTCCCGATATCCCTTTAAGTCTCCCGGGTGTTTGTGCCGTGCCCGGCGTCCCGTAAGGCGGTCAATGGGATCCTGGTGGTTGAGCTCTTCCAGTAAGGGGGGCAACACGCCACTTTGGCCCGGCGATCGCTGTAGACGGGCGGCTGTGACTAGCCCATCGCAGTCAATCGGCTATGCCATCCTGTCAGAAGGCTGGTTGGGCGAGCCTCTGTCTTTCTGGCGAAGGCTGGCAGGTGCCAGCTCAGTTAGTCTGAGGGGGCTATATCTCCCCAGTAGCCCTGGTGCGAGATTCCTGGTTTCTTTTTTGCCCCGGACTTCGTTCCCCCAATGCGGGCTCCACGGCGGGTGGGGACCTGGGGAGATGAATAACTGTCTTTTTCTATGGATAAGACACACCCTGCAGGGTCGTCAGCCCCCTCAAGCGCTGACAAATCTAAGATTATCAGTGAGAAGGTGCGTATTCTACCCCGGTTCCTGATAATCAAAAAAATTGACCAGAGTAATTTCGAAAAAACTAATCCGTTCTTCATATCTAAATCATTGTATGGCCTTGTTGGAGAATTAAAAGACATAAAAAAAGTTAAAGAAGGATTATTAATGTGACATGTTCTTTCGAGCATTTAGGCCGTCGTCGTAGATTAGTTCTCGACGTTTCGCCAGTTCGAGTGTCTGGCATCTTCAGGAGTTATATTTCAGGAGATGTTCTCACTGGACTGAACTGCCTGAGTGTACATTGAACGATGGCCGCGAAAGCCTCAACCAATTCAAGGATTATTAGTCCAAACAGTCTCAAATTCGCAATCAAACCGCTTACTTGGTTTAAAAACATTCCTGGAATCTCCAGTAGAAGTCAACGCCCACAAATCTTTGAATTTTTCGAAAGGAGTTATATACTGCAGAGACCTACTCAATTGTACTATCGATGAAGCAAAAATAGAACTTGAACCAGAAGGTGTAATTGATATTAAAAGAATCACGAAAAAAGTCGAAGATGAAATACGTGATACGCCATTACACATTGTCACGTTCAACACCCCAACTCTTCCCAAGAAGATGAAAATTGCATTCCATTGTGTAGAGGTGAGGCCATATATACCAAACCCACTAAGATGCTTCAAATGTTTCAGATTTGGCCATATTTCTGAATTATGTAGAGAAACACAACAGTTTTGTATATGCGGACTACCAACCCATGAAGGCATTGATTGCCAAAACCCGAAAAGTTGTGTTAATTGTAACCTTCCTCATGCTTCAAACTCTAGAGACTGTGAGAGATATAAGACAGAGATGGCAATTCAAAAACTTAAAACAATAGAGAAAATTAGCTACTTCGAAGCAAAAAGAAAGATTAACAGCCTACCAACCTATAATATATCCTACTCAAACGTAGCCAAAACCGACACAACACCTGAAATAATCAAAAAGATAACACCACTTATAGTGGAGACAGTGAAAGAGTGTTTAAAAAATGAGCTGCCAATTCAAAATAAACCGTCCTTTAAAAAACCACTACCTGAGAAACGAAAAAGAGATGAAAATACTTTAACTGTTAGTGAAAATGATACAAATGATGAAGATTTATGCTCCCAAACATCTAATGCTTCAACAACTAATAAAAGAAAGAACATTAATCCAAGAAGACCTCGCAAACCTCCTGATTTGAGATAAATGTTCATATTTCGATATTCTACGACATTTACCCATATTTTACTTCTATATTCTATTTATAACTATATTATATTTATTGCAAATTTTCATAGTCCAAGATCTATTCCTCATAGTGATATTTAAATCTGTGATATTTATATTTTCTTATTTATTTATAAATCTATAACTTATCGATAACAAAATGTCTGCATATAAGATGTTACAATGGAATTGTAGAGGATTGATCTCAAAATACTGTGATATAAAACTACTACTACAAGATATTAACCCAGCATGCATCTGTTTACAAGAAACTCACCTGAAACATAACCATAATTATACTCTGGGAGGTTATAATATGATACGAAAAGATTGCATCAATGATCATGCCTGCGGAGGGGTTGCAATTTTAATACGAGATGATATACACTACGACGAAATAACAATCAACACACATTTGAGTTGCACATGTCGCTCGAGTGAGAACAGTCGTCTGCTTGTACTCTCCGTTCATTTTTACTAAGTCATCCTCAAACTAAAAATTGTTTCACATTTCTTTGTGAGGTGAAAATATAAGAATAGTTTCAAATCGATTGTTTTCGTGGTGAATTTTAGTTAATATGGCTAAATCTGCTACTAATATCAAGGAGTTGAACGTACGAATTGACAAACTATCAGAAGAATTCAGAAAAGGTATTGATGATTTTAAAGATGAATTTTTGAAAGCCACATCAATAGCTAACAAGGATGGGGGCCCTCTGGATCTCCTCAAGGCATTTGAAAATAGGATCAGTGATGCTATCAATGAAATTAAAGTTGATATTGATTGTCTCAAAAATAATGTCAACAAAGTTCGAAGGAAGGCGCATAATTCTGAGATGAAACAAAATCTCAATTTTCTACTTGTTCATGGAATTCCAGAATCTGAAAAGGATTTATTCGTAGGTGTTGTTGAAATTTTTAAGAATAAAATTGAAGTCCATGTGAAAAAGGAGGATATCAGTCAGTGCTACCGAGTTGGGAGGAAAAAACTAAACTCCGATAAGCCTAGACCGGTGGCGGTGCAGTTTCTTAGAAGATGGAATCGCGATGCCGTGTTTGTAAACAAACGCAAACTTAAGGGAACTGAATTACTTGTAACTGAATTATTAACTGTGGAAAATTTGATATTATTTAAGCAGGCGAGGAAGATACATGGAAAATCTGTGTGGACTCATAATGGTGTGGTTTATCGAGATTTGAATGGTCAGAGAACTGTTATAAGCGGAGAGGAGGATCTGGAAAATGTTTCGGCTTCGTTGGGTTAACCCCCTTCAATTCAATGGTTGATATTTCGTTGAACAGGCAATTTCACGAAATACTGAGTATTTATGGATTTACTTATTATTATTTTATATTTCGTTTGAGGATCATTATTAACAATCGTAAGTTATGAAGCACATACTAATCTATTCTCATTATAGTTATGAATCAAGTTTGAGTTTTGTTGAGTACAATGACAGATGAAAGATTCGTGCATTCGTCAGTGATTTTTTGTATTAATATTTTTTTTTTCATACCCTTTGAGCCTCTCTACTTCATTTTTAAGTTTTTGTTTCTTTTTATTTTGTAATAATTTTTCTTCTGTACTGAATAACGAGCACTCGTGTGAGGGATATTACATACCTTGTTTTCTCACAGCATGTTGGAACTAATGTATGTGTATATGTTTATTTTCTTCTTACTTGCGTACTTCTTTTTCCACTAATATATTTTCTCTCACCATTTTTGAAGAGATGAAATTTGCGCATTTAAATACCAGATCTGTGTTAAAAAGTTTCAGTGAAGTATCATCGCTAATTTTGGTTCATGATTTTGATGTCATAACACTTACTGAAACTTGGCTCTCTTCTAGCCTTAATAGTGATATTCTGCAGATACCAGGTTATGTATTTGTAAGGAAGGATAGAGAGGGAAGGGGAGGTGGAATTGCAGCTTATATACGGCAAACTTTGAAACATCAGATTATTTCAGTTGGACTGCAGGTGAGTGATGCTACTGAGTATCTACTTCTAGAGTTCAGGGTTGGATCTCGTAAAATAGTTGTCGCTACTTTTTATCGTCCCCCACATTTCAATTTGAATAGTTTTATTAATGATATTGATAACATATTTGATGGTATTTCTCCTGCTGCGGATGAAATATTGTGTCTCGGTGATATGAATGTTGATTTTCTGGGACCACGGGGACCTCTAACGACGTGCCTGGAATCTTATGGTTTGAGGCAGTTTTTGAAAGAACCAACTAGAATAACTCGGTCTACCTCAAGTTTGATTGATCCGATATTTTTCACTAGTGAGGACTTGGTCTCTGGTGTTGGTACCCTGGATACCTCTGATATTTCCGATCACCGGTTGGTTTATGTAGATTTAAATTTGAAATGCGGAAAAATGAAACCTAAATTTATAAGATATCGAGATTTTGGAAACTTCGATCTGGTGAATTTTCCTAGAGATCTGGAGAATCTACCTTGGTATCGTTTAGTAGCCGAGGATGATATTGATGGGAAGGTCGACATTTTCAATGACTTAGTTGTGGGAATATTTGATAAACATGCACCATTTATTGAGAGAAGGGTGACTAAACCTCCTGCACCGTGGCTGACATTTAATCTCAAATTATTGATGAAACAAAGGGACGCTGCACTTCAAAAATTTCAAGAAAACACGTTTTTCGGGAGACTGGGATTTGTACAAACAGCTTCGTAATTACACAGTTTCGATGATTAGAAATGAGAAAAAAAAATATTTCGAAATTATAAGCGCCCAGAAAAACCCCTCTAAATCTTGGAAAGCCTTACGTGATCTCAGAGTTTGTTCTTCAAGTAGCAGTTATATACCAACATCTCTTTCTGATCCGGATGCTCTGAGTAAATATTTTTCCACTTTTTCTAACGCTAGTAATCATTGTTGTGATTCCAGAGTAGAATACTATAGTGAACACGCACAATTCTCGGACACCTTTGCTTTCTCACTTGTTACAGTTGAACAGATTGAAGATATCTTGAATGGGATGCGGGGTAGCTCGGTTGGAGTTGATGACTTGTCTATGCGGATGATTCAATATTGTAGACCATTCATTGTCAAATATATTGTTCATGTCATAAATGTTTGCATTGAATCCCACTATTTTCCTTTTCTGTGGAAGGTTGCTCTGGGTAAGCCCATTCCCAAAGTTAAGAACCCATCCTCTTTTTCAGATCTCAGAGTTATCAGTATACTGCCATTCCTGTCGAAGGTTTTTGAGAAATGTCTTCATATTCAAATAATGAATCATTTGAGATCCAACAAAATACTACCTGACTCTCAATGTGGATTCAGAAAGAACTACAGCACTGCTACTGCACTTGCTACTGTGACCGGCGATATAATGGAGGCCTATGATTCTGGATTGGCTAGTGTGCTTATACTGCTGGACTACTCAAAGGCCTTTGATACGATTAATCATGAGTTGTTGATTGCTAAAATGAAATATTATGGCTTTGATTTCTCTTCGTTGCAGTTGATCAGATCTTACTTAAGTAATAGAACTCAGTATACAGGGTGTTTCCTTAACATGCGGCAAAAATTCAGGGGGCTGTTCCTTGGACTATTCTAAGAATATTTTGTCCTTTGATGATTTTTGAAAAACCTCTTTGTTTCGAAGATACAGGGCAAACAAAATTTTAGATAATAACATTTTATTATGAAAAATTACATGAAAATTTAACTTAACCTACAAAAACTGTTGAAAATGACCACCTCCAGCCAGCATACAAGCATCCAATCTTCTCCTCATTGACTGCCGAACCCTTTCAAAAACACCAGGATCATTTCTTATTAAGTTACACCCAGCAATGATCCGATTTCGCAAGTCTTCCACATTTTCTACTGGAGTGGTATAAACTAATGATTTTAGATGGCCCCATAGGAAATAATCTAAGGGGTTTAAGTCCGGGGAACGAGCAGGCCATAAATGAGGTCCACCTCTTCCAATCCAGCGATCTCTTTCATGTAATTTTTCATAATAAAATGTTATTATCTAAAATTTTGTTTGCCCTGTATCTTCGAAACAAAGAGGTTTTTCAAAAATCATCAAAGAACAAAATATTCTTAGAATAGTCCAAGGAACAGCCCCCTGAATTTTTGCCGCATGTTAAGGAAACACCCTGTATATCCATAAATAACAATTTATCATCTGCGACTGAAATCATTGCTGGTGTACCCCAAGGTTCAGTGCTGGGACCATTGCTGTTTATAATATACACTGCTGACATAATAAGATCTATAACTCAATGCAAATTACTAGCCTATGCAGATGATTTCCAACTGTATTATCATTTTCCTAAAGAGTTATATGAAGATGCTTCTCGTGAAATCAACAATATCTTGAAACTCGTCCTAAAACTATCTACTGAACATAATCTAATCCTCAATCCCGAGAAGTCAAAGGTTATGTGTTTTGCCAGCAAGTGTTCTGCTAGTTTTCTGAAATCGAACATGAAAATTGAATTAAATAACCAATGCCTCACGTTCACCGATGTTGCAAAAAATTTGGGTTTGATACTTGAACCTGATTTACGCTTCTCAGAACACCTAAAAACGTTACTTAATGGGGCATATTCAAACTTAAGACTTATCTACCCCAATCGGCATATACTTGATGTGAAGACTAAGAGAACTCTTAGTGAATCCCTTGTCTTATCCCAATTCACATATTGTGATTTTATATATGGGCCCTGTCTAACCAAGATTAATCGAGATAGAATACAGAGAGTGCAGAAATCGTGTTATAGGTTGATATATGGTAAAAGAAAGTATGATCCTATTAGTTATAAAATTAGAGAGGATAATTGTCTCTTTATGGATTCGAGAAGAAATTATCACCTTGGTACTTTTACTCATAAGCTTCTTTTAAATGCTGATGCTCCGTCTTTCCTCAGAGGGAGATTCATTCGTCGCGGCTCCGTTCACTCGAGGGTTACGAGATTTCAAGATAAGTTTGTGGTCCCCAGACATAGAACAGCTTTATTTCAGAGAAGTTTCATTTTTAAATCAATAAAGTTTTATAATTCCATCCCAAATGAATTCAAATTGTTAAATATAAATAAGTTCAAGTATAAACTTAGAGAGTATTTGCTGTGTGAGCAATAATTATGTTGGTTGTTCCAAATTGATGTATACATGCTTGGTTCATTTCATGCTGTGTGATTCGAGTGCTCATTGGGTATATATTATTGTTTCTTAGATATATTTCAGTACTGACATATTGTTATTAGATAGTATTTGTTTAATAATAGCTCATTGCTGGTATGTGTGAGGTTGAGTTTGAATAGCATTGTGCTAGACTTCGCCTTTCGCTGCTAGGTTGTGGGTTGATGTATTTCACCATTTTGTTTTCTTTTTTTCTCCTAATAAAGACGTCATTTATTTATTTATTTATTTATTTATTTACAAGTTACAGCCGTAAAGATCGATCACCCTCTCAGAATGACAGTATGTAATATATATCTGCCCAACGCTGCTTGGACGATCAGGGATTTACAGGATATTACCTCACAGCTACCTAGACCATTTATAATAACAGGTGACTTCAATGCTCACAACATCCTTTGGGGATGTCAAAGAACTGATTATAAAGGACGTAAAATCGAAAAGTGGCTGGAAAGAAACTATCTATATCTTTTAAATTCTGGAAGTCCAACATATCACAATACCCGGTCCAATTCCTTCACTGCCTTAGATTTGACTATATGTTCTACCACATTGGCACCTCGTTTCAAATGGAGCACTATTGATGATCTCCATGGTAGTGACCATTTCCCAATCGTCACCGAAACTGATATTCCTGAACAACTGAGAACCGTAAACCGCAAGTGGATTT
Organism: Hippodamia convergens; assembly: GCA_038502775.1. NCBI lineage: Eukaryota > Metazoa > Arthropoda > Insecta > Coleoptera > Coccinellidae > Hippodamia > Hippodamia convergens. The sequence goes on from CM076607.1 coordinate 112,344,943, forward strand.
CAGGTAGAGCTGACTGGTCAGCTTTTCAGCGAGAACTCAAAACTCCGCAGTTCACACCATCACACAATCTATAATATCAGCCGCAGAAAAAAGTATACCCAGGAGCGGAGAAACAATAATAAGAAGACCCCTTCCCTGGTGGAACCCAGAAGTAGCAAAAGCGATAAACGATAAAAAACGGGCATTCAGAAAATATCAGAAACACCCCACTCTTCAAAACCACGAAGAATTCAAGCGACTCAGAGCGCATTGTCGCAGGGTGGTACTTGAAAACAAAAGAAAAAGTTGGAATGAATACACATCCACTATCACAACAAGCTCTGATATTGGTCAAGTGTGGCGAAAGATCAAGGCAATCGGAGGAGGTTCAAAATTCCATAGGATATCAAATATCAGAACAGAAGACGACAGAATTGTTCACGACCCAAAGGATATTGCAGATGAACTTGCAAACAGATTTGCCAACATGAGTAGCGATGACAACTACGAACAAAATTTCAAAAATAAAAAGAAGCAACTGGAGCTCCCTCTCTGTTTTGAATCAGATAGCACAGAAGACTATAATCTCCCATTCACTATCACAGAAATTAATAATGCAATTAAATCTTTGAGAAAATCTGCACCTGGCCCGGATGAAATATCAAATGAAATGATAAGAAACTTAACACCTGAAATGAAAAACTCGTTACTATACCTTTTTAATGATCTATGGAAGGATGGTACTGACCCGAATCAATGGAAAAAAGCAATTATCTTACCTGTCCTGAAACCTGGAAAAGATCCACTGTCAAAATCTAGTTACCGTCCCATAAGTCTTACCTGTTGCCTTGGAAAACTTTTTGAAAAAATTGTGAACAAAAGACTGCAGTGGTACCTAGAAAAACAAAAAATCATTAGACCCTACCAGGCTGGATTTCGAGAAGGCCGATCAACACTGGATCACCTAGTAGAGCTGGAAAATGCAGCCCAAGAAGCTTTTAGAAACAGAAATCATCTGGTCTCGGTTTTCTTCGATATCAAAGGAGCCTATGATATGACCTGGAAATATGGCATCCTTAAACGATTGCATGATAGCGGATTGCGAGGTAACTTACCGATATTGATAAATTCTTTCCTCAACAATAGACAGTTCCAGGTTAAAGTTGATAACCAACTATCCGAACCTAGAACACTTCAAAACGGTGTCCCTCAAGGTTCCACCATAAGTTGCACACTATTTGCAATAGCCATAAATTACATCGCAACAAATATTGAGCCTTCAGTGAAGAAATGTCTATATGTGGATGATCTAAGCATCTTCGTATCAGGAAAGACCATCAGCGAAATAAGCATTAAGCTCCAAAAATCTATCGATACCATTCAGCAGAACGGAATGGACGTGGGTTTTCAATTTTCTGAAGAAAAAACGCAATGCCTACACTTCTGTCGACTGAGGAGGAATCATCAAGATCCCATTCTGTACCTGAAAAATAAAATCATTGGAAGTCCAGAAAGTGTTAAATTCCTTGGACTTACCTTCGATAGAAAACTCACGTGGAAGCAGCATATAACCAACCTTAAAAAAAAATGCACTGAACGATTGAACATATTAAAAGTACTATCTAATACAAAATGGGGTGCCGAAGACAAAAGTATGATAAACATATATAAATTATTGATACTATCGCGACTGGACTACGGCTGCATAGTATATTCTTCGGCACGCAAATCACTGTTGACATGCCTTGACCGGGTTCAAAACCAAGCCATCAGATATTGTTTGGGCGCTTTTCCAACCAGCCCCGTAGAAAGTTTATATTGTGAGAGTGGTGTACCTCCACTACAATATCGAAGGGAAAGAATGTTGTTGAATTATATGACGAACATTAAAGCCAGATCCACTCATCCAAACAACCTATCACTTACATCTAACTACGAAGCATACTCAAATAGGCCTAGTATTACGCGTCCGACCAGCATAAGATATATGGAGTACTTCCAACAACTGAACGAGGAACATCCGAGTCTATTTGATGAGATTCCACAAGAATTTCCCCCATGGATATTGCCTAAATTTCAAATACGAACAGATTTAACACACCTAGCTAAAGAAAGAACACGAAATAGCACATATATTGAAAAGTTCAGAAACATAGTCGATGAGTATCACGGCTACGAAAGCATTTATACTGATGGATCTAAGACACAAAATGGTGTAGGATGCTCTATTTTCGTGAATGAGGAAATCTTTAAATGGTCACTCAATCCAAATGCATCAGCATATACAGCTGAACAATATGCGATCTTGCAATCCCTTATATATATTTCTTGTAAAGCTATGGGGAGAAAGTTTTTGATTATCTCTGATTCATTACATGCCCTCAGAAATCTAACAGAATTATATACAACAGACCCATTAATCAAAAAATGTCAAACATTTTTTACCATCCTGGCAAATAATGAATATGAAATTGTGTTTATATGGGTCTCAGGGCACGCAGATATTCCAGGTAATGATCAAGCAGACCATGCAGCTCGCAGTGCTGCATCAGACAGTCGCATCGAAGTGAACTTCGTAAAAAGAATTGAATGGAAGATACACCTGCAAAAAAGAATCATAGATAGATGGCAACAAAGATGGTCAACATTCAGCACTCACCTTTCTATGATCAAAAAATCTGTGATACCACCTACGTTCTTCTTGGAATTACCAAGACAGGAGTCCGTCAAGGCACATCGGCTACGTATCGGTCACACAAAACTTACCCATGAACATTTATTAATGGGAAATGAAGCTCCCCTGTGCACATACTGCTCACTAAATCTATCAATAGAACATATCCTATATGAGTGTACTTACCTAAAACAGGAACGAGATCGGAGCAGTATCAAAATGAATGTAGCCGATGATCTATCACCACACAATATAACGAATACTCTGAACTACTTGAAGAAGATAAGAATATACGATTGGGTATAGGAGGTATTACAATTATTTCGTTTCTAGCTATCACTGTTTATCTGTTTGGTTGAAATTATTTTCTTCACATGCTTGGTAATAGTTTTTTCTGGATGAGACAATCCAGCCTTTTCTAGTCACTTTTTATCATTTTTATCTATTCTTTGAATCATTTATTTATACATCTATTTATTTATTCATTCATATATTCAGTCATTTATTTATTTGTTTATTTATCTATTTATTTATTTACTTTTATTTATTTATTTGCGCAATTATTCATTTATCTTTACAGTTGTATGTTCCACTTGTACACCGTTCTTTTGTTTATATACTCATCTATTTGTTTGTTCGTTTGCTGTCTTGCTAGTCTTGTTGACACCCTGTTATGTAACTGTCTGCTCTTTTACTATGACTCCCTGATGAACTGTCCTTGGTCATTCTACGGGGGGTCAAATAAGGCGAAAAGACCATGTTGTCGAAGCCTTTATTTAAAAAAAAAAGTTTTGAATAAAAGATTTTGAAACTGTTTCTGCTTCTTTGTTTGGAAGTGGGTAACACTCTACGAATTTGGTTAAGTCACATTGAATTGTGAGTATATATTTATTATTTTCAATGTCAGTGGGTAATGGACCTACAAGATCTAGGTAGTGATTGTCAAAGGTTCCTTTTTAGGTAAGGAATGTTTATGACGTTGGCAATCATCACACTTCTTTACAAATTTTTCAACATCAGATCTCAATCCATTCCAAAAATACTCCTTCTTGATATTGTTGAACATGCGCTCGATACCTGCTTGTCCACCGGTTGGAAGCATGTGAAAATCGTTCAGAATTATTTGCCTTAATTCTCTGTCTTCGATTCGCGTTACATCTCTTATTATATTAATTTTTAAGGATGTTCCTAGAATTTCTTTCTTATAATTTGTCAACATATTCAAAAATTTTTCGTTACTAGCTAGCTTTATGAGGTACAATTCTGATATATTATTTTCTGCGCATAATTTTTCCAGTTTCCTCAACGATATACCTAAGTCGAACGCTGATCGGATTTCCTGGTTAATGAAAATAATTTGTGAATTCACATTATATATTAAATAATCATTGTATTCCTCTGAATGTTGATTTTTCAAATTACGAAATTCTGTTTCTGGAAGTGGCCTTAACTCACCACTTTTTGTTGGATGTTTTAAAACTTCGACAACAACAGGGTGATCAATCCTTTTGCCATCGGAGGCATTCGTCTCAAGTTGTTTAGAACCTACTTCATTTTTAGTTCGGGATCTCGTCATGATTCTTATGTTTTCAACTATCCCGTTTGTCATTTCTTTGAGTTCTTCTGAATCTATTTTAATATGCGATAAGGCATCTGCTGTAACGTTTTCCGAACCTTTTATATAATGAACCGTGAAGTCATATTCTTCTAAAATGATTTATAGCATTTAAATTGTAACTAACATGACTGTTGGTCACGAAAAAACTTATCTGCTACGGGATTTTGATCTGTAGAAGAGTGTGCTATTCACCGCAAAGTACGCTCTGCGCTGAGTCGTGTTCCCGTTGTTATTGTTGATGAATCGTCGACCGCGACCTTGCACTTGATTCGTTTTTGCTGAATTGAAGTTTCGTTTGTTCGAATTCTCTCGGCGGTCATGACCTTGCTTTGAATGATTATAATTGCCTTTACGATTGAAATTATTTCGATAGGAATTTTTCATGTGGAAAACTTTCTGGTTTGTTGCTTGAGCTGAAATTTTAAAAAGTTCTTCTTCTTTAGCTGATGCTAATCCTGCGCATCCTTAAGGTTGTTAAAATTTCTTGCCTTAATAATCGTTCTAATTTCCGTATTTCGTAATCCATTGGCGAATGTACTTAGAGCAATTTTCCCATTGACATTTGCTAAACCAGGTAATGCTTCTGGTGACTTTTTAGTTATTAGGTTTTTTTTTTTCATATCCAATACCAACTCTTCAATTTTCTAATACTATCGCTTCAATCTTAATTTTGCGTTCATAGTTAATTTAATTTTGAGAATATAATTAATTAGAGATTTTGTACCTTGATCATCCAGGATATCTTTATATAATTCTATGGCATCAATCAATTGCAGTACCGATTCTTCTGCGTTTGTCATAGATGGCAATAAAGAGGATGCTGTCTTCAAATCTAATTTTTCAGCCATTGTTAATTTTTCCAATTGACTTTTCTCTTCAATTAATTTAAGTCTTGCTTGAAGCAATATCCTAGATTCTGACAGTGAACTTTCTATGATTGTTTGAAGAGGACTCAATGCTTCGAGAAAACTTGGTTCCGGCTTGACACTTTCATTCAGCTTTTTGAATTTATATTCTAACGTAACTAATTCATTAAGAAACTTATTAACTCTATCGGCCCGTTCCCTACGTTCCCGTAGCCCTTTTTTGATATTATCGAGAAATTTTTGGGACACAGCACTTAATTCCGCAAATAGTACCTCACTTTCCATGAACAATCATAATAGGGAAAACAAAAGAAAATTCTTACGGTTTCACTTAAACCAAATCTTGGTGGCTTCTCCTGATCTCCAGCGGCACCTTCTTTTCTATCCCTTTTTTCACCTTCCAGTAGAGGTACATCATTGCACCTATACAAACCAGGATGAATGAAATGATTCCCAACATTTCCGGTATGGAAAGACCCTTGGCTGCATTCGTAGTTGCTGCACCATTCCCTATTTGGACGATGATGACTTCCTCCTGTTTCGACTGCCCTGATCCCATCTCGGCTTGTTGGTGGTGCCAAATTATATATTGATGATGGAAACCATATTTACCTCTAACTGCATGGGACTGGCAGGATCACCATGTGATGTACCCAGCTAGGGTTGGTTCGGTCAATCGTCATACAGCAGAGGGATGGTAAATTATACACTGGAGTCTCATCGAGGGTGTTTATTTCTTAGACCATGTTACACAGATACACAATGAATGAATCATTTAATCAATGAGTTCAGGTCAACTCTGCTTGTTGTTTTGATAGGATAATATTATATATATTTACACTGTTTACTGCTTTGAAACAATAGCAGGTATTTGATAAATATATTGACCATGGATATAAACAATGTGTATAGATCTTCATCACGCTTTTAGGATGATGTAAGGTTACTCGGACCGTTGAGACCTTGTTGTCCCAAGTATGATAAATATACAGGATGTTCCTATTGATACATACTACAGGGTGTCAGGAGGTAGAAGGGAGTATATATTGAACCGGAGAGGAGCTAAAACTGAGCAACAGGAAGAAGATGCGGGGCCAAGTATGGTCCCCATCGCCGGGTGTGTAATGACCAGGGTCCTGTCTGTGAGAAGCTGCATAATCAGGCGTATTAATGGGGAAGGAATGGACGCTGCTTCCATATCACCCTGCAGGGTAGAGGGACAGACATGATCATATGCACCCTTGATGCCCAAAAACCCTTTCAGCACGTGCAAATGCCCTATAGGTAAAACCGGCGAGGAATGCAAGACAGTCGCCCACTGAGCGGCCTCTCCGGAAGCCGAACAGAGGACGGCTGGGTCCTATTCGATCTTCAATTAATTTTTCTATTCGGTTTTTGACTAATGTTTCGAGTACTTTGGTGATACATGGGGAAAGAGCAATGGGTCTGTAGCTGATTGGAAGGTGAGGGGCCTTACCCTTTTTTTTAAAAAGGCAGTATCAGGGACTCATTTGATGTTACTGCAGGTATACCGTGCGGATCGATCTTTGCCAAGTTCCGGAGGATCTGAAGCATACAGTTCCTGGATGGAGGAAGTGGAGGGGAAGAAGACGTCATACGTAAGAACTTTTTAACCACTCTCCACATTTTGTGGGTCGTTATGGTGTCTATATTTCCGCAGAAGTTCGTAAAAGATGTTTTCTTTTTTTTTTTTTTTTCTTGTGGGACTTCTGCAAGAAGCTCTTGCCTGCTTGACAGCTAAAAAATTCTCAAGGGATGGTTCTGAGCGATATTGTCTGAAAGCATTTCTTTTCTTCTCCACCTTTGCACTAACCTCATCGTCCCACCAATGCACCTTGAAGTTGAGTGCTTGTACTTTGGTATATACCTTTCTGCTGCATCAGTCATTATACTGAGAACTTGTTCCAAGTTGGCATCAGCGGAGTCTTACCGGGTCGCTCGTTCGCTCAGATAAGCACCATAACCTACCCAATCAACCCGCTTCAGATTGTATTTCCGAGTAGTAACCAATCTACTCGAGTTAACCGGTCCCCTGTTTAGGGCCGTCCCTAACTGTATCAAGATTCGGAAATGATCACTCGTGCTGGAATCCGGGATAACAGTCCACGATGACCTTAGTGCGACCGAGGGTGAACAGAGCGCTAAATCAGGGGCACTGCGATTGGCACCTGGGGGGGTCAATCTAGTGGGGGATCCGTCGTTCATGACCACATAGTCCTCAGAGTGCAAGATCGCTTCAACCACCGCACCGTTATCATTACGAATTCCGGACCCCCAGAGAGGGTTTTGAGCGTTTAGGTCTCCGATGTATAAAGGAAGGGGAGAAATACTGTGGCAAGGATTTTAAGTAGGAGACGGCCAGCCTAACATTGGGGGGAGAGTACATACAGAAAACACGAAGAGTGTCTACCTCAAATGCAAGCAGCTGAACTCTACCCGTAAAACCTAAGTTATTTAATGGGATTGGTTTATATGGGATACTGCACCTAAGGGCACCAGCAATTCCACCGTAACCGAGATCCCTGTCCTGCCTGTTGAGGGAATTACCCTGAAGATGCACATTCAGATGAGGAATGTCTCGTTCAGCAGAACAATATCAGGGCTATGTTCCCTGATGAGAATTTTCAAATCAGCCAGATTTTGCACAAGAGAACGTATGTTCCAATGTTGGATCTTAAGGTTGTAAGCCATTTTGTTTATATTAGTGTTTAAAGGGTTAGGGAATATTTGATCTCTTGAGATTATTTGAGGCCGATTTTGCTTTGTACAAGAATGTGCACAAATACACAAATAAATTTTTTTTTATTGTAATTAAACAGATATGTATAATAAGTACAGCACTCAGTCGGAGCGTGGAGAAGATACATTCTTACTCCAATCGAGCACTGCTGATGTTTGAGAGTTTTTATCTTCAATGTTTGATATCTCCATATTAAGAGAATCTTCGTCGTTTAAGGAAAGAGAGAGAGGAATTTGGAGAATAACGGCTGTGATGATCAGTTTCTGAGGAGGATGAGAGGATATGGAGGGGGTAGATGTTAAGCAATTAGTGTTCATAGGGGTGAAGTGATGAGAGCTTGGGCATGAGCTTCCTGGTCATACCCAACTGTCTTTTCTTTTCTCTTTAGTGGTGTTGTTTTGTTGGTGGTTCTTGAGGGGTATAATCTACGTGTTGATGTGGGGAGGGATGGGCTTTTAGAATTTTGATATACTGGGGGATAAGATGAGAGTGTCAAAGTTGGAATTCAAAAAAAGCCAAAAATTCCATTTTTTCGAAGGAAACCAATTTTTTTACTCACATATCCATTTGTGAGGAAGAAATAAGTGCAACCTCTAAAGGGTTCCCTTATCTGAATGTACCATTTTCAAGATATTCAGAAATAACTCTACGAGCATAATATAATATGATCATGGTCACCCTTTTATGAAAATCTCTGACTTTATTCAAAATATTTTTCCATGCTTCTATTGTTTACATTTCTCAAAATTTAGTTCATTGTTCAAAGTAAATGACTGCACATAATGAAAATAACGAGTTAATTTTTGGAAAATATGACATAAGTACATATCGAAAGTTCAAATTGTAATGCAAAACTTATAAAAGAAGTAATGAAACTTCTCGAAATTTCATTCAGATAAATTAGAATAGAAAATTGTGAATTATAACACATTTTCAAAATTTCGTCCACCCAAATTTTTCGCACTTTCTCAATATTTCTTGGTTATTGGATTTCCTTATTTATTCTGGGACAGAATTCTGCCAATACATTGCACGAAAAATTCTTGAATTGGAACAAACCTGGAATATTTTGAATAAAGTCATAGAGATTCTTATGAAATATATTATTTCGGAATATCTCGAAAATTGTTCATTTAAGATATAAGGAAACCCTTAAAAGACTCCACTCATTTTTTGGTCACAAATTGATATGTGACTGAAAAAAATAGGGTTTCCATTTGAAATTATCGAGTTTTTGGCTTTTTTATAATTCCAACTTTGACACTCTTATTTTACCTCCCAGTATATCAAAACGATATTTTCTGTACGAAGTGACATCGAATATCTTTTCAGTAACCCATTTCAAAAAACAGATCTGAGATTGTGCGTTGCACTTTCATTGAATTCTCAGCGTTCTACAAGCCTCAATTTGTAATTTTTGTCAATAAACATTGAATAACTCGAAAACGGCTCTAGATGGCTATGGGAAATGATACATAAAATGAATTTGGCATTCGAAGATGCTAGATGCCATAATATACAGGGTCATTCAGTTGACTAAGAACTTGGTTCCAATTAGTCGACAACATATTTTTCTTGTTGTCAGGATACCTACCTGCGTTTGCCAAACTGGGAGGCCTCATAAAATTGATCACAAGACTTATTTTGAAAGAGGTAAAGGTTCTGAAGATCATATAAACTCTTATATGCCAATGAACAGAAAATTGATTTTCAAGGGGGCATGACAATTAAAATGAACAGATTCATTCTTAATGAAGAGGTTCTTGAATCATCAGTCACCCAGTGAATAAATATTTATAATCTTTCTCATTTTGATGAAGTGCCAATTGCAACTGCAATAATGGTCACGAGAAATGCATCAAAACTGTTTGGCCTTCTCAATTTTCCGATTGTACCAAATGTTTAGAGATTTTTCATTAAGCCATATCGATTATTTATCGCCATTAACACCTGTGGGTTGATGTAACTTAACACACGATTATAAGGTTGGTACTAATGTAATTGTGTAAGTTGTTATTGTTTCCACCCTTAGTACAAGAGTTAAAAAACTTAATATAGTGTCTTATTCCCAGTGAAAAATTGCCTGTAGAATGTTTTATCCGTTTTCAGATATTTTCTAAAAGCTTTTCTTCTCTTGTGTCGCCATCTATTGATGAGATCTCCACCCTCAAATGATTATAAGATTATCATATTATCCCTTTTTTATTAAATGCCTGTATACATGGTGACCCACGAGGAACTCTACATACCCCTACCATATATAGGGTAACATCAGCAACTTTGAAAGGTCTCCTATCTTTCCTAGCCAATGTATAGGTTGATTCATTCATTCTGACCGAAATTTAATTCGACTATCTTTTTGGTACTGTATATCAGAATTGAATGATTTTTTCAGAAATTTAACACTTTTTATCATCTCATTAATTCGAAATGCATAAGCACAAATAGAATTCAACCATTCAAATTTTTATCGCACTCTTGAACGTTTCATAATGATCTAACAAATCTAAGAAAGTTGTGAATTTATCGAAATTTATAACTTTCATCTCCATTCGGGAGATCATTTTCATTGAATGTTCTCATAAAATTACAAACTTTTGAATATTATAATGAGAAAATCAATTTGTCACTAATATGCGTATTTTCAGAGCTCCACACTCTACGTAAGTTTTCCACTTCTAGCATCTTCTGTGAGTAAAAAGTTTGTTGTGAACTTTACTCACCTCTTTTCAAACAATTATTAATTTATGTATTTTTGAGGATTTGAATATTGATTTTTTCTATTAAATTTTTTTTAACTAAGTTTGTTTGAATGTATACATTAAGAATCGACAACATACAATGAATTATTGTCAAGATGTAATATAATGAAAAAATGGTAAATGAAAAAATATCGAACATTTATTTTTGATTTGCTCAATCATTATAAAATGTTTCATGAAGAAATTTCTTAGATTCGAATTATTAAATTCAATTTCTGTGTTTATGCATTTCGAATAAATGTAAAAAAACTTCAGAGTGGCCTATAGGGACATCAGCAGTCAAATTTGATTTTTCTGAGTACGGCAATGGAAATATGACATTCGGTATACATAACCCAACGGATGGTTGGTTCAACATCCGAAAAAATCATTCGTCGAATGAAATTTCGGACAGAATAAATACATCATCCTGTATATTGGCAAGGAAAGATAGAACAAATTTCTAATTTCAACTCGAGAGATGCATGATACTTCGATTTGAACCAATGACAAACAATGAATCGCACACTGAAATAGCGCTGCCAGATGCGTGCGACTTTCACGTCAGGTAAATACTTCTAAATTTGAAATTTACCGACTTTTTGACATATGATAATAGACGCATCGCGAATTTTATGAATATGAAGGATGATTCAAATTTCAATTTCTTTCACCAATAAAGGCCAGACCATGTATATTATACGACTACACATCAAACCATTATGCCAACAGACACAAACAAGACTTGGCGTTGGAAGAAATTGTCAGTGCTACGAAAATTATGCGACGTGGTTGCCACGTACCTATTATGTTTCATGTATTATCTCGTACTTTGGTGGGAGCTCGCTCCCACTCAGGTGTAATATATCCAAATTTTAGCGAATTCTATTGATACTGAGAGACCAGTGGGTTTCTCTAAATTTTGATCTTGAGCTTTGTTTGCCACATGAATTTCAACCATTGAGATTAATTAAAATTGAAATTACTTGATTGATCAATTCAAATGTAATGAAATATACCTCTCGTAAATAAATTTCTAGAATACAATCAAACCATTCCCTCAATTTTTTTCAAAAACGTTATGAATTCACAAAGTATTTATTTGCAATAAAATTCGTGTTTGTTGGAGTCTGCTTGCACACGGATTAACTTGTGGTTGAATAGTACATTGGAATCATCTAGCCAATGAAAAAGACGAATTTTACATATTTTGAGTTGGCCGCAGTTGTTATTAATTATTATGAAACTTACGGGAGTTTCATTATTTTTTAACATGTAGCTCAGATTAATCGGTTCATTTTCCACCTTTCATATCAAACACTCTTGTTTGTTCTTACAGATGATGCTCACAGCCCTTCAAGCCCAGCTTGAACTCGGAGATTTAGAAGATATTCTTCACGACTACAGAAGAATTGCAGCACACTGCTTACCTGCCCGACTTGTGCCATCTCTTCCACAAGAAGGTGTCACCATGCATCACCAATCCCTGAAAGGAATGACGTCTACAGAAGCGAAACAAGCTTTTTTGAACCTAATTCAAAGTTGGCCTTTGCACAAGGCAACAATATTTGACGTTATGGTGAGTTATATGTACTGACGGAATTAATTTAACGACAACAAATTCTGAATTCGAAAAACATAAGATCATACAATCTTTTCTTGAATTGCATTAAGCCAGAAAAATCTCTAAACATAAGTGGTAAAGCATTGAACAAGTTTATGGCCATATATTGAACACTTTTCTCTCTCAGAGTTTTTGCAAACAGTGAGTATATTATTCTTTTTTAAAGATTTAAGATCTATATGAAACTCCGTAGCACATTCTGAGCATAGTTCTTAGAGCTTTCTTCTGAATCACAAAAACAGATTCTACATATATGAAGAACTCCCCCAAAATATAATAACATAAGATAAAACCGAATGGAACCTAAGAATATTTTAATTAACTTGGTTCCTTAGAATGAATAGACCAACATAGGAGAGATTGCGCGAATATGAAAGAAACAACGGCATTATCGGCACAACTCCGAACACAGTTAACTATAGGACTGATATTGGTGGACTTAATTCGATTTATACTAATTTAATCAATAAAATTCGACTTCGATCGTGAATTGATTAGATCTAGGAATGTGTGTTTTGAATTGACTGGCTAACGTCAGTATGTGGAAGATTTGATAACTGAATAAATAATCATTGACACTCACACCACATCGAACGTCGTATTGAATTTCCCCTGTTTTCCTGACTTTGTTTTTATTTTTTATGATGACTATATTGTTCTACAGTATATTTTTAATGTAATTTCTATTCTGAGGGTAAGTGTTTTTACTACAATTACTACATTTATATGTCAGCCTATTTTCCAAAAACTGTCAAACTGTATGAGACCTATTTGTTTTTGAAAACTCTGTAATTTTAGCCTGTATAATGTCATTATATTTTCCATTTTAGCTTGATAAAGGCTACATATTAGCCGAAACGTTGCTGTAAGAATAATAAATGCATATATGTTCCTTTTGACCGTTATCCTCCATTGATTTTGACAAATTATTTTAGGTTATAATCCCATCCTTAGGAAGGCTTAAATTTGAGGTTAGGTTAAAGCGTCGAAACGTCACTTAAATATTTAAGGGAGGTTGGTGCAACCGGCCCTAAGTACTGATAAATTCCGTTATCTAATTAGGAAGTTTGTGTCATCTGCAAACGTCACAGCTTTACTTACAATGTATTCTTTCATATATAAGATGGAATGAACAGGTAGATAACAAACAACAAGGGACTCATTATACTATACTGTGGTAAACCAATGGAGGTAGAATAAGGGGTAGCATATCCTATGTTTCCCTTGCTATACAAGTGTCACAAAAAATCTACCATGTTACGCATGTAACATGTGGCGCGAACTCACTTGTGGCGAAAACACCGTCGCCGATATCGAATTACTTTCACAAAGTGCTTAGTAATCCGGAGCATTTTGTGGAAACCGGTGTGTAGTGCTCGCGACCCGGGAGCCCTTTTTTCCCAGTGCTTAGTGGTCAAAGCACTTATATTCAGTGCTCGGCACAGCTCTGTAGAGTATATAGCTATTACCTATTCACGTCATTGAAACCCGAGATTTTGCTCAATTCATTTTTTTGTTTTGATGTAGAATTGTTCTGCTAAGAAATCGAATATTTTTTCATTCAAATAGCTGCCGCGGCTGGCCTCACAGTAGACCGGTGTGAACTTGGCAGACTGTTTCCAGCGGCCTCCAGGGGCCAGTTTGGCGAAAGCACCCGAACGGCGGGATCAGTGGCGTGCAGGTCGATCGAAAATTATTAACTGAAATCTGTTAAAATTCGATATCTTGGAGAATATATGTTGGAGCATATCGGTATTTCGTGTGCTAGATTATATCGATATTACCAGAAGACTTCCCGTGCGAGCACGGGCTTGTTTTTTCAACCCTTAACATTGGAAAATTTATATCTCGGAAACTATTCTTCGGAACACATACAGATTTCGCATGTGGGTTAATCATATCGATACTAATTACCACTGAAAAAATGATCGACTTCCCGTGGGACGAAGCGGTTATTTTTTCAACCCTTAACATTAAAAAATTCATATCTCGGAAACTTTTCTTCGGAACACATACAGATTTTGCATGTGGGTTAATCATATCGATACTGATAACCACTGAAAAAATGATCGACTTCCCGTGGGACGCAGGGGCTGTTTTTTCAACCCCTAACATTGAAAAATTCATGTCTCGGAAACTATTCTTCGGAACACATACATATTTTGCATGTGGGTTAATCATGTCGATAACAATTACCACTGAAAAAATGATCGACTTCTCGTGGGACGAAGGGGTTGTGTTTCAACCTTTAACTTTAAAAATTTTATATCTCGAAAACTATTCTTCGGAACACATACAGATTTTGCATGAGGGTTGATCAAATCGACACCAATTACCACTGAAAAAATTATCGACTTCCCGTGGGACGGAGGGGTTGTTTTTTCAACCCTTAACTTTGAAAAATTTATATCTCGGAAACTATCCTTCGGAACACATACAGATTTTGCATGTGGGTTAATCATATTGATACTAATTACCACTGAAAAAATGATCGACTTCCTGTGGGACGAAGGGGTTGTTTCTTCAACCCTTAACTTTGAAAATTTTTTATCTCGGTAACTATTCTTCGGAACACATACATTTTGCATGTGGGTTGACCATATCGACACCAATTACCACTGAAAAAATGATCGACTTCCCGTGGGACGGAGGGGTTGTTTTTCAACCCTTAACTTTGAAAATTTTATATCTTAGAAACTACTCTTTGGAACACATACAGATTTTGCATGTGGGTTAATCATATCGATACTAAATACCACTGAAAAAATGATCGACTTCACGTGGGACGGAGGGGTTGTTTTTTTAACCCTTAACTTTGAAAATTTTATTTCTAGGAAACTATTCTTCGGAACACATACAGATTTTGCATGTGGGTTAATTATATTGATACTAATTACCAATGAAAAAATGATCGACTTCCTATAGGAAGAAGGGGTTGGTTTTTCAACCCTTAACATAAAAAAATTCATATCTCGGAAAATATTCTTCGGAACACATACAGATTTTGCATGTGGGTTAATCATATCGATACTGATAACCACTGAAAAAACGATCGACTTCCCGTGGGATGGAGGGGTTGTTTTTTCAACCCTCAACTTTGAAAAATTTATATCTCGGAAACCACATACATATTTTGCATGTGGGTTAATCATATCGATAATAATAACCACTGAAAAAATGATCGACTTCCCGTGGGACGAAGGGGTTGTTTTTTCAACCCTTAACTTTGAAAATTTTATATCTCGAAAACTATTCTTCGGAACACATACAGATTTTGCATGTGAGTTAATCATAACGATAATAATTACCACTGAAAAAATGATCGACTTCCCGTGGGACAGAGGGGTTGTTTTTTCAACCCTTAACATAAAAAAATTCATATCTCGGAAACTATTCTTCGGAACACATACAGATTTTGCATGTATGTTAATCATATCAATACTGATAACCACTGAAAAAATGATCGACTTCTTGTGGGACAGAGGGGTTGTTTTTTCAACCCCTAACATCGAAAAATTCATATCTCGGAAACTATTTTTCGGAACACATACAGATTTTGCATGTGGCTTAATCATATCGATAATAAATACCACTGAAAAAATGATCGACTTCCTGTGGGACGAAGGGGTTGTTTTTTCAACCCTTCTTATTTAAACTTCTTTTTACAGTGGTAATTAGTATCGATATGATTAACCCACATGCAAAATCTGAATATGTTCCGAAAAATAGTTTACGAGATATAAATTTTCCAATGTTAAGGGTTGAAAAAACAACCCCTTCGTCTTACATGAAGTCGATAATTTTTTCAGTGGTATTTAGTATCGATGTGATTAACCCACATGGCAAATCTGTATGTGTTCCGAAGAATAGTTTAGGAGATACAACTTTTTCAAAGTTAAGGGTTGAAAAAACAATCCCTTCGTCCCACGGGAAGTCGATCAGTTTTTCAGTGGTTATCAGTATCGATATGATTAACCCACATGCAAAATCTGCATGTGTTCCGAAGAATAGTTTCCGAGATATAAATTTTTCGATGTTTGGGGTTGAAAAAACAACCCCTCCGTCCCACGGGAAGTCGATCATTTTTTCAGTGGTTATCAGTATTGATATGA
The DNA here is from genome assembly GCA_038502775.1 of Hippodamia convergens. Lineage (NCBI taxonomy): Eukaryota > Metazoa > Arthropoda > Insecta > Coleoptera > Coccinellidae > Hippodamia > Hippodamia convergens. The sequence continues at coordinate 112,361,318 of CM076607.1, forward strand.
TTAACATACATGCAAAATCTATATGTGTTCCGAAAAATAGTTTCCGAGATATAAAATTTTCAGAGTTAAGGGTTTAAAAAACAACCCCTTCGTCCCACGGGAAGTCGATCATTTTTTCAGTGGTTATCAGTATCGATATGATTAACCCACATACAAAATCTGTATGTGTTCCGAAGAATAGTTTCCGAGATATGAATTTTTAATGTTAAGGGTTGAAAAAACAACCCCTTCTTCCCACAGGAAGTCGATCATTTTTTCAGTGGTAATTAGTATCGATATGATTAACCCACATGCAAAATCTGTATTGTGTTCCGAAGAATAGTTTCCGAGATATAAATTTTCCAATGTTAAGGGTTGAAAAAACAAGCCCGTGCTCCCACGGGAAGTCGATCGTCTTCTGGTAATATCGATATTGGAAATATAATCTAGCACACAAAATACCAACATGGTCCAACATATATTCTCCGAGATATCGAATTTTAACAGATTTCAGTTAATAATTTTCGATCGACCTGCACGCCACTGATCCCGCCGTTCGGGTGCTTTCGCCAAACTGGCCCCTGGAGGCCGCTGGAAACAGTCTGCCAAGTTCACACCGGTTCACAGTAGCCCATTCAGTCGGAGCAATTTTCGAGCACTTTTTCGAGTGTTTGGGGCCGTATCTCGTCAATGGCATCACTTCATCACTAATGTGGGCCTTCAAATAGGCAATTGTCTCTGGATGGTCGCCAAAACACTTGTCTTCAACGGCTCAGTTTCTTGGCAGCCAGTTGACATCACAATTTCGACTCATTAAACGGACATCGAACGTTTTGCGCAATAGGTCGATTGTGGCATGAGATGTGTGACAAGTTGCACCATCCTACTAAAACCAAACATTGTCCACGTCAATGCTAACAACAGCGGGCACAAAAAAATCGGTGAACATGGTGTGATAGGGGCCTCCATCGACCGTAACGGTTGCTCCACCCTCGCCTTCAAAGAAATATCCTCCGCTCCACAATCCGCACCAGACAGTCACTCGCAATGGATGCATTGGCTTCTCTAAGACCTCATGTGGGTTTTCCGAGGCTCAGATACGGCAGTTTTGCTTATTGACGTAGCCACCAAGATGAAAAGGAGCTTCGTCCGAAAATATGATTTTTTCGTGCAATTTATGTCCAATTGTCTTTGTTTTGGAACTAAATTTCCAATATAATCCAACGTTCATCATCATCATCATACAACCCTTTGTGCCCGTTGTTGGACATTGGTCTCTCCTATTCTTTTCCACTCGCTTTAATTTTGGGCTGTCTGGATCCAGTTACTGGACATTCTTTTTATGTCATCCGTCCAGCGAGTAGCCGGTCTTCCTCTACTCCTCTTGTCCTATCGTGGTATCCACTCCAGCAATCGCTTTGTCCACTGTTCCCTTTTCATCCGTTCGACATGACCTGCCCAGTTCCATTTGAGCTTTGCCACAACGGTGATTACAACTTCTACGCCAGTTCTCCTTCGTAGATATTAATTTCTAATGTGATCCCACAGAGTCACACCCAACATCGACCTCTCCATCTTCCTTTGCATCACTTTAAGCTTCCTGGCAGTTACGGTTGTTAATGTCAGGGTTTTGACGCCGTATGCTAAAACCGGAAGCACGCACTTATTGAAAGCGTTTTTTTTTAGGTGGAAGGGAATATCACCCTTGAATATATCCCTCAATATTCCATAGACCGCCCATGCGAGAGTGAGTCTTCTGTTCAGTTCGGTTGTTTGGTTGTCTCTCGAGATAAGAACCAAGATATACAGTGCGCAAAAAAATTAACGCCCAATCTCAAATTTATTCCACAACTGAAAGTGTTCTCAATGATCATTATATTTATCAGAATTATGCATGCATATGTTATCCACTTTCAAACTTTTTCTTCAATACAGATGTTTTTTCCCAACAGGAATAAAAAAAGATGATATTATCAGATTTTGAATGTATTGGCTCCATTCTAAAATCAGTTTTTCTCGATCAAATCTAGTGATCAATAGTTTTTCTTTCGTTTGATTTTCTACACTCGATCGCTATGCAACGCGAAACACGCCATTTGACCCAAGAGGAATGTGCCCAAGCGGTAGTTTTGCGAGAAGAAGGGTGGACATACACAAGAATTGCAGAAAGGTTTGGAGTTTCCCATACAAGTGTGTCCAGAATGTTGCAGCGATTCAGGGAGACAGGTATGAATTTCCGAAGACCAGGACAAGGTAGACCACGGGTAACAACTGCCATTCAAGAACGTTACTTGAGAGTTTCTTCGTTGAGACAACGGTTTGCAACCGCTGGCCTCCTTCAAAATCAGCTTAAGCAAACTCATGGGGTGCAAATTAGCACTCAGACAATAAGAAATCGCCTCAGAGAATATGATTTGAGGCCTCGTGTCGCGGCAAGAGGTCCAGCTCTTACCCCAACCCATCGAAGGGCGCGTTTGGATTTTGCGAGAGAGCATATCCATTGGAAAGAGGCCGATTGGGAAAGAGTTCTCTTCACAGATGAGTCTAGATTCTGCCTCTACCATTGTGATCGACGTTCCCTTGTATACAGACGTCCACATGAAAGATATGCTCAGTGCAATTTCCTGAATGAATACTACTGGTTTCGGGGGAGGATCGATTATGGTATCGGGTGGAATATCTTTGACTGCTCGCACAGACCTAGTGGTCGTTGATAATGGAGCTATGAAAGCTGATAAGTATATAAGGAACATACTTGAAGAGCATGTAGAGCCATTTGCTCCATACATTGGTGAAAATTTCATTTTTATGGACGATAATGCCAGACCCCATCGTGCGCGCATCGTTCAGGAGTACCTTGAAGAGGTTGAAGTCTCTCGAATGGAATGGCCAGCAAGAAGTCCAGATCTCAATCCGATTGAGCTGGATAAAACAACCTTTCAGTAGTGTCATCTAAAAGATAGAATGAAATTTATCCGCTTTCAAATTTAATTATTAAATTATCAATGCAAGAGAACTACGTTGATTTGGTGCGAGTCGGTTCGTTTAATGTAAATCTAGCTTCAAATCATTCGATCAGCGAAACAAATGTTCTTTCATTTGCGAAAGTAAATCAATAATATAATCACCATCTGAAATATGCTTTTTATGCTCAAGTGTTACTATATTAAGAAGTTTATTCTGGCCAATCAACTGATCGCTAATTTTTGCAGTAAAAAACGTATAGGTACACCAAATACTGCAAGCAAAAAAAATTCTAGAATTCGGGAACGCCCCATTTCCACGAATAATACAACGAAGAAAACAAATTTTGGGGTACATTTAGACGTAAAAGGCAATTACAGGCGATGCACACTCCAAAAAAAAATCTTGATAAATAAGATGTAGCCCTGTGGCAACTGGTGTATAGGTGCTGCAGAGCTGCAGCACCTGTTTGCAAATCGGAAAAACATACATTTTCGTGATAATTGTTCATTATTGATCAATAAGCAAACAAAAATAATATTGCATATCGTAAAACGGGGTAACGATTTTTTCTTTCAAAGCTATATATCTCCGGTAAGGAAGCAAATGAAAAATCCCAAAAAAATATATACTCCGGGCATCAGTTAGAGCTAGCTGCAGAAAACAAAAAATAGGACTGAACTATCTAAGTCCCAACTTCTCAGATATCGGCGAAGATGATTTGCACTAAACAAGAGAGGTCCTTCCTTTTCTGCCTACCTTGGGGTCTTGCCGAGCTGTCAATAATTCGGTGATCGGTATAATTCCCTCGTCGGGTACTTATTGCCAGGAAAACTCACGCATAGAAATTTTTTTTTCTCAATTTATTTCACCCGGAGCTTTGCCTGAGATTTCTGAACCTGGACTATAAGTGGCATATTTTCTTGCATCATGTTTTCTTTTGTAAGAGCGGAACATTTTCTACAAGAAAAAACCGAGTTAGTTTCAAACCTTGAGCTTCATTGAACACGTTCAAAGTTACCCCGAAAACGATGACTAAGCACATTGTTCTCTAAAATTATAAATAGAACAAAATGTGTTGAAGTATTTGTGTTGCTATACTGTTGCTAGGATAATGTTTTGTTGTAGAGATATATTTTGCGAGCATATAGTGCAAATACTTACGGTTACATCAACAAAAGTTTGCAGACCATATCGAACGTGGATATTTTAGGTTCGAAGTAACATGTCAGGATTGCTAACTCTCTGAACTTATTTTCATGTAAATGCTGTCATGCCATTCTTGAATGTGTTACGGATTGAGTAGTGAAAACCAGATGTCGCTTAATCTAATGGTTTTTTCACCATAAGTCGATATAACAAAATTAATTTTTTGTTCAAAGTTTCCCCGCGGTTCAAAGTTACCGCATTTTACCGGTATTGCTATATAATCAAAGTATTATTCTGATCAATCTAAGTTACCAGATGGTAATAGCGATTACAGTGAACTTCAGAACATAAGTTCTTCACTCAAATCAGTTTACTGGAATAGAGACACCTATTGATCATTGAGATAAGTTGCAACTTCCTAGTCCATTTACTAGGATAGCATCGGCCGGACTAGCCGGACACAGTCTGGCAAATATTCGAGCGGCACGGAATCTTACAGTATTTGACCTTGAACCGACCAATCATAGTTGAGACCATTGACCTATTATACTATGGACTCCTTGTCACGTGACTTTTTAGAAGAAATCCGAGGCAATCTCCATAAGAGAAAGAAAGACTCATACAGTTCCCATGAAACGAACAGAGAGGATCCAACTTAGGGCACTGTCAAAAGCACGTGTTGGAAACAAAACAATGTTGTTATATAAACACCATGATATTGTCATAGTTTTGTGATTAATACTGAATGAAACTAGTGTATTTTTTTGCAAAAACTATTTCAGCAGATATACTAGATTAAAAATATAAAGTTTGGGCGAATTCCGTTAAATATTTCTGAAGTTGAGTTTGATCTCGAAAATGTTTAAAAGTCAAAGGAGTCTTAATGAGGAATGTTGATTTTTTCACTGGTTCCCAATCCGTTAGAGTAAATATTGGTTTTAGTGTCAGAAAAGAGAATAATCATGCTAGGTTTTCTTATAAAATTTGTAAATGCAGGAATTTCCATGGTGTTGGAATTCGGAGTAAGTAATCAAAAGGGGAATTCTATACCATTGTCGAACTTGATGAAAGAAAACAGTTTTTGTGTTGTAGTTTATCACTGCAATTATTCATTTCTCAGTCGGCTTTCACACTCACCACTAAGGAGAACCTTATCTCATCCAGTATGTATATGTAAATTGGATTGACCGACCCCCTCAACTTTGGTCAGCATGTTTTATTGATTGAATTTGATCATTTGGATATTATTTGAAGGTTTTGAAATTCCAGGGCTGTGATCATTAATCATGGTCAATATTTGTGAAATTAGTAAATTGAATCTTTAAATTTCGAATCAACTACCTCTGTGGGATTGAACTATTCCATTAAATTAATTTCATAGAATTTAGAAAAATAAATATGAGGTTTATCCTTCCTTTATTCGATGAGATATATCTACATATAGACATTATAATAAATAACACATTTTAGAAAATAAATCACTTGATAAAATGAAAACACTTTAATATACATATATTCATTCTTTTGATATATATAATAATACACAAAATAATACAACACAATAATCCAAAGAATACAGCATGTAGCATGTGTTAGAAAAAGTGTTAGCTGAGGTTTGGGGTACTATAAATATTATATAAAAGATAGGGAAAAAACCTCAGCAAAAAAAAACCCTAGACCCCAGTAGAATGTTGTGTCTGTCCAGACTAATGAGCTGCTACATTCCAACAATGGAGGACATCTCTTCTTGTCATAAACATCTGTTGAAAAAAAAACAGTAAGACTTCTCCAAGATTCTCGAAATTCAATGTCAATGTGAAAAAACCTTTTTTCACAGTCTGCTTTCACACTCACCACTGAGAAGAACCTCCTCTCGTCCAGTATGTATATGAAAATTGGATTGTTCTCTCTTGCCTCTGGTCCTCTTCTCTAATGTGCTCAATGTTATCCTTCAAGGGATGGTTCAGCTGTCCTATTCCCTGGAAATATTCATAATGACAATGAAATGTCATAAGAAAGTTGAGAGATAACTTCAACATACTTTTCAGATATGTGTCTTATAGGTCAGCTTCTATAAAATCTCCTACATACACAGGAACTGATCTTTTTCTAAAGAAGGAATGAAAGAAGTTGGAGAAAAATTATGTAAGGCAATGATTCTTTTATAAAATTTTCATCTAGTATGAAGGCAAAATTTCTCATTCACCTTTTCCTGATATTGGTTTCTTCTGCCTGGGGCTGCAGCACATCCTGAATCTCGTGTGAATTAGGTTATATGTCTACTGGTGAGAGACAGAGCGATTCTTTTTCTCCTTTATTCATGAAAAAGTTGGGGCTTTCCAAAAACGGAACTACTGCAAAAAAAAATTAACAAGCAACTGAATTATACAACTTTGTTCATTATAATTAATCTGTGAATTACTACTGAATTTATCACAAAGAAGTTCCACGAATTCTATAAATATGAACCTGTCCTACCATCTGCAGTTGTTGAAATTACTTCTTTCTTTCTTTCCTTTCTCTCAGATGTTGTAGGAAATATGAAGCATAAAAAAGAAGGAACAACATCTTTTTTGAGAATTACAGTCCCCAATGGGACTGTACCCCAATGGGTTCACATAGTGAACTTCTTCTCGAAAATGATTACTCAAATTTTCGATATTGAAGAAGGTTCGAAATCAGCCCTTCCTACAGCATCAATCCATTTTTTCCTCAAGCTCTCGAGATCTGTAATTTCAATAAATTCATGGAGGCTACTAATCGAAATATAAAAAGAGAATGCGTTCCTATACTTACGCATGAAATTTCAAATTGGTTCCTTTTTTATATCTGGCAGTGCAGTTATATGCAACACAACTATCCGGCATTATTATTAATAGTTCTTAAAAGAACTTTGAAAGAATTATCTTCAACCTTCAGAATAAAAATTCTAATCAACACAAATCCAACCTTTCAAATAGATAGTGAACTTCGAAAGTTTAAAATAACTTGGTTATGTTTATGCGTTTGACAGTGCCCTAAATTACTCCATCTCATTCAGAAGTCCACTTTCTCTCTCTAGAAAGACGTCCATGTATAATAGGTCAATGGTTGAGACACAGTTCAGTAATATAACAGTTGTCCGACTCCTCACTAAATTTTGAAGCATATCGATCGCATAACCTTGAACAATCATGCGCAATTCGACCATTATTTTACAGAGTGACAGTTTTTGAACAGGAACGGACTGAATTATATTCAGCTCTAAATAATTTTCTGATTTGCTGCATATGCGAAATGATTCGTGTAACATTAATTTTTGTAGTTTGGGCAAGTAATGTATGTAAATATGAATATTAAATTAGAACATTCTAATATACTGGACAAAATAAAAGTAATTAATATTCAATGGAATTGTTATCAATTAAATTTTTTTATCTTATCTTGAAGCATCAGTGCATATTCAGTTTTTTTTTTGCTTCAATATCAAGAGAAAGAGTTTTATGAATTAAACCAAAAGCGCTTGGTTTTGAATTCTGATGAAGAATTTCACCCTGAAGTATCCACTGATTTATTAAATGGATTTAATAGGGCAATCATGGGTTATACTTTTTTATTATGTATCATTTGATCATCTCCAGTAGATTTCAAATGACTAATATTTTAAAATAGTCATGAAAGTATGACTTGTCAAGAATAATACCTCATAATTATGTATATTTCATGGAAGAGGATGATTGTTCTTGTTATGTTTATTTAGAAGCTGTAGGAATGTCAGTAGGAAAGTCAAACACAATAATATTTCTAAATTCTTTAATGAGAAAGTTCAATCAAATAAAATACAGAGAAATTAGAAGATATGAGGTTTAATTCAATAGAGAATAATGAGAAAACACAGCATTTTCAAATTATTATATAGAGCACATGCTTCACAAGGTGCGAATTTTCAAAACATATCATGTACATGAATAGATTTTTTAATTGATTATAAATATCAGGCTCCCAACACCCCTACACCTGAACCAGAATGCAATATTTGTATAAATGTACTTTATACGTAAAGAAATCGTTAAAATAATACTGCCAGGAAAACAAACTAAATATTCAAGTCTACAACAATTATACAAACGTCACACTACTCCACACCATGAAAAATTTACAATTTGTAAACAAAAATATCAATGCATATTCGAAGCCTAAGCCACATGCAATTACAACTCTTTACAAACACATTCCATACAGATAAATTAAAAGGTACAATATAATTAGCTCAAAAATCAATTGTGAGAAAGAACAGCATTTTCAAATCATTATATAGAGAGCATGCTTCACAAGGTGTAAATTTTCAAAACATATCATGGACATGAATAGTTTTTTTTATTGATTATAAATACCAGGCTCCCAACACCCCTACACCTGAACCAGAATGCAATATTTGTATAAATGTACTTAATACGTAAAGAAATCGTTAAAATAATACTGCCAGGAAAACAAACTAAATATTCAAGTCTACGACAATTATACAAACGTCACACTACTCCACATCATGAAAAATTTACAATTTGTGAACAAAAATATCAATGCATATTCGAAGCCTAAGCCACATGCAATTACAACTCTTTACAAACACATTCCATACAGATAAATTAAAAGGTACAATATAATTAGCTCAAAAATCAATTGTGAGAAAGAACAGCATTTTCAAATCATTATATAAAGAGCATGCTTCACAAGGTATAAATTTTCAAAACATATCATGGACATGAATAGATTTTTTTATTGATTATAAACATCAGGCTCCCAACACCCCTTCACCTGAACCAGAATGCAATATTTGTATAAATGTATTCAATAAGTAAAGAAATCGTTAAAATAATACTGCCAGGAAAAAAAAACTAAATATTCAAGTCTACGACAATTATACAAACGTCACACTACTCCACACCATGAAAAATTAACAATTTGTGAACAAAAATATCAATGCATATTCGAAACCTGAACCACATGCAATTACAACTCTTTACAAACACATTCCATACAGATAAATTAAAAGGTACAATATGATTAGCTCAAAAATCAATTGTGAGAAAGAACAGCATTTTCAAATCATTATATAGAGAGCATGCTTCACAAGGTGTAAATTTTCAAAACATATCATGGACATGAATAGATTTTTTTATTGATTATAAATACCAGGCTCCCAACACCCCTACACCTGAACCAGAAAGCAATATTTGTATAAATGTACTTAATACGTAAAGAAATCGTTAAAATAATACTGCCAGGAAAACAAACTAAATATTCAAGTCTACGACAATTATACAAACGTCACACTACTCCACATCATGAAAAATTTACAATTTGTGGACAAAAATATCAATGCATATTCGAAGCCTAAGCCACATGCAATTACAACTCTTTACAAACACATTCCATACAGATAAATTAAAAGGTACAATATGATTAGCTCAAAAATCAATTGTGAGAAAGAACAGCATTTTCAAATCATTATATAGAGAGCAAGGTGTAAATTTTCAAAACATATCATGGACATGAGTAGATTTTCTTATTGATTATAAATATCAGGCTCCCAACACCCCTACATCTGAACCAGAATGCAATATTTGTATAAATGTACTTAATACGTAAAGAAATCGTTAAAATAATACTGCCAGGAAAACAAACTAAATATTCAAGTCTACGACAATTATACAAACGTCACACTACTCCACACCATGAAAAATTAACAATTTGTGAACAAAAATATCAATGCAAATTCTAAACCTGAGCTTCATGCAATTACAACTCTTCACAAACACATTCCATTTACACACATAGGGTCGGTTTCACAAAATTTTAATTGTTTGATTAAAAACCTTACGAAAATTCGAACTAATCGAATCACTCGTTTTGAAATTTCAACGAATCGCGGTGACTCCAATTAATTTAACGGTACAAAGTTTTGTGAAACCGACCCATAATCTCTAATGCTTCTCTAAGGTGACTTAACATTTACATCTCAGTCTTCTTCCATCACCTTTCCATTCATACATAGTCTCAATGGTGGGTATGTTTAGTAAATGACAAGGAAATCACAGGTAGCTGTTTCCTTTTTTCTTATAGGTATTGGTGTTAGTGAGGGCATGCTGGTTATGAGCGTATGCTATTTGTGAGTGTGCCTGGTGGGGGATATAAATATTTATTAATAAAATAATGCCTTGCAATTACCAAGCCAATAGAAATATAGCGAGAGCGGCATACTTACATCTTTGAAACTTTACCCAAAATTTAAGATAAAAGAAGTATTCATTGTTTGGAAAGTATGATTGTTCCTCAACTTTCATTTATTCATTTCCATTACGCATTTTTGATTTCATCATCTTCTCCTGGTGGTGCCTATTATGTTACGAATCTTGACGATCATCATGGCGATGAGTATTTTGTCAGCTGCTACACAGAAAAGACCAACAGTTGTTGTACTGAACCATGTCCATCAATTTGTCTAATAGATCCAACAACTTTTCAACCCTGTTATTAAGAAAAGTGTTCATTGCCAACACGTTTTTTTTATAGTTCATTTGATATACTACTTACATGAGAAATTCCATTACACATTTTTGAGTCCATCATCTTCTCCTTGTGGTGCCTATTATGTTATGAATCTTGGGGATCATCATGGCGATGAGTATTTTGTCAGCTGCTGCACAGAAAAGACCAACAGTTGACGTACTGAACCATGTCCATCAATTTGTCTAATAGATCCAACAACTTTTCAACCCTGTAATTAAGAAAAGTGTTCATTGACAACAAGTTTTTTTTTATAGTTCATTTGATATAATACTTACATGAGAAATTCCATAATCCAGACCAAATCAGAATAGCTTGCTATTGTCGACTGAAAAGAAATATGATTAAATAGCAATGAAAATTGCTTTTGCAGAACTCGTTGACAATTTCTGAAAATTCCACTGGTCTATCGGTTGATGATAATGGCACTGTGTTCAATTTCAGAGTTTTCTTTGATCGGAACATCTTAATATTATCAGAATTAAAATGCAATGAACATAACCTTAAGTTTTTATGACAATATTCCGTTGTACGGTTTATGACTTCAAACCACCTTTCACACAACAAATCATCGTTAGGAAATCTGAAGAAGCTGAGATTCCGATTCAAAGAATGTCCTCTCTTCAACAAAAAGCATTTTATCTCCATGTTTCTTCAAATTTTACTTTTTCCTGTAACAAATACTATTGATTACAAGGATATACTGTAATGCAATCCTTTGAAATAATTATTCGCTTGCTTGTTGATAATACGATTAGGAACTTATTCGTTATCTTTGCTCATCAATCTATTGTGTTCACTTGGTAAACAATATGAACATGAACACAATGGCTGACGAAATTAATTTCAATACCGCTCTGTACAGAAACGATCGATGGGCTTGCGCGCACTTGGTAGCCAAGCTCCTATTGGTCGAACAATGTTGCTTCAGATAATTGCAGGAGTGATACAACTGTTTATATTTCTAAACTGTGGTTGAGATTTGAATACAGAAACTGCATGGCGGAATAGTTTGAACCAGAATTGTGACGTAAACAGACGGATCTGCAGACAAACGCAGCCGAGAGGTGATTAAGACTCGAGAGATTGACGGGAAGCTAGGGTTGGTTGATTTGTCCGCAGTCCGCACTCACGTTGTAATTTACGAGCGCGCTTTTCCGACTATAGCAAAATGGATATTATCACAAAATTTAAAAACTTTTCAAGATTAAGTCTTGACGAAAAACTCGAAATAAAACGGAACGGACGTCCTACACCAGATCTCAATTTCAAAGTTTCTTCAACAACTAGAGGAAAAATTTATACAAGAAAATTTAACAGAAATATTTATGAAAAATACTCTTGGATTTGTGGCTGTGAATTGAAAAATCGTCTTTTACTGTCTTCTTTGTTTACTTTTTGGGGGAGAAAAACATTGGACTATTAACGGTGTTGACGATTTAGCTCATCCCGCTGAGAAAGCTAAATTGCATTGAATTTCCAAACATCTGACGAATCAAATGCATTTCACTTTATTAGGAAAGTCGAATATTCAAGAAAAGCTGGACAATGCATATCGAAAAAACATAGCAATTCATAACGAGAAAGTCGCTAGAAACAGATCGCTTTTATCAAAAATTTTAGAAGCCATCAAGTTTTGCGGTTCATTCGAGCTCGCACTTCGAGGCCACGATGAAAGTGAAAATTCGGAAGATCCAGGCATTTTTCAAGCTCTCATCAATTATTCAGCCGAATTAGATAAAATTCTGAAAGATCATTTAGAGCAAGCAACGGTCTTTGAAGGTACCTCTGAAGAAATTCAAAACGATTTATTAGATTGTATCTTCGAAGTTCACCAAGAAGTGGTTTTTTCCGTAATACGAAATGCCAAGTTCCTAGGTATTATGGCAGATGAAACAACAGACGTTTCTTCAAAATTACAAACCGTTATGATTTTCCGATATGTCAAAGATGGTAGACCAGTGGAACGTTTCTGGAAATTTTTTACCAGCGAACACCAAACTGCTGCAGTTCTCAGCCAGCAAATTTTGAAAGAGCTTGAACCATTATTAGCCGACAATCCCAATAAATTGATTGCCCAGTCAGCTGTGATGTGCGGAAAACATAGTGGTGTACAAGCAAAAATAAAAGAAAAATACCCGATTGCACATTTTGTACATTGCTATGCTGATCAATTGAATTTAATAATGAGTCAAGCTACGTCACAAAATAATGATGTAGGTTTATTTTTTGGGAATTTAAGTGAAATTCCAGCATTTTTTTCTAATTCTAGCCAACGAGTTTCTTTTTTTGATCGTATTGGAAACGTAAAATTCCAAGATCTGTTCCTACCAGATGGAATTTCAAAAGTCGAACAGTAAACGTTGTTTTTGAAAGTAGAGATGAAATTCTGGAGTATATGGAAGAAATTGAAGAAATTTCGGTAATGAATATATCAACTAAAAACCAAGCTGGTGCAATCCGAAGACTTCTGCAAGAAAAGTCCTTCGTATTTTGGCTTACATGTTTTCATCATGTTATGCCACAAGTTGACATTTTTTTCAACGAACTTCAAAAGCGAACTATCGATAGTGTTGAAATAAATAAATGTTTAATGAAATTCAAAGAAAGCATAACCAATATGAGAAATAATAAAATTTGTAATATATTGAATGAAGCCAAGGCAATGCAAGTAATAGAAACAACAAGGAGAAAATTAAATGAAGTCAATTGGAAAGCCTCCGCAATTGAAGTTTGTGATGTCATTGTCAATGTGGCAGAAGATCGTTTTTCTTATATTGATCAGTTGAATGCTGCACATTTATTCATTAGCGAAAAATTCGAATCTTATGATCATTCTTTTCCTCATAAATACTTCAAGAAAACCTCGGAATCTTACTCAATGCTGGAAAAAAATCGACAGAGTTAACTGTTTCATATTCTAGCATTCAATATCGCAATTTCTCCTCCTGTGCTATGCTTTTAAGTTTTTTGAGTGAAAATAACCTACAGAAGGTCTTCACAGAAACCATGAAATTATTGGAAATACTGGTTACAATGCCAATGACTACCGTAGAGGCGGAAAATAATTTCTCTACTCTAAAGAGAATCAAGACAACGAAAGAGTAATCAATAAGTTCGCATCGAAGAAAGACCTACGTATTGACCTTGTTTTCAAACGAAATTAATTTAGTTAAATTATAATTACCTTTATTGAAAAAAAAATAGAAATATTTAATTTGATTTTGTATATTCAAAACGCATCTTTTCGATAATCTAAATATGTATTGAAAAAATCATAATTCGTAAATTTCGAAAATAATTTTATCTAAGACGCATCGCTTAAGGGCTACGACCTTCCTCTTCATCAGTGCTATAAGCGTTGATATGAAATCCCACGAAATCAATACCAACAAGACTTCGAATGTAAGAAAACAGAAAACTTCTTTGTTTTTAATAAAATTTAAAGCGTCTGGGAGGAATTACGGCCCACAGAAACAGTCTGGCAATATGGAAATATTTATTTTGTATAATATTCCGTGTGACATATATAAAAATCAGTGCTTCGAATCTAACAAAAGTGAGTTATGTTTTTGTCTACCTTTTCTACCTGCTACCTATGAACAGGTTGCCTAGCCAAGCTAGCGAGTATGCACACACTCTTAGACACATATAAGACTGTCTTTACTGTAAAATTCGATACTTCAAAAATAAGTAGGTAAGGGTCTGAGGGCCCTGGGATTTTACTCTATTATGTTTTTTTTTTATGAAAAAGTAGCTACAATACTTGACACCAAACATTTGGTTTTATTGTTTCTTGAAAACAGTGACACATATAGAAACTACCTCAAAATAGAATCTTCTGACTAAAACTTGATTGAAACCTATTACTTCTTGTTGAGAATTATTCGATTTTATCCAGATTTCACATTGAAGGCTGCGGAAAATACTTTATTTTATATTCTATAAAGCATGATGTAAATAATATTTGCTAGTCGAGAACGATTTCGCGCCCGAGCGACGCCGGACGCAAAGCATATCACTGTCACCTCCCGCTTCAAAATTTACATCTGAAATTTAGGCAACCACAGACTGGATTAACTTTTTAGTAAGACAACCTTATACAGTCAGATTGAGAGTTAAATAAACTTTCATTTGACATTATAAACAATACATCCTGCTATTTCAAATGTTGAGCGGAGCGGCGTTTCGATCTGCGACATGCCATCAATTACTAGATTCTCATTTGTACCGTAATGAGAATTGATACAAATGTCATTCGCGAAATTGCCTAGCAACAAAGTTTCATATTACACCAATTATCTCTACTGGTATTATATATGATTATTCCTCGATGGTATCTCCGATTTTCGATTTTATTGAATCGTTGATTGAAATATTCTTGAAAAACTTCAATCAACGATTGAATCTAAACCATCCTCTAGTGGAATTCTGTAAGCATGAAAAATTTCATGGTGATCGGTCCAGTAGTCTAGGAGGAGATAGGTGACAAACGAAATACATTCTGTCTGCTGAAAAAGAGCTTCGCTCGCTCAGCTCAATTACATAGCTGTTGGGGCTATATAATCAAAATTAACATGAATTCACCTGTTTATACCTGGAAACACCACTGTTCCGCAAGTGAGAAAGCTGAATGAATAATTGATGAAGAACAAGATGAGAGCTTTATTGATATGAAGAAAACAATTACGAATTTTAACTTGAAAATAAATTCACTTATTCCTGGATATGACAAAATGTAATCATCAATGAAATTTTTTTATCCTGATAGTTGGTTCTTTTTACAGCAATCTTTCACATCAAATTGGCCAAGAGTGTTATGGCTCGCTGTTGATCAAACAGGTCTGCATTTATTGGAACACAGATCAAGAAACACGCTTTGCACTTACGAATATTCAAGTATTTTAAGCTACTCCCCTGCTCTGAATTGCCTCATGATTATAACAGGAAGTGATAGAAAGCAGAGCAAGGTAATTTTAACAACTTCTCAAGCATTTCAAATAGCTACATTAATAAGGGAGTACATGAGTGAATTGTATGGAGAATGTGTAGAGACTAAAGCAGCTTCTACTGCTAACAGAATTGACAGTAGACCAACAAGTTGCTTACGGTCAAGTATGCCATCAATACCACATCAGCCTAGCTAGAAGAGGGTTACTTTCGCAGATCAGGTGTTTGCCAATAACTATTGATACTTCAATACAGATTTTGTTATTTGGACATTCATTATTTATTTCCAAAGAGTGATTGTCCAAATGTATGTGATAGCAATATAAGAAATTATCACCTAGAAGGATTGTAAAATATGATAAGTATATGTATTAGATAGATGTATGATAATCTTGAGGTATCTCTTCATTTTCCAAGCTTAAGTTTTTTATTGTTTTATGAAAGAATGGTGTAACTAATTCACAAAGTATGTAACTCAAAAAATGGATTTCTTTTTATAATGATGTGACCCTCATCTCAATACTATGCAAAGGAATTTTTTGAATTTCAATCAACTAATATTTTGGAACCTATGGCAAAACATTATCTTGACTTGGGTCTGTAAATTTATAACTTCAACTCCTTATTATATATTATTGGATGGACATTAATCTTTCTGATCATCATCATGATTATGAAAAAGAAGTATTCTATTGGCATAACACTTGTTGTCCACTTAATTTTCCTGAAATAATCAATAATACCTGCCAATTCTCTATTGTAGTTAGGATTCCATAATATATAAAGAGAATTAAAACTAAAGAATGTGAGAAAATGTTGTTTTTAGATGTTTAATTATTTCTATTTCATATATCATTAGTTGACATATTTTTGGTAGATGTAAGTCATTAGTTTCAGGATTATGTAATGGTTATTACTGAGAGTGAACCCATTTCAGTTACAGTTTATTTCGATTAAATTGAATTTATCACCGATTTGTACAAGGGCAGCTTGGCACTACGCTAAATTCGGAACTAATTCAAGCTCTTAGTCCTAAATCAGATGCGCACGCATAATAAATGCGAGATATTATTATGCGCACGCATAATAAATGCGAGATATTATTATGCACACGCATCTGATTTAGGACTAAAAGCTTGAATTAGTTCCGAATTTAGCGTAGGGCCAAGCGGTCCTAAGATCAAAGTGAATCATAAATTGAAGCAAATTATATTTGTATGATGATTTCTTGAATTACTACTAATAAGTACACATTCCAAAATCTGTATAATCGGAACAGTAGTTTTTGAGACGAAAAAATGAGTATAACATATGAGAAAATATTTATATTCACACAAATTGCTCTAAAATTTTTTCCTTCATTATACTCATTTTGATCTGCGAAAAACTTATGGCTCTATATATACCAAATAGTTAAATTAAGTATAATGATCTATTGAAAGTTATAAATATTGATATTAACTATTAAAATTTTGGATAGTTGAAAAATATAGACTGAATTTGAAGATGAATTATTCAATTAAAATACCAAATGATCATACTGAAATAGATCATACATAATGTTACAGAAAGCGGAAAATACTTAGAAAAGACAAAAATAAATAATATACAATGTATCAAATAACCAAGCTTAATGTTATTCATCTATTTTCAAATTGGAATAATGTCAGAAATTGATGTTATAATGTACAGAGTAGTGAATTCTTATTTACAATCATATTTCTGTTGAAAACAAATCAATATAATATATATGAGTGTATTCTTTCAATTTATTGCTTTCTGTTCCAAATGGATAGCAGTGGTTTGCTAGTCATTTTATGCTGTGTGAACTCTGTGTATTTTGAATATTGATTTCTTATTGACAGCAGAACGCACATAAATATTTTATTCATTATAACTTAAGTAGCAATTGATATTCTGATTGTGATATTCTTTTTTAATTTTATATCAACATTTTTTACCTCCCTCATTAAATGTATTCATTATTATTATTATGTTGAATAAAATCACTTGTTCAATTCAGAGATTTTATTTGTAAAATTTCTTTGCTATTCTGAAATAAGCATCAGAAGTCGAAAGTGAGAATATTGGATGCCAGAAGAAACAGGCCACCAAATGGTTTTGGATCGATAAAAGAGAATTCTCTTGAAAAAAAGTTTTTCTTTTGGGAAAAATTTGGAATAAATGGAATAAAATACATTTTTCCTGATAACCTTTCTTTACTTCTAAACATTTCGATACAAAAAGATATCAAGGGTTAACAACTTAAATTCAATTATTTTTTTAGGGCTTGAAGCTTTGGCGCCGATAATTTAACTTTTCCAGGGAAGTTTCTGGCTAGCTGATCATCTTTCACAGCTTTCAACAAATCCCGCTCACGCTGAGATATCGCCTTATCCTTCATGAACATAGCTACTGCAGTTTTTGCTGCTTTTCCTTTTTTACCTGTGCCAGGAGTGAGTTTGACTTTGAATCTGAAAATAATTCACAGAATGAATCTGGTTCTACACAATGTAATGTGTCATTGCTGTTGATTGAAAAACATTACTCACTTGTAGTTTGTTAAGGTACTGTAAGGAGCTACAACCGGTACAGCGAAGAGAAGTTCATCTTCAGCAGTTGGAATCCCAGTTAAAGAATTTATTATATCTACATCAACTTGTACAATTGCATCTTCCTCATCACCCCCATCTTCCTCCTTCTTATTTAATTTTGGTGCTTTTGAAAATTGAGGCTGGGATTTTTTCACTGTGTTTTGATTTGATTCTTTGTTTTTTTTATTCTTCTTATTCTCTTTGTTAGTACCAGATGACTATGACAGGTAATTATCATATTAATAATTCCTACAATTAAATTAAACTTACTTGTAAAATTTTCATTCGTAATTGCCTTTCTTCCTCATCTTGATCCTTATATTTTTCCTTGATTTTTTTCAATTTACTTCTTTGACCTCGTTTAATCGGTTGCTGCTTACTGACATCATTTTCTTCCTCCCTTTCTGAAATAGGTATTAAAGTATATAAAGAGTACTTTGTTTCTGTCTGAAATTCTCACTGTTATCGTTCCCTTCTACAGTTTCTTTGGGTTTCTGCTTTTTAATTTTTTGATAACTCTTTGGAGGGAATAGTTTTATGTTAGCTGACAAGTTTGATGAATCATCTTTTACATTTATGATTGTTGGCTGTGTTAGTATATTTATCCTGCAAAATATCTATGAAACTAAAATATTTATAATCTGATTTATTTTAAAGTAATAACTAATAATTAGTGTCAACCCCTCAAGTGGATATATATTGAATTCATTGATGTTTAGCGAATTAAGCATGAAAAATTAAAGTTCAATGTGAAAATGAATTCACGTTATTTTTTCCACAAAACTTTTTATTATGGAAAAAGGTGAAAATTTTTATACCCTGTATCTAATTTATGTTCAATTTTCAAATGCGTATCTGGATATTTAATATCATTTTCCTCTAAGTCGGAAGTATCTATTTCATCCACCTCTTCCAAAGTCTCCAAATTGTCAACCTTATTCACAACAGGCTTATCTTCAGTTTGCTGTGTTTCATAATCCACTGAAAAGAAAGAACTCCTTATTAAACTGCGCAGTAATGGTACCAAGTACCAAACATGTTAACAATAAGTAGGTATAATTAAGTTGATATTTCATTTTGTATTATCCTTTAACAAACTTGATTAAGGAATGTTTCACATTCAATATTAAATTCAGGAATTGATAGTTATTTTTACTATAAGGGATGTAATAATAATAATATCATTTATTTCAATAATAAAAAAAATACATTGAAAATTAAATACGTCACCACAGCAAAACATTAAAGCGCAGAACGCTCAGATCTTAAAATTCAAATTTAAGTAATCATTGTCAGAATGACAATTCTCGTAATATGTCTTAGTTTTCGGTCCTGAAAAATATTCTGTTTTCTTGTGTTATAACATGTTTGGTTTATCTATGGGAGATGATTGCCTTTCATTGGGGTCCCGTAGCGGTCTTCAAACATCTGAAGTGCCGAAAAATCATCACCTGGAAGGTCGTATCTGGTTTGAAAAAACCCTCACGACCAGAGAGCAACAATTTGTGGATTTTGAATTTGAATATCGAAGGAATTTCGAAAGGAAAGTGTGATTACGTCTCCAAATTAGCTGATGAACATGGTATCAGAGATTCTTCTGCTAGAAACCCACACGGCAACAGAAAAAAAAATCCTCGTGAAAGAGGACAGTTGAAAGTTATGTATTAATTGATTTTTTACAAGTTTAACTTGTTATGTTGAAAAATTTTCAGTTTCGTAACTGTCAACAGATTCAGAAAGGGGAAATTGATGGAGTTTTTTTTGTCATTTCTTTCAAATTTTGTGACATTTCTGTCATAAATATTCATAAACCTCCGAACATTATTTGGCCAAGAAATCTTAATGTTGATGTTTTTTTTTAAAGTAGCAAATGCATTCCCAAAATGCATTCAATTTATTCTGAATAATCGGTTTCTTTTTTGCTTTTGTCTTTTTTCATTTCAGATTAAGAATTACTAGTCGTTTTGGGAAGAATCTGTGTATCCGAGCCCATCAACGGATAACATGAAGATGATCACACATGTCTTTCAAGATTTTCCTGATATTTGATATTTTATGTTACATATTTTGTTTACGGGGAGGCAGGTTTTTTCGGCTGAGGTTTTTTCCCCTGGCTGTATAGTATCGTATGATACTAGTGTTGATAGTATCGTATGATTCTATAGTATCATACAAAGAATGTTATGATACCCCGTTCTTTTTTTACCTCAGCTTAGGTACTTTTTGTGTCAACATTTATTGTATTATTTTAGCTCTCTTTTTCATAAGAATATATATATATATATATATATATATATATATATATATATATATATATATCATTTACTGTGTATGGTTCAAGGTCTATTAGAAGTTTTCTGATTTTAGTTTTGAATATACTCTGCTGGAGTGTTTGGTAGGTTTTTGGAAGCTTATCGAATAGTTTTAAGCACATGTATTCCATATTCTTCTGGGTTAGTGTTAGTGAAAACTTGGGGAAGTGAAACGGGTGGATGCGTCTTGTTCTATTGGTATTCTCATATGCCTGGAAAAGATCATAATTTCCCCTGAAGAAAAGCAGACATCTGAAAATGTAAGTACCGGCTGTAGTGAGAATTCCATTGTTCTTAAAATGTCCGCGACAGGATGTCTTCCCAGAAAAACCGAGCATGGTTCTAAGTGCTCTTTTTTGGACTACAAAAATTCTCCCAACGTCCGTAACGTTTCACCAGTCGAGGATGAGTTTGCGCGCTAGCGATAGCGAGGGCTGGCAAAAAAGTTCGAGACCGGTTAATGCACTGACATCCCATATAATATAGTATATACAGATAAAGAAAATCCTTATGGAAACATAAGAATATGAATGCTAAATTCAAATGAGCTCCGAATCTAGTAGAACAGTGGAAGACTCGAAATCTCTTTGCGATTCGATAACAAATAAGGGACTGGAGTGTTGGAATGGCAAGTCTCGGAAGGAGGCAGTGATTTCGGCTGTTGCGAATTGCAATGCACATTAGTCGCATCCGAATGTCAGATGTGATAGCTAGACGGTTTGAAAATAAATTAGATCCGCGTAAATCAAAATGTTTACGGTTAAAGAGAAAATTCAAATCATAAAATGGTACCTCAGTGGTCAATCTATTGCGGAGACAATAAATTCTTTCATTGTTGCCTTTGCAGATAAGACGATACCTTCGCGTTCGGCTATCTCCAAAATAATCGAAAAATTAGAGCAATGTGGATGTTTACAAACATGCCGTCATTGCAGGATTAATAGACCACTGAAGACCATCAGTGAAAGTCGTTTGACGAATTAAGTGAATGAGTGTGATGCTGTTGAAATCAGTGCACCTTGTTCTAGCAGAGAAATTGCTGAAAAAGTCGATTTGGGTGTTAGAACTGTTCGGAATATTTTGAACAGAAATAGTTACAGATGTTATAAGATGCGAACCTCTCAAGAAACGTTTCCAGAAGACCATTTCAAAAGAATAGAATTTTGTGAAATAATGATGGAAAAAGAGAATGAGAGTACTTCATTTCCGAGCAATATCTTATTCACTGATGAGTCATCGTTTTCCTTCAATAGAAAACATAACCCATCCGTAGTAAGATATTGGCCTAGGAAGAATAAGCGCACCTGACTATTCCTGTGCGTACCCAGTATCTTAAAAAACTTAATGTTTGGACAGGAATACTGGGGAATTATATCATATAGGGCCATTTTTCACCGAGGGTAATCTAAATGCTTCAAAATATTTGGAGCTTTTAGAAAATCAAATGATTCCGACAGTTCGACAGTACCAATTAATTTCGATGATGTCTGGTTTCAGGTCATGACTGTCCCAGTCATAACGCGAGAATAGTCACTGAATACCTGAGGACGACTTTTTCTGACCGTGTCATTTCGACAAATGTGACGATCAAATGGCCCCCAGATCTCCAGATTTATCTCCCACTGATTTCTTTTTTTGGGGATATCTGAAAACTTTGGTGTATGGGCAAGAAATTGAAAGAGTGAGGAAAATTTATTAATGAATTAAGGTCCAAAATAATCCAACTTTGTGCCAAAATAGCAAGTATGCCTAATCTTCTCAGAGATATGGGATTATCTCTGTATAATAGATATGGCTACAGTTTGGTACAACAAGGTGGATTATTTGAACATTGAATTTGAGTTTGTCCATCTTCAATTCTTTTTTTTTTCAGAATTTATTTAATTTTTAAACCAGTTTTGGCGAAAAAGAACCTGAATACTAATTTCCACAGGAAATTATTTTTGTCATTCATTGAGGCAAATAAATTCCTCGCGTCAGAGTGGAATAAAATTGTCGTATTCAGTTACAACAGCAATGAAATCACCCATTACTGATTCGATTCGACACTTCGTAACCTTCGCGTACCATAAGTTGTGCTCATAGATATAAACTGCTCGTCGCTCGAAACGTTAATAGTGAAATCTGGCATCAACTTTCACTTCTCATAATTTCTAAATTACTGAACGCATTTTAAATTACAGCCCAGATTTTGAAAGCTCTTTTCATCGACTATAGAATCATTTCTTACAGCTCCTTCAAGATTGATCAGGATCAAAGATACAGGGTGAAACAAAATATGGTGCATGTTAAACAAAAATTCTCCACCCCGGCATTTTTCCCGAAGACCACATTGCTCTCATTTCATGCGGACATTTTATAAATAGCAACCACACCTCGGGACGTTTTTTAGTTTTTGCCAAAAAACTGAAAAGAGCTTTCAAAATCTGGGCTTTAATTTAAAATGCGTTCAGTAATTCAGAAATTATGAGAAGTGAAAGTTGATGTCAAATTTCACTATTAACGTTTCGAGTGACGAGCAGTTTAGATAACATAAACCGATTTCAAGCGAATAACCTGGTCCTCATTGGTAATTACCAACTAGGACCAACTGCATTCAAGCGACTTCGGTCATTGAAGGTTATAATCATTTTACAAGGAATATCCCTGAAGACTATAACCGTAGATAACCGCAGGCAGGACCGTAGATAACCGCGGTCATTACTGGTTATTCGCTTGAAATCGGTTATAGATGGGCCCTGTCAGATGTAAACAGAGGCAAAAATGAAGGAAAGATCTCAATGTTAACATTCCCCCCCTGCTTTTTTTAAACATTAACCTAACCTGGGGTATTTCTGTTATTCTCAAGATATTTGCGCTAGTATTCGTAGTTTTAATGTGCCTTATAGTGATATTGAAGTTCATTTATTTCAGAAAAATGTCGAAATACTGTATTATTTCCAAGACATGTGATAAACATTATTATTATTAACAGCAACAAACAACAAAGGTGAGTACAGTGGCGTCAGTTGATTATGGGTAGTGGGTAGAAATTTCGTATTGTGTTGATATTTGTTGTATGTTTAGGTCATACGACAAATAAATAGGTATCAATAAGAATTTTTCCCATAGCCATAGATCAAAGCATTTTTCTTCTTTATGATCAGAAACAAAGTTTCTTGATATTAGCTCTTCGTCGAGTTGGCACAGAGGAGTAAAGAATTTTAAAGTCAATTTTCTATTTCAGATCGCCAACATCTTCGATTTCAACTGATCCTGATATACAAAATGAACATTCAGAGATAAGATATTGAACTTGAGAAAGTACTTCTTATACTTTCACAGCATCAGAGACCGAGAAGGCTATGATGAATGTCAGTGCTGACTTTCCTTCACAGAGGTACTGTCCTATTTCTATTGAAGTGTTAGAAACACACTCATTTATTTATATTATTATCAACAGTTCTTTATTGCCTATGCAATTGGCCATCAATCAAGGGTCCTTCAGCCTGTAATTTCACAATCTTTGATATATTTAATTATTGCTTAAATAAAAATAAAAAATTAAAATGTTACATATTTTGAATTTTCTAGGTTTAAATTTTTGATTTTAGTTAGAAGTTGAAGTTCTGGATATTTTCTTTTGAATGTATTCCTTCTGTCCTCTTGATATTTGGAGATCACTTCGGGTAACTGCGTTAACCTCTTATAGAATGCTTTATTCAACCTGTTTATTCTTACCTCAATAGGCTCTATTTTGGTTTTTAGATAATTTATTTATATTTTATGCACCACTCTTTCATTATGAATTAGCACTAGATTGATTCCACCTTTATTTGTATACGGTTCTTGGGATCATGACATGACACTTTATTATTAAATGCAACATTTACTTCTAAGATAAATAAGAAATATTGAACCAGAGAAGGAACATAAAAAAATAATGTGATTCTTTTGCAGATCACCAGCTTCTTCTATTACTTTCACAGCATCAGAGGCAGAAAAGGGTATGATGAATATCAGAGCTGACCCTCCACAGAGGTAATTTGATGAAGCTCAAGTCATCTGTAATGAGCTTGAAATGCTTACAATTATTGGAAGATGACGAGATACATTCAAAACTCAAAATTAGAGAGGTGTATGGAAATTTGACTAAGGCCCCAATATTCGAGATCAATTATGCGAGCAAGGTGAAAAATCATTCAGGCTCATGAAATCAAGTGTGGATTTGTTTTCAAATAATTACCGTGTTGTGAAACTAATGATAATAAAAACAATGATTGATTTGCCTGGAGACATTTTTCAAAATTATGGAGATCACTTCTATGACGAGAAATCACTGCTATCATGGCTAATGGCTAATCATGGCTATGCTCTTACCAAATGGATATTGCTGGCATATTATAATGGATTGATTATGTACAATGAATTGCCAATATGTATTATTGTATATGAGGTGTGCTGATGATTTGAATCAGTTCAAGAGACTGATAATAAGTGAGTTTAGAAGTAGATATTGAGCAAATGATGATGAAACTATTTTGATGTTAATATTCTAAACTTTGTAGCTCAAAGTAAATACCACTACTACCACTACTACCTATTCTAGAAAAAGAACATATAATATATGTTCATGTATCTCTGTCTTTGATTTTGATGAATTCAACCATGTGAATTAAATTTTTGATTAATTTAATATTTTTTCTATTTCTTTTTTTCGAAACTGCTGTGTTTAAGTTCGTGAAGGGGCACTTGCATACAAGACATAGTCTTAGGTAATGGCCTCTTTTTATGCTATTCATGATTTCCTGAATATGCTTGTAATTATTATGTAACAGCTTAATGAATAAATTTGATTGATCATCAGTATGGATGAAAAATTGGTGGGACTGAGATCCTGTCTAACATACACTATTCTTTCCAAAAATGAATGAAATTGCTGGATTTTGAAGTTAATAAATTCCTTTCGAAAACTGTTTTTTTTAGTTTTTGCATTATATCCATGGGCCTCGTCTTAACAATAAACATTCAGGTGAGATTCATGTGTATTTGTCGATAGAAAAACAGACTTCACCAATCTACCTGAAATTCTCAATCTGAAATGAGAAAAGACAAAAGCAGAAAAAAACTGTTTATAATGAATAAAATTGTTTTCAAATTAACCAACCATTGCAGAAATGGAAAAGATAAAGAATTTGAACAAAAATGAAATTCAATATTTTATGTACAAATCAGGTTTTCTTCTGATATTAGAATATTTTAAATCGGTCAAAGCTCTTATTGAAAAATAATTATTCATCTTACAGAAGAGAATATTTTTGATACTACAGCTCAAATCAATAAGAAACATTATTCGAAGACTTTGACTTATTCACACTAAGATGATACACGAATACCATCTGTTGCAATGAACTGAAACCACCTAATGTGTTAAATTTTCTCATAGACTGTAAAATATATCTACACCATTTCGAAATATAGCTATACCACTTCCACAGGACCTTAAGTTCTCATTAGAAATTATGAAATTTTTTAATTCTTAAAAATTGTCTGAGCTACATTAATTTACTTCAAGAGATATGAAATCGTATGATATTCCAATCATTTCTTCTTATTTTGTAAACCTATAATTATTTAAAGCAATAGGTAAAATAAAATGAAATTATATTTTGTCTGTTTCCAGAATGGTTGTAACTAAATAAATCGAACAGTGGAAACAGACAAAATATAATTTTATTCAATTTTACCTATTGCTTTGAAATGGTTTTCCACAAAATAAAATTATCAACAATCAACTTTTATAATTATTTAGATAATGTACCGTCGCTAATAACCATAAGAGACAGGTCATAATATGGATTTTAGTAATCCAGAAATTCTTGATGTTGAGTCTTCATTGGAAAAGAGAGAAATCCTTGAGATGATACGGATACAACAACATCAATTCACTTTCAATGATAGAACCGACATAAAAAATCTTAGTATTGTATATTCTTATTTGATTAAGCAAGATGGAATTTCCAAATATGAACCTACTCATACAAGAATTGTCACTGAAAATACTTAAAGAATTCCCCTTTAATCTTATGATTAATAGTTATTCTATGTTTTGCAACTTAAATCAAATTTGATGTATTTGACGTTTTTTAAAATTTCAATTCAATAATGTAAATGTGTGCCCCAAATTTTGTTCCAATGTTTGTTATCATGATTTTAATCTCCCTTTAGACCAAGGTAAAAAAAAACTTTTTGATATTTTATATATATATATATATATATATATATATTATATATATATATATATATATATATATATATATATATATATATATATGAATTCGAGAGCTAAAATAATACAATAAAATAATGAATAAACAGAAAGTACCTAAGCTGAGGTAAAAAAAGAACGGGGTACCATAACATTCTTCGTATGATACTACAGTATCATACGATACTATCATCACTAGTATCATATGATACTGTAGAGCCAGGGGAAAAACCTGTCTTCCCGTGAAAAAAATTAAATAAAATTGTTATATTTGAATATTTTATATTGAAGGACATCACGATTATCGGAACGACTCTTCGGAGGAAGGATTTCCAAACTCATACACTAACCTGAAAATAAAAAAAGACAGAACAGCAAGAGAATGCAATTTATACTTCAATTTCAAATTGATCTAAAATTTTCATCCCATTGCAAAAATGAATTTGGTACATTGTGTATGGCTCTAATGCCATCTTGAAATTTATAAATCGAACAATTATTAATTAGGTATTCAACTGTTTCCTCTGATTCACCACATTCACAATTAGGACTATCAACTGTATTTCACTTGAAAAGCATGCTATTGGTACGACCATGACCTGTTCTTATTCGATTGAGAAGGGACCATATTCTCCTTGGAAGGTTAAAACCAGGAACTTTATTCGATGGATCAGATATTAGATAAAGAACATGCATCCCATTCGGATTTCCAGATTTTCTTATAGCTGAAGTTAGAATTCAGAAAGTTATTCGACAAAATAGGTTCATGGGATTTCAGTCTTGTTATTCTATTTTCCGGAACGTAGGAAAGTATCGGAAAAGAATCCGGAAATAAATTGAAAATATTCCAAGAATTACAAGTTGCAGACTTTCTTCAAATATGGGGAGGAACTGATAGCACTGGTAGCTAGATAAGAATTAAGTAAACAAGCTGGTAAGACAAGGCCGATTCTAATTTTTATCACACTGTTGAGCATTGAATATTTCTACCATAACTGGACATGGATTTCTTACTGAGTTCTCCGAAGTGAGCAAGAAATAACTCTTCTTTTATTATATTTTGTATGCCATTTCGAGAAATCCGTCTCTTCCCTTTCATATCGTAAACATGATTCGGCGACAATGAATCTATAGTCAACTGTTTTACAGCGTCTATAAAGGACGTTGGTAAGTCTCCTGATGATTCATATAAACAATCCATGTTCGCTGCTTCTGGTTTTCATACACTTATAATTATGACGAAACAATTTCTTCTTGAAACTGACATTATAAAATCGATATTTTTCTGAGTGTGTAAAGTGATACTTTTAAGCAAGAGACTGCAGTTGACCGAACCACGCGGAGCAGAGTTAGAAACAATATTTTTCCTACTAGCGTAATTGAAAAACTTTCATGAAGTTTTCTTCTTGATACGGTCGTTGGCAAAAGTTTTCTGCGTTCCGTGCATGGAGACATGACAAGTCATAGCTCATAGAGACATATTTTATGATTAGCGTATAGACTCATGCCAACATCAAAGATTATAGAGTATAAAGATGGGAAACGAAGCGACTACAGTGATGTGAGCGACATCTGTAGTTTCAAAATTAAGCGGGTTATGGTTAAAATATTTAATTAGGGTCCATTTGGCAAAGATTATATAGAGCAAAGATTATAGAGTTAGAAAGATAGGAAACGCTCTTACATCTGTGGTACTAAAATCCGACTACGATTTTTGGCTAGTTTCTTACTTTTGACACCTAGATGGTGCTGAAAACATAATTCAGTACAGAAAACCATTTTAATAGGCGTGAAATTCGAATTATACTTTTCATAAATTTCCATTAAATTGAGTATTCTTTGTCGAGCTTTTAGAGAAACATCCTGAACGACAAAACAAAAGCAGTGCTCCGTTTTTTGATCAGGATGATATTTTCCATCTAACATTGTTTTGAATCAAATGGAATACGCTTCTGGATTCTTTATATTTTTATTTGAAATGATTGTGTAAAATCAACTACAATACAATAATTATGAAATTGAGAACATTTCAAAAATTTGTTCACATATTAGAGAATTATTATAACAATTTCAAGAACTTATTCATATAGTGAACTCCCGATAAATCAAACTTCCATAAGTCAAACAGTTGTTCTGGACCCGATTCATACATATCTTACCCAGTGCATTTTAACCTCAATGAGTCAAGAGAGTCTAGTAGATGAGTCGAACTGCTGGAAGAGTCGTCAAGAGAACCACCACCTCTATAAGTCGTTATTCTGACCACACCATTGCCTCTATGAGTTGATCTTTTTGATCTAATGACCGAAGAAAATTCGATTCGCAAACAAATTATCCAGAACAATATATTTTGGCCCGAAACCTCTATCCATTTGACAAACACTGAAAATAAAAAGCAATGAACAAGACAGTTACATTATACGAGTTTCAAAACTTACATTTCCATTCTCTTTGGTAATGAAAAGAATGTACATTCAGGATTATTCTTTCTATTATTTCTGCAATTAATCACCATGCATTTCGAATGTCGGCCAGTTTTTAACACAAAATTTATAACAAAAAAACACACAAACCAAGATTATGGAGTGAGCTAAGAGCTACTCTTGAAGATTTCGAGTTACTTCAGTGGAAAATACGCGAGAAAATACAATCATCATTCAGCAGGAATATTTATTCAAGTATTTCTTTCAAAATTGACAACAGCCTACTAATAATCTCTATATAATCTATGCCAAATGGACCCTAATTAAATATTTTAACCATAACCCGATTACTTTTGAAAAACAGATGTCGCTGACATCACTGTAGTCGCTTCGTTTCCCATCTTTATATTCTATAATCTTTGATATAGAGATTATTAGTAGGCTGTTGTCAATTTCGAAAGAAATATTTTTGCTGAACGATGATTGAATTTTCTCGCGTATTTTCCACTGAAATAACTCGAAATGACAAGAATAGCACCTACCTCACTCTATAATCCTTGGTTGTGTGTTTTTCTTTTATAAATTTTGTGTTAAAAACTGGCCGATTATGCATGGTGATTAAGAAATAATAGAAAAACTAATTCTGAATGTGCATTCTTTTCATTACCAAAGAAAATGGAAATGTAAGTTTTGAAACTCGTATCATGTAACTGTATAGTTCATTGCTTTTTATTTTCAGTGCTGTCAAATGGATAGTTTTCGGGGCAAAAATACCTATACTGTTCTGGATAACGTATAAAGAACTCTTGCTGGGCTGATCTACAGGTCTTGTTGTACACCTCTGATATTTTTCTTTTATTGTTGTTCAAACATTCTGTAATTAATATACAGTGGACTCTCGTTAAGTCGAACTCCTAGGGACCAAAAGAAGTGTTCGACTTATCTATTGTTCGGCTCACCAACATTCGAGTTATTGAAGTGAGACTTTACTTCATTGAGAGAAAAACTCAGATAAACACGAAATCATCATCAATGAGAAACGAGCGTCTGAGCACTGAAAACATGTCCTTAGAGGTAGAAAAATCGTATGATATTCATCAAGTGTGGTGATTTGTTTGCGAACCGAATCTTCTAAGGTCTCATTCATTAGATCAAAAAGTTGTACTCGTAGAAGCAATGGTGGTTAGAAGAACGACTTATAGAGGTGGAGGTTCTCTTGACGACCCTTCCAGGAGATCGACTCATCTACTAGACCAAATTTTTGAAATGTTCTCAATTTCATAATTATTGTATTGTAGTTGATTTTTCACAATCATTTCAAATAAAAATATAAAAAATCCAGAGGCGTATTTCATTTGATTCAAAACAATGTGTAGATGAAAAATATCATCCTGATCAAAAAGCGGAGCCCTGCTTTTGTTTTGTCGATCAGGATGTTTCTTCAAAAGCTCAACAAAGAATACTCAATTTAATGGATTTTTATGAGAGGTATAATTCGAATTTCGCGCCTATTAAAATAGTTTTCTGTACTGAATAATGTTTTCAGCGCCATCTAAGTGACAAAAGTAAGAAACTAGCCAAAAATCGTAGTCGTATTTTACTACCACAGATATAAGAGCGTTTCCTATCTTTCTAACTCTATAATCTTTGGCCAACATTTTATGACAGAAAAAATGCGTGCGGGAAAGAAATCTTCTTAGTCCGCCGTCTCCGCATGTCGAAGGTTGGCGATCCAATTGGCTAATACAGTCCTAGAGACGGCCGCTCTGAATATTTCAATTGAGGAACATCCATACCATCGTCTCAGATCCTTGAGCCAAGAATTCTGTCCCCGTCCCACAGATCTTTTACCATGAATCTTTCCTTCTATGATAATTCTCAGAACCTCGTACCTTTCTCCTTTCATTACATGACCAATATACCGTTCTTTAATGCAGTTCATCAATTCTTTTGTCTTGTGCATGCGACTGAGTACCTCGGTGTTCGTAACTCGTTCCACCCAAGATATGCGCAGCATTCTGCGATATAAATACATTTCGAATGTATCGATTTTTTTTTTAATAATAATAATAATATTTATTTGCCATCAAAAATGAAAATTTCGGATTACATGGCTCGTCAATATCATAAGAAATAAATACAACAAACAATCTAAAAAAACAAAAAAAATCACATGTAATTGACTAACATCTTAATATCAATGGTAAACATCCTCATAAACCTATCACATATCGCCGTCAAGAAACTCGTCAACGGAATAAATAGTTCTCTGCAAGAGAAGACTCTTCATTTTCCTTGTGAATCTTTCGTAAGGTAAGTCCTTCAGGTACGTAGGGATTTTATTGTAAAATATCAAACACCAGTAATTCACTGCAGTTTGTGTAGCCTTCAGTCTATGGTACTCCACCACCAAGTCATTCCTGTTTCTTGTGTTGTATTGATGATAATCGCTATTCCGTGCAAACTTTTCTTTATTTCGATGGACGTACCTTAGGCACTCCAATATGTATACGGACGTCATGGTAAGTATTCCCTCTCTTTTAAAATATTCTCGACAACTGGTTGTTCTGGATATGTCACAGATAATTCTCACGGCTTCTTTCTGTTTCAGAAGAATTTTTTGAAGTCCGGGGCTATGGCCCCACAAAAGGATACCATAAGATGCAATTGAGTGAAAATTGGCATAGTATGCCAATTTGCAAATATCCGATGTTCCAACTGCTTTCATTCTTCTTATAGTGAACAGAGCCGTGGATAATTTGCCAGTCAAAGTTGTTATATGTCCATTCCAGCTGAGGTTCCCCTGAACAATAATCCCCAACAGATTCAGAGCTCGCGCTTCGTGGCCATTCAAAACAAATTTCAATTTCTGAGTTTTTGACGTATTCAACTTCAGGCCGTTTGCACTAAACCAGACCTCCGCTGACCTCAAGGATGCCTCCGACTGCCCTCCCAAGCTGTCATGGGTTGGTGCCGTGTTCAGAATACTGGTATCGTCGGCATACAAGATTGTAGCAGTAGATGGAACATTTGATGGTAAGTCGTTAATATAAATCATGAAAAGGATAGGTCCAAGAATTGATCCCTGCGGCACACCTACATTGATATCTTTCACTTCTGAATTGCTATCTTTCCAAGTAACAATTTGAGACCTGTCGGTCAGATAGGAACTAAACGTTTCGAGAGCCACTCCTCTTACTCCATAATGTTCCATCTTCATCAGCAATATCTCTCGTATAACACAGTCGAATGCTTTGCTGAGATCCAAGGCCATTACCTCTGGTATCTGCTGGTCATCCAAGGCTTCAGTAATTCCATCCACAAGTTCGACCAACGCTGTAACAGAAGATCTATGGGATCTGAACCCATGTTGTGCATCACCAATGGAACCATTCCCGTCAAGAAATGCAACCAGTCGACTCTTCAATACCTCCTCTAGTATCTTCGACATGACGGGCAGAATAGAGATTGGTCGGTAACTGCTACAGTCATTTATGTCTTCTTTCTTATGAATTGGGACCACCCTGGCCATCTTCAATAGCCGAGGAAACACACCCTGAGCAATACACATATTGAAAATTTCACAAAGAGTGAAAGAGACAATCGGAAATACACGCTTCAGTATCATGACATTCATCCCATATACATCTGATGTCTGCTTATTTTTGAAATTCATAACGATTTTCGTTATTTCTGCCTGTGTTATTGGTTTTAAGAAAATTGATGTATCGGTAGGTGCTCTTTGACTCTCGAGCAGTTGTCTCGCTTGGTCTTTTGAAGATGTGCTCTGTGACGAAGTTTTGCTACCGATCTTCGAAAAAAAAATCATTAAGCTCGTTTCCACTCAGTGTGCTCTTACTTTCAACCCTAGCATTTGATCTACCAGTATTCTGTCTAATGATTTCCCAAATAGCCTTTGATTTATTCTCAGCAGCCTCAACAAACTTAGCATTCCGAATCTTCCTTGCGCTGATATAGTTACTTCGAAGGGTTCGTTTAAGTATCGACAACAACTCGTAAGAGGCCTTATTTCTCTTCACCTGATGAATCGTCTGGGCAGCATCAATTGCCCTCCTGAGACCATCGAATTCTGATCCGGCACGATGTCGGTCATGATTGCAACTACCCCCGACAGCAATCACAGGAAAGCATCTATCAAAACTACGGTGGAACTCATTATGAAAATTCATATAATATCTGTCAGCATCTTCATCTCTTATATTTTGCCAGTTAACGCTACTCAGATGTTCACTGAAACTTTGTATATTTTTTTCTGATATTTTGCGCTTTATTCTAATGTCATTCTTCTTTTCAGACTGTCCGTGATCCACCACAAGCTCCTGAGCCAGATGATCCGATAAGCATGGTTCGATAGTTTCGAAGCTGTATGTCGAGTTTTCTAGATTGGTGAACACATTATCAATGCATGAGCTTGATCTGCTCGTGACACGGCTGGGCACACAAAAAACAATACCGAGACCATACGAATCAAGCAACTCTACCAGTTCCCTTTTATCATTACCATCCTTGAGAAAATCAACATTGAAGTCCCCCAAGATACACATATTGTTGTGCGATGACGACTGTATCTGACTTAAACTGTCTGCGAGAACAGAGAGGAAAAACCCAAAATCACCCCTTGGGGGCCTATAGACGCCAATGATTATCAAATTCACATCAGGTATCTGAATCCCAGACATCTCCGCGTGACCCTCCCTCGAAAGCAACCTGAGCATTGGCAACCTCTCAAACTGAATACCTTTCTTCAAGATAATAGCGGCTCCACCATATTTACCTGCCTCTCTAGAAAAGCTATCCGCCACTACGTAGTTCGGTAAGTTCATTCGTTGCAGAACCTCGTCAGAAGCCCAGTGCTCAGTTACACAACAGACACTGACACCCCTTCTGTCTAAATAATCAGAAAACATGTCAATTTTACCTGTTATTGATTGTATATTTAGATTCGCAATAACAAATTTGTTCTTATGTTTTGTCACCTGTCTCACAGTTCTGTCGTGGATGATCATGTTAGTGAAGTTATTAGACTTTACATTTCTCGTGAATTTGCTGTCGGTTCCGACGAAAAAAGGAGAACCGCCTTATTGTTACACCAGAAGGCCAGTTGTTTCCGTCATATAGTTCATCTCTCAAATCTAGTTCTCCACCCACTTCGAAGGACTTACCAGACGCTCCCTCTCTCGTTTTTAGTTCTTCAACAACAAAAGATCGACCTGAAAACAGTTCACACAGATGATCCCTTATCATTTCTGGGGTAGTATCCAGTTGTACTCTTCCTATATGCAACCATATTCTCTGTTGAATGCCCGCGAAACTTTTTTCTTGTTCCGAGTTGGTCCTTGTCCTTGTACCCCTTATTTTTTTGAATTTCAAATATGTGGTGGTTTCGTGTGAAACATCCTTATTCGTCCCCTCTGATCTTTCAGTTGATTCTGTTTTGTTCGACCCATTTTCATCTGATATTTTCTGAACGAACCCCTGATTAGGAATCTTCAATGCAAAATCACCTCGAGATTCTCGAAATTCACCAACAGATGTCGATATTGTAGATTTCCTTGACGTGAGGAAATCTTTGTCATGAGTCAGCTTATTTGTAGATAATGTTTCTGTAGTTGTTTTCAAACATGAATCTGCTACCTTTTTTTCTCCGATATTCTCCAATAAGGATATATGTTTTTTCAAGATACTTATTTTGTCCGAAATCATGTTGGATTTTTCTGTCAGTATTTTATTCAAATAATCCAACTCTAGTTTATTTCTTTCTTCATTTCCACGAGAATCATTTTCACTTAGTTCCAAGTCCTCATTCATAATTGAGACTTGACGTTCATTCGTAGATTTTTCGAAGAGGGTCTCATTCAGTTCAGACAGTCGGCATCTCAGTTTTTGAATTTCTAGATCTTTCACCTCACACTTTCAGTTTTTGTATTTCCAGATCCCTTTCTTCGCACTGGTACATTTTTGAGGTTATATTTTCACAACAGATTACCTCACTATGTTCGTTTACATATATACCGGAAATTTTTATAATGCAACTGGGATGGTAAATCCTATCACATCTACTACATGTAACAAAAACTTTCACTTCCTTCGAGCATTTATTGCACGCCCCTTCAGCACTATTATTATTACGTGGTCGCATTTTGACTTATGCCAATTATTGTCTCTCCATGCTGGGGTCTAGTGTCAAACTCTCACATCCATAGAGCAGAGTGGAGAATACATAACATTTCAGCATGCGCACTCGAAGTTCCAATCCAAGATCCGATCTTATGAACAACTGTCTCATGCTTATAAAGGCTTTTTTTGCTTGTTCAATTCTTGATCTAATCTCCATTTTCGGGTCATTCTGCTCGTTGACAATGGCACCTTAGTACCTGAACGAGGTCACCTGCTCAATGTTTTTACCCTTTATGTTGATCGTGGTGTTAAGGTGTTTTTTGGCGAACACAAGCACTTTTGTTTTAGATATATTTATGTGCAGGCCAAATCTTTCGCTGTAGACCACTACGCTGTTCAGTATCCGCTGCAATTCAATCATACTGTCTGCCAAGACAACCGTATCATCTGCATATCTAATGTTATTGATGAGTATCCCATTTATCTTGATTCCTCCGGTACTGTCTTGCAGTAAATATTGCCTCTGAGTAAATGTTGAACAGGAGCGGTGACAGTATGCAGCCTTGTCTGACCCCTTTCTTTATGGCTATGGATTAGGATGTTGTCATCTCAACCCTGACTTTTGTCGATTGGTTCCAGTAAAGAGCCGATATGATCTTTATATCTCCTCCGTTCAA
Organism: Hippodamia convergens; assembly: GCA_038502775.1. Taxonomy (NCBI): domain Eukaryota; kingdom Metazoa; phylum Arthropoda; class Insecta; order Coleoptera; family Coccinellidae; genus Hippodamia; species Hippodamia convergens. The sequence goes on from CM076607.1 coordinate 112,397,297, forward strand.
TCCGATATTTTCTAGGATTTCAATCAGTTCGTCATGTTTTACACAGTCGAGCGCTTTGAGGTAGTCTATGAAGCATGCGAATACGTTTACATTCATATCCCGGCATCTTTGAGTAAGCACATTCAGAGAGAAAAGTGCTTCACGTGTACCCACCCCGCTCCGAAATCCAAACTGTTTTTCATCGACTTGAGCATCGCACTTTTTATATATTCTGGTATGTATTATTCTTAGGAAGATTTTGAGGACATGAGACTAATCATGCGATGATCCTCACAACGTGAGGAGTGCACTTTTTTGGGTATTGGTACAAAGGTTGACCTCAGCCCATCCGACGGAATTCTGCCGCTGCTATAGATCTTATTGAAAAGCGATGATGTCATCAAGCTCAAACCTGCACCATCCTGATCGGCTATCAGCTTAATGAGCTCAGCATGAATGTTGTCAGGTCCGGTTTCTTTTCTGTTTTTTTGACTCCTTATTGCATATATTACCTCACTTTTTGTGATAGGTGGAGCTGCTTCATTAATGCCATTTTCTGCAATCACAGGAACATTACCTCTATCATCGTCGTAAAGCGCTGCGATATATTCTGTCCATCTCCTTTGTTTATCCTCCACTCCTACAATAATTTCATTATTGGAGTCTCTCAAAACAGTTTGTCGATGTTTTTGAAATTTGTTGGTCATTTCCTTTATCTTTTTATAAATATTGAAAATGTCATGTTTTCTTTGAAGGTCTTCAATTTCTTTACATTTTTCAGACATCCAGCTCTCTTTGGCTTCTCTACATTTCCTTCTGACGATTTTATTCAGCTCTTTATATGCTAATGGCATATTTTTACTTCTCCTTCTCTCATCCATCAGCTTCAAGATGTCATCTGTCATCCATTCTTTTCTTCTACTTTGCTTCTGGAGGCCAATATCTTCTTCCTGAATAACCGTCATTGCACTCTTCACTCTGTTCCACGTTGTCTCTGCTTCCTCCAGTTCGCCATCCCCTATCTCTCCCAGCTCAGTTTCAAGCTTGGCTACTATCCGAGCTTTAAAGTCGTCATTTTTCAGCTTCTCTTATCTTAGGATCTGCGTACACCATAAAATCTTTGTAATTTCAGCTCCATCAATACTGGGTTATAGTCACTGTTAACGTCGGCGCCAGGATACGTCTTCACTGATTTAACGTATTTTCTATAGTCTAGGTTCAGCAGAATATAGTCGATTTGATTTCTTACAATTCGGTGTTCTGAATCGGCCGGTGATCGCCAAGTATACAGTCGTCTTGCATGCAATTTGAAAAAGGTGTTTGCGAGACATAAATTGTTCTCGTTGCAGAACTGAACAAGTCTATCTCCCCGTGAGTTTCTGCTCCCAAGTCCAAAGGCTCCCACAGCGTCTCCCTCAGCCACTGATCCAACCTTGGCATTAAAATTCCCAATGACTATGATCATTTCATTTTTTTTTTTTTGTAAGGCGCATAACTTCATCGACTTTGTTGTAAAATTCCTCAATTTCCGCATCCGTCTTATCGTTCGTCGGTGCATAAACCTGTATAAGATTCATTACTCTGTGGGTGGTTCGGATTTTCAACAACATCACACGGTCCGTCAGAGGTACAAAGTCCATGACAGATGGAGCTATATTACGTGCGAGCAGAACTGCTATCCCATATCTATGGTTTGGGTCATTTCCTCCTGAATAGTAGATGACTCCATTATTCGTATTTTGTATTCCGGCACCCGGCCAGCGGACTTCGCTTAATCCTAAGATACCGATGTTCAATCTATTCATCTCCGCCTCAACATTGGCCAGTTTTCCCGGCATAAAGAGGCTGCGAATATTCCATGTTGCTATTCGTACAATCCTGTTGTACACTTTGTATTTGCTGTTAGATGTTCCTGAAAGATTCATAACAGTTGACGACGGGGGGATTCTTAGCACCCTCTCCTCATTTAAGAGGTGCCCCGGACTGAGGGCCAAATTCAAATTTTCGTCAGCCATTAGATTCAATTGGAAATTAGTTGTACAGTAAGAGTTCCGTTTCTTTTCTGTACCGCAGTACAGAGACCGTACCACTGTTTCAGCTCCGCCCCCTATTTTTCAGCACTAGGCCGCTTCGATATCATTTATCCCGCGCTATAGCCTGATTCTGCCCTTCATCAGTGCTAGATTTTGGTCCACCCTGAGTATTTAATTTCCCCAGTACAACAGATATCTGGGAGGCATTCCCCTATCCGCCACCTGGGGAGGCGCCCAATGGGGGATCTAGCAAACCCCACAAGGGGAAAGAAATAGCAAGGGTTTTCTCCGCACGCATTTAGAAAAGTATTACTTTCCAATTTTCATCATTTCTTTGGACTCTCAACTCATAAAGACATCATTTCATGATGTGCGCATAGAGACATATTAAAATTTTATGATTGACGCTACTCTTTAATATTTTCGTGCGGAAGAAAACCCTGCCATTCCTTTTTTGTACGCATATGTGCGCGGAATAGAAATGGTAGGGATAATAGTATATTCTAAAATAAGTTGCAGAATGGGCTCCTATTCCAACATGAATGCATGAGAATTGCCTTCTGCAACGAGTATTAGACGATATTTTCTCTATTTCAGTCAATGTTTGTGAAATACTCTTGAAATTCAATGAAAATTTCAGATTATTTATCCTGGTGAATTTTTTATTGTACCTTGTAACGAAAATTGACAGATTACGGAATTTGAATTGCCTTGTGTTGAAAATTCAGAGTCAGAGTTGACAACCACAAAACGAAAAACTTAACTGAAAACAATGCTGTAATGAGTTCATTACAGCACTACTTTTACTACTGTAATGAACTCGTTACGATACTGAAATGAAGAAAAAGAATTAATCATTTATAACCATGTCTCCCGCACTGAGCATCGCGATATCTGAGGATACGTCTGAACTTGAATCAGCGGATAGTTTTGAACTGTACCGCCATCTAAAAAACTTGAGAATGACAGAACAATCAGTGTCAAATATTATTATGAATGAATTAATTATTAACCTCTACACAATGCAGCTTATTAATGAATTAATCATGAAAATTAATAAACAGAAGGTAGTGAAAGCATTATTATTTGGTAATTGTGTACTAGATGCACTTGTTGTGATCTGGATGTTCATCGACATACATTTAATGGACTTCAATAACGATTTTTTCCAAATTGCAATTGTTGCAGTAATTTCAGTATATTTTCTACAAAAAGGAGTAACACATACTAATAATTATTTCTACGTAAAAATTTTTGGAAAACACAGAAAGAGGAATCAACTAGATAGATTGAAGAAACATATGAGAGAAGGTAGAATTAAATTAACACCTCAAGAAAATCTTGAATACCAAGCATTATACTTTACACTATTTTTCATGAATTCATTGTTTTTTTCTTTGGTAGTTATGCTGAGTTCATATTTATTTGTAAAATTTTCCATTTCTATGAATTATGCCCTCACCTCACTCATAGCATCATCTGCATTGTCAATTTATTCAGTCAATTACTTAATTTGAACAATACAAGTTTGAAAAATTGAAACTATTTTGACTATAGATTAAACGATTGAAAGATCCGAATAACTTTGTGAAAGATCTTATTTCATTTCGAATTTCGACTGGATTCGAAATGTACAATCACATTTCGAATAACTTTAAGGACTTGGGATTCACAGAGCCATACTGAAGAATTTTTTCTTATTGGAGAAATAGACTTCATTTGTATGAAGTGAATTGTGTCCGTGTAGTCATGGGTGTGAAGTTGGCCCAGTATTTTGGGATTTTCGTACATTTTTTTGTTGTGTTGAATTGGGTGTTCAATTGAATTTCTTAAAAGTTAGCCCTGCAATTTTTTCGACAAAAATCATTTTATTGATTGTGCCGCAAGTGTGCCAATTTGTGCAGGTCAGATTTCCAGAGAAAAACAATAGGTTTACCGTCATATGAAAAAAATAAGAAACCTTCGTAGATTGTGGGAAAATCTGCAAACCCTGCAACACTGTGTGTTAGCTCATCACTTCGATTTCCGCGAAAATTTTTATGCTGAATTTTGCCAGATTTTTGCCGTTGAAATTTTGTTATATGTATTTTACAAAATGTGGTGAACAAACACGAGTTTCGTACACACATTTTTTGAAATATATTGAGTACCGTATGTAATAGAGGAAAATATGCATCGAAATCAAAATCACCTATTTATACAGACTGTGGACTACTTGTTCAAACTAGCGATACGTATGGTCTAGAATTTATGACAAGACAATTCCTCTGACAATGCCAACCGCAGATGTAGGCGGAACGTTAGATGAAATAATTCATAATAGACCACGGCCAATAAGCCCACAATGCCATTAAAGATTCATTGTTCTTCAGACAACTCAACCTCGGTAACTAAATATTAGATAATATTGAAAATATTTGTATCACAGAAAAATCAGGAATTAGCCAGTTGAAAATTGTATTTAAAAAAGTGTGACTTGTCGGTTTTTGCATCAAGACGACTTGTATCTAAAAATAATTTTCATGATTGAAATTCGAATTATGTACTTAAATTGTTTATTGCTTTGTTTGGATTTTGAAAGCTGTATTCGCTATATACGAAAGAGGTCTAAATGCTCGAAGCTTTTTAGAGGTCATTAGAATGAATCTTGATAATCTCTAAGGCTAGAAGATTTCAACATAGGAACAGCATATTTTCAACAGGACAGATACACCTGCTCATAATGCTGTTATTGTCATTGAGTTTTCGGAGAAGATTTTTGCACATAGTCAAAACTATAATACGATGAATGAATTATTATGTATGGAAAGGTATAGAGTATAGAGGAAACATTTCGCCAAATTAATCATTCATGAAGAAGGCGCGATTATGTTTAGAACATAATAGAAGAAATTTTAACAATTTCTTTGAATGTTTAGGGTACGATATATGTTGTTAAGGATTGTTAGAATTATTATTTTTATTGTTCTTGTAGTATGAAAATCTTAATATATAAAACTCAGTCGGCCATATTGTTGGTTACACCATTTATAACTCAAGATTGGATGAACTGTTTTTTATAAAAGTTTTTTTGTTGGATTCTTCTACGGCAGGGTTAACATAAAATACCATAAAACCGTGAAAAATTTTATGAATAAGAAAAAAATATAGGAAATAATTTTCTTTCTTGCGAATAACGCCAATAGATGTCGCTCCGGTTAACAGCGGTAGAGCTCTTTCTTCTGATTTCAAATACACCTTATTGAGAGTATCTCTGGCATTTTTCTATAAAACTAGATATTTTCTTCTAAATCAAAGGCAGTTGTGGAATTCCACACGAGACCGATGCGATTTTTTCATATCAGAGGAACCGTGGATAATGACACCTGATATTTATATTATTTATTTATTAACTGAAAGTTCAATTAAGGATTGAAATGACCCCTATTTACTTCTAGACAGAACCGATATATTTTTTTAAAGTTTTTGAACATTTTCCTCAACATTTATGGAATATATTGAGGTTCTCAATTTCTTCTTCTATTCTGAATTTAATTTCTTCAATATTTTGCGGACGGGCATTTTATATTTCAAATATCCCCATAAAAAAGTCTCCAATGATGTTAAGAAGGGACTATCAGGAGACCATAGAATGGAACTTCGATATAAATAAATCACAGCATTCACGAGTGACATTCTACAGCTGCCTTAGATTAAGACAAAAAAAAAACAATAATTTTCAAACTGTCGAAAAAAACCTCAATAAAGTATGTATAAATATTTGAAATCAGAAGAGAGAGCTCTACCGATTAGGAAAATAAAATACAGGGTGTGCCATTTGAAAAACAACAATTCACATAGAATTTTTAGGTTAACGGTGCCTTAATGCAATTCTTAGTACTGAATTCTGAATGCCCATAAAATATACTGCAAATTTGCCCATTTGAACTTTTGTGTACTACCAATATTAACTGAGATAGCTATTGAGTAATATATAAACAATCACCCTGTACATACCTATTTCATTGCAATTAAATTTTTTGTATGTTTTGTACTTTTGTTTTTTTTTGTTGAAACTACAGAAGACCGAGTCAAATTTAGAACAATTACAGCAAGAAAGTAAAAAAACAAATGCTGTTATATTTGGAATTCCTGAATCGGAAGATAAGTCAGAGAAAGACAAATTTATCACCATGTGTCAAGAAAGGAACGTAAACATCAGTGCACAATCAATAAGACCTTGTTTTCGATTGGGAAGAAAAAGTCGAAAAGGAATATGTCCGATTATTGTCAAATTCATGGATGAGAATATCAACGTGATGAACTTTTTTCAGCAAGAAAACTGTTTCTGACCATGAGATGAGTTCCTTATTTATTTTCTCGTTCGAGTAATATTATCAAGATATTTTCTAATATTGAAGACTGAAGGTCACGAAAATATTTTTTTTTTGTGGTACCTACGTCGAAAACTTTTCTGTAGGTTTCATTGGAAAAAAAATATATTAGCAACTTCAGAAGAACAACAATCAACGATATTCAATTCAATTCAATTGAACAATGTCGAAATAAAATGTAGAAAATATTGAACACAAAGACTTTCTCACCATCACATACATTCTGGAGTAATATTGCGCTTCTACTGATATCAAAATAGGAGTATGAGATAAAATATGTATACCTTCCAGGGTAGTATGATATGATGGCCACCAGGTGTCAATTTGGATTTTTTTAGCAGTGTTAAATTTAAAGAGGTCCACAGACTTCATTAATATTCCATCGACTGTTAGTTTTTTGTGAACTGATCATATCATATTATGAACAAAATGGCCATTTGGATTCAGTTGAGCCGTGGTAGCCCATATCACAATGAAACAGATGGTGAGAAAGTCTTGGTGTCCAAAATTTTCTACATTTTTTTTCGACATTGTTAGTCTTCTGCTGGTGCTGATATATTTTTTCAATTTCAATAAAACTAACAGAGAAGTTTTCGAGGTAGGTACGGCCTTCAATATTCAAGAAAATCTTGACCCAATATTTAATCGAGAAAATAGATAGAAAACCGAGAGGAAGGACAGCTCATGATTATTATCAAATTCATGAATTTTCATCCATATTCTGCAGAAACACTTGGCCAGGGTTTGAAGTACAATGTTTGGAAATTTTGGAAGAATTCGTAGTAATTTTTAGCAGAATCAGTATTGTAGTCGAAAAACAATAATCGAAAGAATATTTTATTGAACCTCAAATTATCTCATTTCAAGAAAATTATTCTCTCAGTGGCATGAATTAAATCTTTCTCATTGTAGAATAGCTTTTATATGATAAGGGGAAAATGAAATAATCTACAAAGTTTCTGTTCTGTTCTTATTTTGTATATATGTATATATGTTTATTCCCCCTTAATTCATTATCTTAATTGTCACGATGCAATTGTTATGCTTGGATGGTGGTCTCGATATTGAGCTTTGTTTCAACTTTGTCTTGCTGTCATGCGCTAGAAGTTGATATGGCTTATACTGAGGCCAGTTAAAGGAAGAAGAAGAAGACAAGGGCCACCCCCCTTCCGCACTAAGGGCGGACCATCGAGACCCCTTCCTTCAACAACGAGACCAGTCCTCTGATACCAGTACTCTGATACCATCCAGAAGAGTCAGTTCTTATAATACACAGTACCACGATTCTGCCACGTTGTCCTACCGGTAATGGTAAGTCTATATCATACTTATAGTGTTTTGTCAGCGTATACTAAGTCTTGTGATTCCTGGTACAAACTGTTTCGATTGTGAAGTTCATAGAATACCATCACGAACTAGCGAATCCGATGATTTTACATTCTCTCATTTAATAGCAATTAAAACATGGTCCTTCGAGCCGGATTCTGCTAGGAAGTTTTACTTTGTTATTCATTTCTTTCTATTCAAATTGAGATATTTTGTCTGGGAATACCAATTCTGAAGTAACAGTGTTGAAATATTTGCTTTGTCTAGTCTTCTATTTAGGTATTTCAGTGGTATCGTGATATATCTCTCTTTCTCTTTTTTTTTCATATAACTTACTCTAATTATTGCTCATAATATATATATATATATATATATTAGACTGATTCAAAAAAATCGACTTTTTTTGTTTTCACGAAACCCCCCCCCTAATTATCTTCGGGGTATCGAAAAAAGACCTTTGTGAAAATATCAGCTCCAAATAATAACATTTAGAGGTCGCTCATCAATTATTTCTATTTTGCCTACTAATAGCAGGGGAAAAATTTCTTTTTTCAATAAAAAATTCCTAGAACACAAACCAATAGGCGGATTTCTTTGTGTGATACATTTTCGTGTAGGCAATCAGATACTCTACAAATATGTCCCTTACGATATTTCGATAAAACGGCCGCTTCAAAAGTTACTCGATTCGATGCTAATATTGAGGTATTTTTGAAGAAAAAAATTATTCAAAAAAATCGACTTTACTTGTTTTCACGCAACCCGCCTTCTAATCATCTTCAGGACATAGACAAAAGCCGTCTGTGAAAATATTAGCTTTGAATATTAATATTTAGAGGTCGCTCATCGATAGTTTCTATTTTCGCTGCTGATGGCAGGAAAAAAATTCTTTTTTCAATAAAAAATTTTTTGTTCACGGACCAATAGACGGATTTCACTGTATGATACATTTAAGTGTAGGGAACTAGATACTCTACGAAAATGTTCAATACGATATCTCGATGAAACCACTTATTTGAATTTTTTTTTCCAAAATACCCCAATATAAGTTATTAATATAGAGGTATTTTTGAAGAAAAAGTTCGAATAACTTTTGAACGAGCGGTTTTATCGAAATATCGTATGAGACATTTTCGTAGAGCATCTAGTTCCCTACACGAAAATGTATCACACAATGGAACCCGTCATATGGTTCGTGAAGAAAAATTTTTTATTGAAAAAAGAAAATTTTTTCCTGCTATCAACAGCGGGAATAGAAGTCATTGCTGAGCGACCTCTAAATATCAACATTCAAAGCTAATATCTTCACAGACGCCTTTTTTCGATAATTTGAAGATAATTAGAAATAGAGTTTCGTGAAAACAAACAGAATCGATTTTTTTGAATAATTTTTTTCTTCAAAAAAACATCACTATTAGCATCGAATCGAATAACTTTTGAAGCGGCCGTTTTACCGAAATATCGTAGGGGTCATTTTTGTAGTGTATCTGATTGTCTACACGAAAAATGTATTACACAATGCAATCCGTCTATTGGTTTCTGCTCTAGGAATTTTTTATTGAAAAAAGAATTTTTTTCCCTGCTATTAGTAGGGAAAATAGAAATAATTGATGAGCGACCTCTAAATATTATTATTTGAAGCTGATATTTTCATAGAGTTCTCTTTTCGATACCCTGAAGATAATTAGGGGGGGGTTCGTGAAAACAAAATATGTCGATTTTTTTGAAACAGTCTAATATATATATAGATATCAGAACGACTCAATTCTCTAAAGGCAATCTTACATCGATTTAAGTACCCCTCTCACCGATCTGCTCCATTCTACGTGCTTATCACCTTGGAGCAACTTCGCGCGCTCGGGAATTTCCAGTATTTCTCTTTCTTTTCTGAAATTCCATCCATTGAGCCAATTTAAGTTTATAATCATATAGTGGTGTGTACCGCTCGAAAGACTTTCCTTCAGTTTTTATTTTCTCCGTTTTTTTCCATTAGTTCTTTCAATTTAGTTAATAGGCACCTTCAATATGCCTCTCACAATGGAAGAAAAAATCGCTCGCGCTGATGCACTTAGAGAAATAACTATGAACCAATTAGTGTTGATCGAAACATGCGCGATAAATGCACAACGGGAAGAACATAATATTACCAAATTCGCGATGGCTTTCAAGGGCCTTAAGAAGTTGCAAAAGGATTTTGAAAAACATCATTTGTCAATTGTGGTCGCTTTAGCCGGGGATTCCGAGAAATTAAATGCTCAGTCCGAAATCATGAACGATTTCTGTGCTAGATGTCTGGAACTAGAAACAATTCATCACACACTCATAGCGGAAAAGCAGATAGATCAACGTTCCAGAATTAACACAACCACGTTTCAAAATACAACATTCAGTAATACAAACGATTGTATCCGCTTACCGCGTATTGAACTGCAAGAATTTTCGGGCAACATCCAGGAATTTCCGTCTTTTATTGAACTCTTCGACACCCTGGTACATAACAACGGTACACTTTCAGACATCGAAAAATTTACCTACCTGATTTCGAAAGAACGTGGTCCTCCTCATGCTTTAATTAGAAATTTACCAATTGTGTCGGCAAACTATGCTATCGCGTACAATTCTTTAAAGGATAGGGACGACAATAAAAGGCTCAGAGCGGTAAATTCCTGGAAGGAATTAGAAGGCTGTCCCAAGATGCAAAGGGGCGATTGTAAATCTTTGCGCCATTTATTGGATACCTTCTCGGAAAATTTAGAAGTTCTAAGAACTATGCGGTACGATGTTGACGGTTGGTGTTTCATTTTGTCAAATATGCTGCTGGATCGTTTGGACCCGAATACAAGGCGAGAGTTTGAGAAAAATCATGCGTCGAACGAAATGCCGAAATATACGGAAGTAAAAGATTTCATTTCAACCCAGTGCAAAGCATTAGAAACATTTTCATTATGCACAAGGTCTTCTAGCGAAACAAATAGAACCCAAAGGGATGCACCTAGAACAACCCAACGCAACACTTTGCTCGCGAAAACAAAACGCGTCGTAGATAAATCTCCCAAAGTCACCCGATGCAATTTTTGCGAAGGTGAACATCTCATACAAAATTGTTCGGATTTTTTTGAATAAAAATGCATCAGAACGTTTTCAAGTTACAAAACAGAAAAAATTATGTGTAAATTGTTTATCCGATAAACATAGTACCCTCAACTGCGTTTCTAAATACCGCTGTAGACAATGCAAAAGGACGCATCACACGTTATTGCATTTCACGGAGAATTCAGAACCGTCAGAAAATGATACTCCACAAGTTAATACAAATCCAACGGTTGCTATGTTTACGAAAGGTGAACACGAGGTACTGTTGTCTACAGTTCTAGTGAGCGTTCTCGATGCTTTCGGCAATATTCAAACCGCGAGAGCTGTTTTAGATTCAGGTTCGCAATCATGTTTTGTAACAAAAGGGTTTGCTAATAAATTAGGCCTCAAGAAAATTAATATAGCTGCGACTCTTCACGGCCTCGACAGAATGCATATGCCGGCTAAATCGGGTATACATAGCGTGATCTCCGGCGAAGATTCCGCAGAATTTCATAATCTTAGAACAGATTTGTGACCCATTGCCTATCACCGGATTCGATCTGAACAAAATTCCATATGTGCGTAACTTAAAATTAGCTGATCCGAACTTCAACAAGAGCGATAAAGTGGACATGCTTTTAGGCGCCGAAATATATCCTCTCATCCTTAGAGAGGGAAAAATCGTGCTAAATGAAAATTCGCCGGTTTGTATACATACTGCATTCGGTTGGGTCGTTATGGGAAAACTCGCCTCTCTTCAAAGGGTTCAATACAACGCGCCACGTCCGATTAGAACCTTTTTCGCGAAATATACAACGAATGATCAACTGAACGATACACTACGACTATTTTGGAAAACCGAAGAAGTTCCAGATGTGAGTGTAAAAAATCCTGAGGACGAATTTTGTGAGAGTCATTTCATTCGAAACATTAAACACGACGAGCGTATCGGATTTACGGTCTCGCTACCTTTTAAAATAAACGCTCCCGATTTCGGAGATACACGTTCTCTAGCAATGCGGCGATATTTGTCATTAGAAAGACGATTAATGCAAAATCCACAGAGTCGGATTGCCTATACAGATGTAATCAACGAATATCTGAGTAAGGGTCATATGACGAGGGTGGAACCTCCCGCACTTGCTGAACTCAACGGTTTTTCCTATATACCGCACCATGCCGTCCTAAAGACCGATTCCACATCGACACCGCTTAGGGTAGTCATGGACGCGAGCAGTCACTCTCCTGACAAGGTTTCGCTCAATCAGGCACTGTACAGCGGTCCCAAATTACAACGCGATCTAGTTGAAATTCTAATAAACTTTAGACTCCATAAGCATGTAATGCTCACGGATATCAGACAAATGTTCAGAATGATACAAGTAGATCCCAATCAAAGAAAATATCAACGGATTCTGTGGCGTCCCAATCCAGATGGGCCGATCGTGGATTACCAATTGAACGTCCTCGTCTTTGGCATTACGTCATCCCCGTTTCTAGCTATCCGGACGCTTTTGTATCTTGCCGATAAATATCATGATTTTCCGTTAGCATCACAAATTTTACGAACGCAAACATTCGTTGACGATATCACTTTCGGCAGCGATGATCTTGATTCGATTAAAGGCATGCGTGATTAACTTGTCGAACTACTAAGTAAAGGTAAATTCGAACTCAGAAAGTGGGCATCCAATACAGAATCACTTTTGGAAGGATTGCCTAAAGAAAATGTACAGAATATTGACTTTTCTTTCGATTCCGAAAACAATGCTTCCTTGAAAATTCTAGGTTTGAAGTGGTCGCCAGTTAAAGATAATTTTTTCTTCACATTCAAATATCTCGAATCAAACTGTACCAAAAGAACAATGCTCTCGGAATTGGCGCGCACCTTCGATCCGTTGGGAATCTTGACACCCATCACCTTTTTCACTAAGGTACTGATTCAACGGTTGTGGACCTTAGGTTTGGGCTGGGATGAAATACCGCCGAAAGATGTTGTGGAGAAGTGGTTACATTTTAAGAGAGATCTCACAGTGCTTTCTTCTTTCGCGCTGCCACGGCATTTCGATCTTCGTAATATGGATTCATGTCATCTTATTGGATTCTGTGATGCTTCAGTCGAGGGAACATGTGCGGTCACGTATTTGAGAATCAAATACAAAGATTCGGTGGTGAAATGTCATTTCTTGTTCGCGAAATCGAAAGTCGCCCCATTACAATCGGTTTCTTTACCCAGACTGGAATTGGAGGCTGCAGTTCTTCTATCAAAATTGATTAGATATGTGGAAAAGGTACTCATAAACAAGATATGTTTAACGGACATCACGCCTTCAGCGACAGTTCCGTGGCTCTCTCGTGGATTAAAAACTCACCACATTTATGGAAAACATATGTCGCGAATAGAGTAGCTTTTATTCAAGAAAGAGTACCGCCTAACAAATGGCATCATGTATCCTCCAGAGATAACGCAGTGGATTGCGGTTCCAGAGGCATTTTTCTTTCTGAATTGCTGTCACACTCTTTATGGTGGACTGGACCTCGGTTCCTTTTAGAAGAACCAACATCCTGGGTCAAGAAAGTTCCTGAGCACGATCCAGATACGATTGAAACTGAGCGACGAAAAATAACGTTGAACGTGCAAGTGTCACAACCGAATATTTTGGATACGTTTCTTGATAAATATTCAACCCTAAATAAAATTAAACGTGTTCTTGCTTACATTATCCGTTTCAAGAATAGATGCATGAAACGCCAACGTGTCATCCGTGAATCGGTCGACTGCCTCACAGAGGAGTTGCACAGCGCCCTTCTTTTGATCATAAGGCACGAGCAACAGAAGTATTTCGGTGATGAAATATTATGTTTAAAAAATAACGAGAGATTACCTAAATCGTTAAGAGTTTTGAACCCCTTTATGGAGAACGACGTATTGAGGGTAGGTGGTAGACTACGTAACGCGGATATGTTGTACAACGAAAAGTTTCCGATACTTATACCAAGAAAGTCAGTCTTGGCCACGTTACTCATCACCGAAATACATGTTAAGAATATGCATGCTGGAATCGAAACGACACTATCCTTACTAAAGAGAAATTATTGGATACTCGGGGCCAAAGGATTAACCAGACGAATCGTTAATAAGTGCATTCCGTGTTGGAAAATCCATCCCACAAATTTTCTCCCGTCAATGGGCAATCTTCCAGATTTTCGGGTAAAACAAGCACGACCCTTCGTTAACACTGGAGTCGACTTAGCCGGTCCTTTCACAATCAAAATGGGTAAAATTCGGACCAACAAGACATTTAAAGCGTGGATATGTTTATTTGTATGTTGCGCAACAAAAGCGATTCATATAGAATTAATATCCGAACTCTCTTCAGAGGCTTTTCTTGCGGGTTTCAGACGGTTCATTGGTAGGCGCGGACTTTGTAAAAATGTCTATTCGGATTGCGGAACTAATTTCACGGGTTCTGATAAATATCTAAAGAACATCTACGCTAATGTGGCAGAAACAGAAGCCATCCGTTGGCATTTCAACCCGCCTGCAGCGCCACACATGGGAGGTCTCTGGGAAGCAAACATTAAGGTGGTGAAAACACATCTTAAAAGAGTTACGGTATCACAAATATTGACGTATGAAGAAATGAACACGGTGCTGGTCCAGATAGAAGCAGTTCTGAATTCAAGACCGTTAACTCCCATGAGTTCTGACCCGAACGACTTGTCGGTTTTGATGCCCGCGCATTTTTTGGTGTCAGAACCACTGACAACCATCCCAGATCCAGATATGTCTGACGTACCCATGAACCACTTAACCCGTTGGCAGCTGCTAGTACGTATGCGCACAGATTTTTGGAAGCGATGGAAAACGGAATATTTACATACACTCACTCAGAGAGCCAAATGGCACCTTCCGAATAAAGCGGCTTCTAAATTAGGCGATATAGTTTTTGTCAAGTCGGATAACGAGCCACCCCTAGAATGGACCTTAGGAAGGATCAGCCAGTTGAATTACGGCACAGATGGTATCGCACGGGTTGCTTCAGTCACCACTATGAAAGGGGTAATACGTAGACCATTGGTCAAACTTTGCCCCCTGCCCACGAATTGAGCGATTGAACAATATCTTCCTTTCTTCAAGGGGGGGGAGGATGTTCTGTTCTTATTTTGTCGCCCTCGCCGATCCACTACAACTGCCATCTGTAGTATAGTGCAGTCCATCTCCATGCGCTAGAAGCTGATATGGCTTATACTGAGGCCAGTTAAAGGAAGAAGAAGAAGACAAGGGCCACCCCCCTTCCCTACCGGTAATGGTAAGTCTATATAGTGTTTTGTCAGCGTATACTAAGTCTTGTGATTCCTGGTACAAACTGTTTCGATTGTGAAGTTCATAGAATACCATCACGAACAAGCGAATCCGATGATTTTACATTCTCTCATTTAATAGCAATTAAAACAGTTTCACTAACTGATGTTAATTGTAACATTACTTACGTTGCTTTCTGAATGTTGAAAAATTTTCATTATGCTTTTCTGCGAGTCCGCGAAGTTAGCAAAATTTGGGAGCTTTCATTCTGAAAATCTGCCGTATCTTCATTGACAGCACCATCATACATAAATACTTAATGCAAAGTTGAGACATATATGATTTTCTCATAGATGCCATTATCAGAACCAGCTTTTGTATAAAAAAGCAGCATTAAAATCGGTGGACCAAGTCGAAAGTTCTGAGGTAACGAACATAAAAGATTATACGAACACAAATCCGAATTGGGAACCAACTGGGTTAATAATGCGTTTCTGCTGACGTTAAAATAATAATTTCAAATCGAAACACTATTTAATGGTTTTGTATATTTTTTTCGCATGGGCAGATTCTAATTTCCACACAAGCTATTTATTCTCCCAGATAGACATTGTTCGAAATGAGCTCACACTGCTCAAGAAAATCCAAATTGACACCTGGTGTTCATAATAATTATCACAAGTGCTTCACGAAATATTCGACCGTTAACTAACCAGATACATTAGATACGAATATTTTTCATCGTCTGTGGACCACTTTAAATTCGATATTTAAGCGCAGATGTTCGCGCCAGCTTCGTCTGACTCGCATTTCACATTCCGCTCAATAGATGGCTCCGCCGTATAAAAACATATAATTGCTAATATCTAAAAAAACTATAAGGGTGCTATCAAAGATTTATACGGCACCAATTAGCACTATTGAGGAACTAAATATTTGACATAGTTTCAGAATTAGTGCTTCCAACTTTTCGTCAACTTCACACTTGCTGAAAAACAACACTCGATTACTATTAAACTAAAAATGATATCGCAGTTGTTTTAACGGCACTAATAGGCACCAATTTGGCACTAAATATTGGCATAAAAATTTCATGTTAATTTGAAACTTTTATTGCTGAGCATGAAGTTGGCACCAAAGGAAATAATCCCGGATAATATAAAAACCATTCATTTTTTTTTCATCTTTCCAAAAGCACTAAAAGGCAGAAATAAGGCACTAAATATTGGCATATAAATTTCATTGTAATTTGAAACTTTTGGTGCTGAGCGTGAAGTCAGCACCAAAAACTTGAATCGTCAATATCTCGAAAACTACAATGGTGCTGTCATTGATTCAAACGGCACTAATTAAGCATTAAATATTTGATATAGTTTCAGAATTAGTGCTTCCAACTTTTCGCTAACATCAACAATATCCCAAAAAAAAATAATATAACCATCAAAAATTGTGTTTGTAAAAGGATCTCCTTAACTCCGTCAGGACTGCTCTCGGGTGGATTGAGTAGCTCGATGGCAGTTCTGCCGGTCCCAAGCCCTGATAAAGTAGGAGGGTTGTAGCAGCAGGCCAGCTCCCTGCTATACGTAAAAACCCAACTTGCTAAAAAGCCTAACAAACGCCTCGGAATTTTGGACGGATCACATGGTAAACGACATAAGCTACGAAAAAGGACTTTGAATATTGGCACTTGGAATGTACAGGGCATCAGAACAAAAATGGATGAAATAACCAGAGAGTTAGAAACGTTGAAAATGTATTTGGTGGTACTGAGATAAAGAAAAAGGAAAGTCGTACAGAAACGATAGGTAATCAGTTGAAGATAACTAACAGTTTTTATAAACACAAGGATATTCATACATACACCTGGGTAGAACACACAAAAAACTTAAAATCTGTCATTGATTACGTTATCGTAAAACAGAAAAATACAACGATGTCAGAGCATATAGAGGAATAACTTGTGGATCGGACCATTATACAGGGTCTTTCACGAGGAACCTCACCCATATTTATACGGGAAACTACTGAACGTATTTTCATGAAATTCAGCACTTATAAGTATTTCACGATGCTGATGAAATCTAAAATATTTTCAAGGCATGAGCACCTCCGGTTTTTCCGGAAATGACGTCAACTTCCGTTTTTCAAATTAGAACACCATTTTTTTATTGCAGAAATAGATTCCTTAGAAAATTACAAGTTATTTTGATGTAACATTTTTCAGTTTTAGTTGGAAAATTCTCTCTGAGCGGGAAAATTCGAAAAAAAATCGAAAATAGAGCTCCGCTGAAACAAGAATAACTTCGAGGTTTTTGGATGGAAAATTTTCATTTTTGGGATTTTTCAAGATGTAAGATTGATGTATCCACTTTAAAAATCGAAATCGCGATTCATGATACAGGGGGTGAAAAAATCGCTTTCAAAGTTAGGGATGACAAAATCGTGGAAAATCAATTTTTTCAAATTAGAACCCCATTTTTTTATGGCAGATATTGAATCTACGTTAAAAAATAATGTGAGTGTATGCATCACACCCTTGCCCTAAAATGGATATTTTCTGAGTTATTCACAAAAAACTGTTTTTCGTCTTGAATTTTCAGCTATTTCTTTTCCCTTCACGCCAAAAAGATGAAATTTTCAGGAACTGTTATTTGAACCATGCTGTAGATTTTTCACCCCTTCTTGAAACCGACTTCAAGTTACTATTAGGAGAACCATGGCAAACTCTCGCAGTTATAACTAGAGAAGATGCTCAAAATTTTGACCGTTAATTTCTAGACATTTATTTATACGTCTCAGGAATGCTTCGTGCGTTGCTCTTCTTATCTCATCGGGAGGAAGAGATCTGCAAAAGTGTTTAAAAACCAAATTGAGTTTCAAAATTATGAATCTAAAAATCTAAACAAACCTGAACGCATTTCTGACTCGTTCTATGCAGTCCTCTTTATCAGTCAGGGGAGTTGAGTAGACAATATTTTTTATCCTACCCCAAACATAATAGTCTAAAGGAGTTAAATCGGGAGAACGTGGTGGCCAAAGATGTGGACCATTGTTCGCCAACCATCGATCTTCAAATAGCCTGTAGAGGATATTTGACACATTGAGTGAATTGTGTGGAGGCGCGCCATCTTGTTGATACCATAAGTCATTATGGTTCTGTACTAGCGGCTCAATTATTTGAGTCAATATGTCAGAATATCTATCTCCTAAGGGAGAACATTCTTTAAATAATGCAAACATGTGTAGTGTTCTATCTTACCAGTTAAAGTCCCATCATAAATGTGAACATCGAGAATTGCATTATTTTTGATGGCGCAAAAAACATTGAAACTCCAGGTCTCTTGAAAGTTCCATTTTCTGAAGTGGTGGTTGTTCTCTTCATCCCAATAATGACTGTTATGCCTATTGAAAGAACCATTCTTTGTGAATTTAGATCTGTCCAAATTATACAGTCCAAAAAGTTTTCATTCTCTTGAAATCGAATCATCATAGCTTCGCAAAACTCTGTTCTCCTGACGAAATCAGTTTCCTTCAAATGCTGTACCCTATTGAATATATATGGGTGCATTTTATGTTTTTTTAATATTCTCCAAACACTCGATTGAGATAATCCCAGATCAATCTCGGCATCTTTGAGAGAATTTTGAGGATTCACACGAAAATATGCAAGAACTGTAATTTCGTTGTTCTCATCTTCTACTACACTTTTTTCTCTGTGTATAGTTTTCTTAACGAAAGATCCGACATTTCTCAAGTTTGTCATGGTTCTGTTAATGGTATCTCTCGTTGGTCTGGGTCGGTCAGGAAACCTCTCAATGAACAGTCGAATCGTTCTATCTACAACTTTATTACATTCTCCATGAAGTAGAATGAGATTTAAATAATCTTCATTGGTAAAATTAGGCATAGTGATCGATTTTATAACTTAATACGAATTATCACCAAATTAATAGTAAACACAAAATGCTACTGAATAAAGAGGAATTTGGCAGATGTAATTAATGATATCTATCATTAAAAAAAAGAATGTAAAACATGGTAAGTTTTTGCATATGGTTCATAAGGAATTATTTATTTATCACTGGAGAGAAAACCGATGGCCGATTAGTTGAAATAAAGAGGTTTCCGATACAAATTCGAATCAAAATTCGCCATCTATTTAGGAACAACCTGTAACTTTTTTCTCTTGCATATTAGGGTAGTAAAATCTAAAACATGGTTTAAGTAACAGTTCCTGAAAATTTCATCTTTTTGGCGTGAAGGGAAAAGAAATAGCTGAAAATTCAAGACGAAAAACAGTTTTTTGTGAATAACTCAGAAAATATCCACTTGAGGGCAAGGGTGTGATGCATACACTCACATTATTTTTTAACGTAGATTCAATATCTGCCATAAAAAAGGGGGTTCTAATTTGAAAAAATTGATTTTTCACGATTTTGTCATCCCTAACTTTGAAAGCGATTTTTTCACCCCCTGTATCATGAATCGCGATTTCGATTTTTAAAGTGGATACATCAATCTTGCATCTTGAAAAATCTCAAAAATGAAAATTTTCCATCCAAAAACCCCGAAGTTATTCTTGTTTCAGCGGAGCTCTATTTTAGATTTTTTTTTCGAATTTTCCCGCTCAGAGAGAATTTTCCAACCAAAACTGAAAAATGTTACATCAAAATAACTTGTAATTTTCTAAGGAATCTATTTCTGCAATAAAAAAATGGTGTTCTAATTTGAAAAACGGAAGTTGACGTCATTTCCGAAAAAACCGGAGGTGCTCATGCCTTGAAAATATTTTAGATTTCATCAGCATCGTGAAATACTTATAAGTGCTGTATTTCATGAAAATACGTTCAGTAGTTTCCCGTATAAATATGGGTGAGGTTCCTCGTGAAAGACCCTGTATAGTCAGAGCAAAAATACTATTCCCTTATGTATTTACATCAAACAACAACGTAACGAACCGGGAAACATACAATTTGAAATTGAAGAAATAGAGACATGTAGCGAATATACATACTTAGGAGTTGAATTTGATACAACGGGAAAAGACGACAAAGAGATCAAATACGAATAATACAGGCCAGACGAACAATAGGCTGTCTGAATGGGATATGGTGAAGCTCTGATATTGGCAACCAAAGGAAATATACATATATGAAACCTTTGTGAAAAGTCATCATGCGGAGACATGGAGAATTACGGAAGGCAATAGGAGGAAACTAGAGGCGACCGAGATGGATGTATTTAGACGTTCCTTGAGAATATCAAGAAGGGATAGAGTCAGAAATGATGATATCAAGCAGCGTATGGGAATGGATGGCTCACTAACAACAGATATTGAGATAAAACAGCTCATATGGTACGGACATGTACAGCGGATGGATGAAGGCAGACTACCCAAGCTGGTTGTTACGGACGGCGATCTTGAAGGGTGAAAGTGCTAGTGTGCAAATACTGTAAATAGTTTTAAGATATGAAGAACATGTAAATAATAATACTGTAATTCTATTGGTCAGTGGTAGTGCCCAAATTGTATATAAGGAGACGATTCTCGACACAGGGACATCATCGCTCCTGATCTCGTGCTGTAAATATATTGTACATAGAAGAAGGCGTTTACTTTCAATTCCTACAGAATACCGAATACTTCAGATTTGATACAGAAAAGAAATATTATAACAATACAGTCCACTGCAGTCTGGTCCTACGAGCCGGATCAAGAAAAAGAAACCATCGAAATTTGCGTACAGTGAAGAACTGAATAGATTTTTTCAGATCTGAAGAACTAAATAGATCTTTTCAGATCTGAAGAACTAAATAGATCTTTTCAGATCTGAAGAAACAAACAGATCCTCTCAGATCTGAAGAAATAAATAGGTCTTTTCAGATCTGAAGAAACAAACAGATCTTTTCAGATCTAGGTACCCGAAGGGGACGTCCCAGGGGACAAAACCGAGAGGTCACGTCGTACATCCGCAACGGTCAGAATTCACCGGTCTCACCGATCCTAGACCCCGCTGGAGGTGAATCTCTGAAACAAATGTCAGTACTTACATCGTGATTTTTAAGATCGTCGGTCAGGGCATCCTTGACGGGAATTAGTGAACGCGCTTCGAGATGGTTGTTACAAGAAGCCAGGGTGACGCAGCAGAGATGGAAGAAAAACGTCGTGTCCAAGCGGTCGAAAGGGAACAACTGAGGAACGACTCCTTAGATCGGTTAATCGGTTATCAGAAGCGATCGAAACTAGTGCGGTGGGTGACAAAAAACGCGAGAGGTCGCCGGCAAAATCAAAACGATCGTCACTGTGACTACGAGAAGACGGCTAGCAGAATTAGAGGCAGCAGAGAAATTGGCCGCAATTAAAAGTCGCGAGTACGAAATGGAAGCTGACCTCGTGAAGATGCGTTTAGCCGCGGAAGTATCGGTGATCGAAGACGAGGAAAGTGTGGAAGAAGAGGAGCAAGCGAAACCTCTCTTCAAAGAAGAGCCACTTCAAAAAGTCAAAGAGTGGCTGATACAAAATCCAGTCACTCAACGGGGGGAGGAGCCACGACGAGAGGAACCGAAACAGCTGCGTTTCGAAACAGAGCGAGCAAGGTCGCCAACGCCAACACGAACGAGGAGTAGCATGGAATATTTGGCAGCTACATTGGAAAAGATGACAGGGCCAAGGCCGCGTCATGTCGACCTGCCTACGTTTTCTGGAGCGGTCAACGAGTGGCTACCATTTCACGCGGCATACCGAGACTCGACCCAGATGTACCAGCTGACTGCTGCTGAAAATCTCCAACGGTTGCGAACTTGTTTGAAAGGAGAAGCAAGGCATATGGTTTCTGCCCTACTACACACCGCCGCGGACCCAGATGTGATGATAAAAACTCTAGAACAGTGTTTTGGACGACCGGAAGTGATCATCGACCGTGCGCTCGAAGGGTTGAAGAAGTTACCGAAACGCAACGCAACGGCGGCAGACCTGAACAGTTTTGCAGTCAAGATCCAAAACATCATCTGTGTATTGGGGACGATTGACCGAAAGGGATACTTGTTTAATCCGATGTTAACTCGGGAAGTGTTAGACAAGCTTAGCCCATACTTACGCTCACGGTGGTGCGACTACGCGTTTGATCAAGAAGGTACGACAGACCCGGAAATCGTCGTGATGTCTCGATTCTTAATGAGGGAGGCGTATCGGGCGCTGCGGTATACACACGCTTTCTCAACGTACCCCGCGAGTGCGAATAGAGAGACACGCCCCCTAGTGGCAGTGAAATCAAGTGCGAATAGAAATGGGCAACCAGGGGCAGTGAAGAAAAGTGCGGCAGTGTTTAATACGACGGAAGACGGACAAGAAAGGACCAACCAGTGCCCCGAGTGTGAGCGCGATCATGTGCTGACAGAGTGCCCGAAGTACAAGGCGTTAACGGTGGACCAACCCTGGCGTTTAGTGCGCGAGAAACGAATTTGCTTCAAGTGCGCGCAAAAGAAGCATCGTCGTTTTCAGTGTCGTGCGAAGCCATGCGGCGTAAACAAGTGTCACGCGTCGCTACACCAAGATGAAGCAGAGCCCGAACAAATCAAGCCAGCTGATAAAGAGAAGGGAGAAACTGTGTTGTCAGTTGCATCGAGACCCATTGCTGGACCAAAGAAGGTGCTATTGAAAATGTGTCCGGTCGTCATATCAGGGCCCCAAGGTGAAAGGAAGACTTTTGCCCTGTTGGACGAGGGAGCCACAATAACACTGATCGATCAGGAACTGGCAACCAGCATAGGGGCAGAGGGACCACCACAGACACTTCATTTGAGGGGGAGTGAACATGGCTCAAAATGAAGCAGCAAGTCAGCTAGTAAAGGTCAATATCAGGGGCATCAAGGAGGACGACGAATACCAAATCCGGGCAAGAACAATGAAGAACTTGAAACTACACCAGCAAGGCATCCAAAAAGCTCTGTTGAGCTTCGATCACCTCAAGGACCTTGACGAAGAAGAAGTCTGCGTCGAGTCATCGCACCCTGGGATTCTGGTTGGAACAGATCACTGGGAGTGCATCGTTTAGAGAGAACTACGGATCGGTAAACCGGACCAGCCGGCGGCATCGAAGACGCGGTTAGGATGGGTGGTGCATGGAACCGCACCTCGCAGCGCTATCTACGAAGGAGAGGACGTACTGCACATTTATGAACCCGCCAACAGTGCTTACCCAGGCGATAAGGAGCTGCACGATCTCGTAGAAGCGCACTTTAAGACCGACGCACTGGGGATGCAGACGAAACCCAGAGAGGGCGAGGCGCATCAGCGAGCCATAACTATAGTCGAACGGACCACCAAGAAGATTGACGTCGGCTACGAGGTGGGGCTACCATGGCGTAGGGACGACGTTTCCATGCCGGCCAGTTACAATCAGGCCTTGCGTCGCCTCAAGAAGATGGAAATCAAGATGGAGGCAGACCAGCTTTCAAGATGGAATACTGTCGGCAGATTGAGAACCTTTTGGAAAAGGGATACGCAACGCCATGTGACGGATCGAAAGACGATAGCCCAGTGAAGTGGTTTCTTCCTCACTTCGTAGTGAGGAACCCTAACAAATCGGGTAAATATCGATTGGTGTTTGACGCAGCGGCAAAAAGCAACGGGGTGAGCCTGAACGACGAGTTGCTGGAGGGGCCAGATATGCTGGACCAACCAGCTCAACAGTTCCTGTGGAGAGGAGATGACCGAGAGAAGCCTCCGAAGAAGTACAAGATGACCAGTGTAATCTTCGGCGCTGCTAGTTCACCGTACATAGCTCACCATGTTCGTAATCACAATGCGGACATACACGGAAAGGAGTTCCCACGTGCACTGGAAGCCATATAGAACGCTCACTACATGGATGACTGGGTAGCGAGTTTTGTGGATGCGGAGGAGGCACGAAGGGCAGTCGAGGAGACAAGTGAAGTGCATACTCGCGCCGGTTTCCATCTGAGAGGATGGAGCTCCAGTGACAGAAATATTATGAAAGGCGTTCCAGCAGAGTTGCACGCCGCGGTTCCTCCGCAACTGGGGGGAGAACAGCCCAGAACAATGGGACCATCAACGTAGCTGACGATGCCACACGTTTGACCAACTCGACAGACCGATGGTTCCAAGAACCCGATTTTCTCTACCTACCTGAAGACCAATGGCCCGGGAAGATAATGGATGAAGAGACAGAAGAGGAAATTCTACATGTGAGTGAGAAACCCAGAAGAGTCAGCTGGCTACCTGATCCAGCCAGCCCGCTTTTCCAAATATGAAAATCTGGTGAGAACTGCAGCAAGAGTCTTAGCCTTCGTGGACACCTACCGTCGACGAGCCAAGAACCTGGAACTTCGACACATCGAGCGCGCAGAAAAGGAGCTGATACGACAAATCCAAGAAGACAGCTTCCAAGACGAGGTGGAGCGAATCCGGTCAGGCCGACCCATACCGAAGACAAGCCGGCTCTACCGACTAGATCCTGTGATGAAAGATGGAATTCTGCGAGTGAGCGGTCGTATTGGAGCATCCATCGCACCAAGTGACACGAAAACACCTGTGATACTCGACGGTCGTCACCCAATAACAAAGTTGCTTGTTGTACATAGAAGAAGGCGTTTACTTTCAATTCCTACAGAATACCGAATACTTCAGATTTGATACAGAAGAGAAATATTATAACAATACAGACCACTACACTGGTCATGCAGCGGGTACCACCAAACCGTAGGAGGAAGACCTAAGAACCCAATGAACATTCTGGGGAACTTCAGGTGCCGGTAAAGTTATATAACCGGAATATAATGGTTTCCCATCTTGCTCCAAGGTTTATAAATGTTCTGTAAAATTACCTTGAGATATAGCAACAAAGGTTCCATAAATCAGTCGTATAAACGTATTATATCACCTCATTATGACACCAATAGTCCCAATTACTGAAAGTCTTATAAAGAAGTGATATAAATATCACCACCACTTCTTTATAGAACTTTCTATCAAAAGGTCTGCAAATATCTCTGTGGTTACCTTTATATTACTCGAAGATATTTCTGTAACCACAGAAACCCTTATATAACAATAGTGGCCTCGAATACCTCTATAACACTTATTATTTATAGGTTAGATATACATTTCATTTATGGAACTTTAATCTGTCCCGAATGCGACTTTAACCCTTATAGTATATACTTGTAGAAAAGTGAAGAGTAGTGGCTCTTTTCTTCGGAAAGTGGAGAAAAACTTATAGAAAATTTTGAATTCAAGATCTGGGCTGTTAGTGTCTAGGAAAACTTCTTTGGGAATTCATTTCAAACTGAGAATATCCCATGACACTTTTAACCCAGTGAAAAAATCCTGGGGTAGTCTATTTCAAATATCTTCCTATTTAATTTTCTTTATTTACATAATATTGGCGGCTAAAGCTGAAGTTTCCTTTGCATCTGCAGATGCCACCGCGATGACACATGCGTCATCGCGATGGTCTTTTTTCCTGGATCTAATATTTTCATAACTTTGAACATATTAATCGCACTGCTTTTATGAAAATTAAATATAATCCGCTATGACGATTCACTAAGAGATTGGCGGCAGCAAAATTTCAAGGTTAGGAATATCAGAGGGCCCGGCAGAAAGCGGTAACTATCGTTACTCTTATTCCACCGTGTTATTCCACAAATCATTAAACAGAGATTTGTTCAGGGGTATATAATCACCTTAACTAATCTTTGATGCCTTTATTAAAACAATGGTGTGTAGTAGGTAATAGTTTCTTCTTTTATGTGCCTTTACAGCTCATAAAGGATTTGCTACATCCTAGATGGTCTATAACAGGCCAGGCAGAACCATCTAAAGATACTTAGAACTTATAAGAGTTTCTTGAAAGGAATGAAGTGTTATTAATAATTCCGCCATTTTAGTTGGACCTAACCTCGAATTTAATTTCGGAACAAATTATGAAATCATTATTTTTATAAAAATATCTTATGTGAGAGCCTTTTCAGCATAAATTCGATGCCATCTCTCGAATAAACCAAAGTTTGCGTTCAAAAACAACGGCAAAATCTGAGTGTGAGGTCGCGACCTTTTTATTTCCTTTTTGATGAAATTTGTATTTTCTCATTATTTTTGAAGCGCTTCAATTTTTGAGGCCTACAAAGCATGATTTCACAGTAAAAGTAGTATTTGCATGAGAATTTTGGTTGAAGACGATTCAAAGTTCTCGAATTCATAACACCATAATCTATTATTTTCTAATAATCATATATTCAGAGCTGATTTAGAGGTGTCAACCATTGGAGGAAACAACGATAAAGCACAAAAATGGTAATTTCCATGCGTATGAGAGAGATAGTTATATCACAGAGGCTTATGAGGTGAAACGAAATGAAAAGGAAAGGTTATATTAGCGGTCTGTAAACGTTTCCGGTTCTTTTATAAAATGGTCCTATAAAAGTGATTTAAGAGTTTCTGAAACACCTGTCGTTTGTCCCATAGTTCTATAAGAAGCGTCCGCAATACTGAATTTCGAGTTGTATAACGGGTGTATGGTGTCTTACACCAACACCGTAATAGGACCTTGGGTTGTAAAACGTTACCAGAATCAAGGTGTTGGTAACTCTTATAGTACTCTCCATTTAAGTTCTTTAAGGGTTATATAATTGGTTTATTAGGGTTGCCAGCACCGTATGATGAAGCTTCGAGTGTTATTATTTCGTTCTGTAAACCATTATGCAACTTCAATGAAAAAAAAATTGTTCATTGGGAAATCATGAAAAGAGGGGATAGGTAAGGCTATGAGTAGAAGAAATTTGCAAGAAGGCCAATGGAACGACAGGAACAAGTGGAAGACATATATATATATATATATATATATATGTCCAATAAATCTTATCCATGTATTTTACCGATCCCTCAATATTCATATCTTTCTCATATATATATATATATATATATATATATATATATATATATATATATATATATATATATATATATATATATGTATATATATATATATATATATATATATATATATGTATATATATATATATATATATATATATATGTATATATATATATATATATATATATAAAACGATCTCCTTACACTTTTCATCAATTTACAATTAAAGTTGGTTAGAAGTGTTAACGTCGCTTTATGCATGATGATCATTGGTCTTTATACGAAGACCGGAAATATTTCCATACGCTCCTCATCTCATTTTTCCTGTTTTTCATACTTGTTTTCAGATGAGTACTTCTTCCTGTTATGCTTTCCAGTTTTAGTGTGGATATTGAGCTACACATATACGCTCTTTTGTTAGTCTTTCTGACAGGAATTTTAAGTGTCCTTTTTCTTTGATCGTTGCTATTATCTCTCATTCTTTGCACCACTTTTTCTATCTGTTTTAATTTTCAATTTTTCTGTAATCTGTTTATTGCTGATATACCAAGGGACACCAAGTGCTGATCTGATTGCTTTGTAATTTCAAGTCTTTTTTTATCATAACTTTCTACGTTATGCCAATTTTAATGTGAACACAGTGATGAAGTTCTAGTAAATCCGTACCAAATACAGAGTGGAATTTTGTTTTAGCATTCTGGATCGAAAAATTACTTCGTTGAAGAATAGATTCGAGGAGGTGAAAACTATTAGAGACATTTTGGCTTTTTTTCGCGACAACTTATTCAACTACTCCCATGATGATTTAATGAAGTATTGGAAAGATTTGAATCTGAAGTTTGAAGATGATGCAACTAATAAATCAGATATTGACAGTATTGACTTGTTTAATGAAACCATTGCATTAAAGTCACATTCTGCAGAAGACCATCATCCAAATGATCCACAAAACATATTACAATATCTTTTTAGCAATGGCTAAATTACATTGAGAGAGCGATGTTGATTGGCCCATCGCTCCCACTCCGTATCGGCTTGATCTTGGTTTTTTATAAGACTGGCAACCATGCGCCATGTACCAAGGGGTTTCCTCTTTTCTGTTTATGTTGTCTTTATGTTAATAAATTTCAATGGCTGCCAAGCTCATTCTAGGATAGTAACTTTTGATATTCGATATTTCTCTGCATTTGAGAAAACTATATTGTGTCCATCGAGCATGTTCTTCTAGTGCAGATTCTTCTATCTGAGTCGACAGCATCGTCCGTTCTCCTCAATTTACGTTTCAATGTACCAATGTAGACTTTGCCGCAATCGCAAGGTATCCTGTAAATACTGACTGGTGAAAGTGGGTCGACTTATAAACGGTCTCGATGTTGTGCCTCTTCAGTATTGTACCAATTCTATCTGTAACTTACTTTCCACATTTCCCAATACAGCAATAGCATTGAGAATATTATTAACGCTTCCGGTTTTAGTTGCATCTGGTGAAAGATTTTTTTCAAAATTAAAAATCATCAAAAATTATTTAATGTTGTACAGCTTGGATACACGAAATTTCACAGAAGATTTCGCGCATATAAAGTCGAGAAGAGTGAAATTTTTGTAGATAAATATTATTCAAGTATTCATATTATTTCACACTTTAGTGAAAAAAAATAAAAGCGTACTTAAATAAATGCTTTCTCTTCAATAGATTTTTTTTATTTTTTCCCATCATGATATCGATTAGCCTTTTTTTTGACAAAACTCGTAAAATATAAAAATTGAATTTTGGGCCCATGAGGGTCTCATACGAGATATGAGGCCCACCTTTGAAATTTCAAAGACGAAGCCCGTCTTTTTAATTGCAGATGCGGATTTAGTGGGAAATTTTTCAACCGAATGGGTTAAAACCAAAAATTTTCTCGATCATATTTGGGCCGTATACAGCGTTTTTTGTTCAAAAATCCGCGGCGTTCATTCAGACCAGGATGCAAAATTCAAATTCTCATACTGAGGTCTTCAGTAATTTTTCTCGGGGAATCGATTGGGCCCTATAGGGCTTATTCAAAATCTGAGGACCAAGTTCAAATGTTTAACGGAAAACGCTGCATAGGGCCCAAAAATGGACGAAAAAATTTCGGTGAAACCAATTGGGATACGAATTGGGCCCTTTTGGACCCAAAATCTGATTGATTCACCCAGAAAAAATAGTAGGAACCTCAGTATCACAATATACATTTTTGCATCCTGATGAACGCTCCCGGATTTTTTCAACAAATAACGCTGCATAAGGCCCATGGACGAGAAATTTTTTGATTTTAACCAATTAGGATGGAAAATTACCCGCTTAATCACAATCTACAATAAAAAATATGGTTTTCCATTTGAAATTCATAAGTTTGGCCTGATAACTCATATAAGGGCTTTATGGACTGAAAATCCGATGGTCCCATTCGATTCTTCGGGGGAAATTTGTAAAGACCCCAGTATCAGATTTTCGATTTTCCACACTTTTAAACCAACCGGTATATCCTACTATGAATATTATCAAGTAAATTTGAGATCACTAATTTGCCTGAAATTTCAGTCAGGAATCATTTAAACTCATCCAAAGGCGCCTTTTCGAATTGTTGAAACAACGGCGCTTTATTAAGAATATGCGTACTTGAGACGATCGATAAAAAACCCGTATCAATGACCGGATCATCGTTTAAATCACGATACACATACACCGGTATGCTAGATTCGGAGTCTAAACTCGTCCGTTTCGCGCATTGACGTCACTGAGTTGCAGACTAAGCGCGCTTGTATGAAATGCATACGAACCGAATTGAAATTCATTAATAATAGTTGATGATCGAAACTTTGAATATTGTGGATGTGCATTTGTTGTGTGGGGAGACGTTATAGACGAATTGCTTCATAATCTAGAAGTGTCATAATTTTTATTGATATAATATAATAATTAATTATCATAACTACTGAAATCATGCCTAATTGCGCAGTTTTTGGTTGTAATAATTACAGTAGAAATACAAAGGGAACCGAAGTAAGGTACTTTCGTTTTCCGAAGTCGGAAGTTTCCCGTCAGTGGGTGATAGCTTGCAGAAGAGATGACAACATAAATTTGAAAAATGGTAAACACCATAACGAATAATTTTGATGTATTCAAATGTTCCTTTTTGAATCTATTTCAGCTTGCATTTGTTCAGTTCACTTTAGTTCGAATTGTTTCGAGGATGTTTCTATTAAACAACGGTATTATCCCAGCAAAAATTACAGGAATTTAAAGCCTGACGCAATTCCTACATTAAATCTTCCTGGCAAAGAAAAAGTTCCGTCAATTCGCAAAGGACAGAACGCTATAAAAAAAGACGATTGGAGCAATCTAGCTCTACTATCAATATTCATGAAGATTTCCTGAATATTCCGAGTACATCTGAATGCTCAAACCTAGGTTTAAACATAGGTGATGCAAATGATCAAACTTTGAATGAACCAACTGAGCCAGAGATGAGGTAATTTTATGAATAATTTTTATCAATCATGTCATTTTTATCCATTCATTTATTTCAGTGAGACTAATGAGAGCATTATTCTTTTACTGAAAAATCAAATTGCATCATTAGAAGTACAAAATATGCGTCTGGCCGATGAAAATAGGAAATTGAAGGAAGAACAAAAGCATGTAGAAATGATGCTGAAAAAATTTTTGTCTCCTGGACAACTGAACAGGATTCGGCACCCAGAAAATACCCATATTAGATGGTCACCAGAAGATATTGCATCTGCAATATCCTTAAGAAGTGTTAGTCCCAAAGCTTACCGTTATTTAAGGGTGACTGGATTTCCACTACCAGCGCTTTCAACACTTCGTAATTGGGCAACTTCATTGTCATTGGTTCCTGGACCACTAGATGATGTAATAACAATGATGGGTAAAAAGTGTGCAGAATTCAAAGATTGTGATAAATTGTGCATTTTATCATTCGATGAAATTTATTTGTCGAATCGTATAGATATAGAAAAAAAAGATCAGAGGGTAGTTGGCCCGCACAAAACATGCCAAACAGTGATGGTCCGGGGTCTGATCAATAACTGGAAACAACCAGTATTTTATGATTTTGATCAGCCCATGACAAAAGAGATTTTGGACACAATAATTTCGAAACTGTTCAATGCTGGTTTCATAGTAGTGGGTATTGTAAGTGATATGGGTTCTTCTAATGTAGGTCTCTGGTCGGAAATTAATATTGGGCATAATAAAAATTGCTACTTTCAGCATCCTAGCAACGATTCGTTGAAAGTTTTCGTTTTTGCTGATGCACCACACCTTCTAAAACTTTTAAGAAATCATTTAGTAGACCATGGTTTTTGGGTTAAAGGCACTTTTATAGATAAAACTTGTTTTGAAGGTCTACTAAATATTTCATCCTCTGAATTAACCATTGCGTATAAGATTAATAAATATCATTTAGACTTGAAGGGATCTGAAAGACAAAAAGTAAAGCCAGCTGTTCAATTACTGTCAAATTCAATAGCAAAAGCAATAGAATATTGTGGCAAACAAGGATTCTACGCTTCGGAAGTTCCTTGGAAAGAGGTTTCTGAATTCGTAGAGCTCATTAATGCTTGGTTCGATTTATTTAATTCGAGAACCAAGTTTGTTGCCAATAAACCGACGAAGAATTCTTATGGCTCAGATCTGCCAAAACAAGAAGAACTTCTGAGAGCAGTATCAACTCTTATTGGTACAATGAGTGTAGGAAAACATAAATCTCTGATTCAGTTTCAAAAGGGTATGCTGCTTTCAAATAGATCGCTTGTAGAGTTATTCACGTATCTGCAATCAAAGTATGCAGTTGAATATATTTTGACGTCTCGATTGAACCAAGATATTCTGGAAAATTTTTTTTCGTACATATGAGGAATGGGTGCCTCTAATGATCATCCCCATCCATTAGATTTTATGTACCGTTTGCGGTGGTTCATATTGGGTAAAAATTCTGCTGCAATTTTCACCGATAAAAAAAATACCGAAGAACTTGGGGAGGAATGTCTAGTGAAACCACTCGAAAATAGAGATAATGAAGGTTGTGACGATGCCCTTGATGAAAAATGTTTAACCGAGCAAATATTAGGTAACATAACAAAAAATGTGGAACTAACTCAGAATAATGATACTTGCCAGGAGGAAGAACAGCTTATCCCCTATGAATTCATAGAGCCTCATTATCCAGAATTACAGTTCGATGAAAACCTGCAAAGTGATCTGCCTAGTGAAGCTATCGAGTTGATGAACGAATATGAGTTTAAAGAAAAAATCAACGATGAATCACTCAAATATATAGCTGGATCTGTCGCATATAAATTCAAAAATAAATATAAATTGGGCAACAGTTCAAACCTATCAGTTTCCAGAGGATCAGATGACTGGATAGAGTTCATATCTCGAGGTGGTTTGTTACATCCAACGAGCGAATTACTGGAAGTCACTCGGGTACTGGACTCTGAATTTCATTGCATGCACGGTACATCCTTATCAAAGGAAAAAATATTTTCAAAATCTTAGCAGATAAAACCATCGCTAAAATAAAAACCGATATCCCTTACGAAGTAATTCTCTGCTTGAGCAGAACACGTACCTATTTGAGACTGCGGGACCTGAACAAACAAATAAGTTTCCAGAATTTGAGGAGAAAAATGGACAAAAAACTCTCAAAATTCACTAATTATAAGATGAAATAAAAATTATATATCGTTCATCTTTCCAGAGGCAACCAGTTTGAAAATATAGATAGAGATGTGAAAGGAGAAGGTGATTACCGTCTTTTGTATATAAATGTTATGATAATTTTTAGATATGCCATAACAATATTTCTCATTTGATTGTCAGTTAAATGCATTTTTCAATACACATCTTGAGATTAAATGTATTGTTTCAATAATTACCTAGGATTCTAACTTCTAATACGCTGGGCGATGCATCGCAGTGACGTCAGACGTAAGAAAGAGACAGACGATTAACATGCGCGTCGGCATACCGGTGTTAGTGTATCGTGGTTTAAATGTAAAATCAGACGGTTGATATTAAAAAATAATAAATAATTATAGAATTCACCTTCAATTAGGTGATTCAGTTTGAAATTCTTTTCTCGTAACTCCAAAAATGAAGGGAAAATGGAAATCTATATCACACGAGATTGTATATACATGACATGGTATTATAAAAATATTTAATGAAGTGACGACACTGTCGAGTTCATAGAGTTCATACTCTTTTTTTTTAAACTCCTAGAAATAAAAATTTTGAATTCTGATTGGCAAGCAGAATATGAAAATCATTTCCGAATTATCCTGGAAACCATTCCAAAAACTATACGTCTTCCTTCTGCCAGTATAACTCTAGGTTTAATTTAATGTTTATTCATAATATATATTTTGAATAATAAACCATTCAATCTACTTACCATCATCTTCATCAGGAATGTTAATTTCAACTTCTTCCTGATGCTCTTTGTTGTCCAGTATATCAGTATCTGTGCCGTCAGCTAGAACTTTTCGTTCTCCCAAATGCTTTTTTATGAAACTGTCTTCTAGCCTAAACAAGAAGCTGAGACCCAAAATCAAGTGAGACGGAGGAAGAAAATTTTTTTTTCCCCGAATCATGAAACTGCCAGTTGTTAAATATTCTCCTGTTGGAGCAGTTTTACTGACCTGATCCCCCCATACCCAATAAGCATTTGTAACAACTTTAGCTTCCCAGGCAACACTGAAATATTTGTGAGTATTAATAAAATCACATGTCAGGAGAAGATTTTTGAAAAAAATTATTTCCCCAACTTTCTAAATTCCAATACAACTATGGATTGCAAACTCACCTATAACATATCGCCATTGTACCAGCCTCATTCAAAGATTTAGGAGGTACAGGTTGATTTGTAGGATTTTTTATTACTATACTACTAGCACCATGTATATCAGCATGAACATATATATCAGTAGATTTCAAGTATCTAGAAAGAGTACAAAAATGTTGGCTTCTGTTCGTGTTAGAAAAATGGTGTTTACCTTTTAACTAACAGTTCATTTTGTTGTTGATCTCTTCCAGCAATAACCAGATAATTTTCTGAGGTTATAAACCAAAAAAACTTTTCAAACCAATACACTTTTCTTGCCTTTTGAATATTGGTTATGGTCTCAACCTGTAAATATGAAAAAACTTAAAGCATATTTTTTTCACCCCAAACACCGAAAAGTACTATATGGGATATTGAATATATTAACCCGTGGCATTTTTCATCATAAATAAATGCCGCGTACAAGAGTCACATTCTTTTTTATATGAATTAATTCCATGCCGGTCAAGAATCCTCTTCAAATGCAACATTATTGTTTTTTATTTATTTATTAACCCAAATTGCATTTCAAAGTCCATATCAGGTTCACAATACAAAGGTATGTTCACAACGCAATGACAACAGATTAAATCATAAATCATTTTAATCAATATTGCTCGTCTTGACTCATTTGCCTTTTCAGATATACCTTTACTTTTCTCGTAAAACTGCGTACAGTCCTGGATGTTTTTATTGCATCAGGAAGTTCGTTATACCACTTAGCTGCACGGCTAGTTATTTATATTAATTTCCAACAGGACTGGATTAAAAATATTGAAATTGGTTATCGTGGGTTATCCTGGGAAGTTAGACATATGCTGTCGCGGGCTTTTTTTAGAACTTTTCGAGCACTACCAAATTGTTCTTGATCATGTTCCTATATTTCTTATATGTAGTTTACCCAGCATGGACCATAAAATCCTAAAATCAACTGGTTTAATAACGACTCATTATAAAAAATCGATATTTTTCTTCATTATAATAATAATATGGATGGATATTACATATATTTTGGCAGGATTATGGAGATTTTTCTCCCAGTCGATGTATCAAAATCAATTCGAATTTTTCTTATAAATAAAAGAAAGGCCCCTGCGAAAACTCTTGACCTAATTAGTCAGGGGCAATCAAGAATTCTCACGATTCTGAAAATTACAACAAATTTTACTACTTTTTTCTGATGAAGGAATAATAATAATAATGATCTTTATTTATGTTCGAGATTATATATCATTTTCTTATATCAGAGAATTTGGCCTAAACTTGTGACTGCGGCCAAGTCTGTATTGCTGCAACAAAATGGAGTATTAATACGCGAATTGAGGAGCACGAACAATGCTGTCGACTGAATCAGACAGAAAAATCCGCACTAGCAGAACATGCGCTAACAGATTAACACAACATAGATTTCTCAAAGACAGAGATTATTTCCAATATCATAAGTTACTATCCCAGGCTGAACATGGAAGCCTTTGAAATGTATAAACACAAAAACAACATAAACAGAAAAGAAGAGACACCATTTTTACGTAGCGCCTGGTTACAGACCTCAGAAAAAACAAAAATCAAGCTGATGCGAAGCGGGAGCGATGGGCCAATAAACATCGCGCACGTAAACTCACCAACGTTTCCCGCCATTAATCGGGGTGTAGATAACACTTCCGGTTCGAACACGTCAGTGTCAGAAATACAGGGTACAATCTCAGACCAAGAATCCTCCGAAGATGCCTACCGCAGTTGTAGGCGAAACGTTAGGTGAAATTATTCCTAATAAACCACAGACAATAAGCCCGGAAGACTCTTTCAATATCAGTATCCAGTCGTGAAAGCCTCAAACTATTTAATATCAAAATATTTCATATTTTGTCGGCATCTATACTTCTAAACTAATATTATGAATGTGAATGTCCGTGTATTTGTGTTTGTTTATCCTCTATGGACTCAGCAATCAGATCACCGATTTTGATAAAACTTCCACTATAATGTAAAGAATTTATTTTGGGGAGTTTTCATGTAGGGTTCATTCTTATATCACGTAGAAATCAGAAAAATATCGAGTTTTCATGAAAAAGTCGTTAATTAACCCGGTTTTTTCAGGCTTTTACGACCGACGCTGGGTAAACTATAAGAGATAGAGAAATATAGTCAAAACAATTTTGTGATGCTCAAAAAGTTCTATAAAAAAGTCCCCGACGGCATATGTCAAACTGCTGAACACAACCCACGATAACCATTTTTACCATTTTCAGTTAAATTCAAAATAATGTGCATTTTGAAGAAGGCTTCCCACTGGCATGAAATGAATTCATATAAAAATGAATGTGATTGTTATCTAAGGCATTTATTCCTGATGAAAAATGCTTTTTACAGTATAGTTTTCTAATGAATACTTCAAAAGTTGCCGCAGGTTGAACGAATTTGAGCAAGAAATTATTGAATCTACGCGAGATGGCTTCGTCAGGTAGTCACGTGCCTGTCTCTCCTTTGATACGAGGTTATGAATGTGGGGTTGCGAACATATCAGAACCGTTAAAATATTACGCGAGCGGAGCCGCGGGTTTGAGCTAGTCTTATATAACAACGTAAGAATTAATTGCGTGTATCTCAATACATACCTCCTTTAGAGTTTGCTTTGTTTTCCTTTCTGCTGATTTCAATGCAACAGTTTGTGACTTAATGGTTTTTTCTTGCTTTTTTGCTGCATGTCTTTTCTGATTGTAATATCTTGTAGCATTAGCAAAAGCTGATAATGACAAATCTACATCGACAGCCATTGATTTGATTTTAGTATTTGAAATTTCTTCATCACTCATATCTTCATTACTGTAAGGATCAGTTAGATTCAAAGTAATATGATTTGTTTCAAGTTTAAGTTCTTTTATTGTTTTTGCTATTAGATCTCCTTGTGAGGCTGCCTCTTTAACCAGTTCTTTTATCGCATCCCATGGAAGCTGAAATAATGTGGCGAATACGTTGAATTTGTATACAATTAATTCAAGAGAAGCTATTGGAAAAGTTTCAAACGGTGTATGTATACCTGATTCGCCAAAGCACTCTGCACAGCCAATATAGCCTTTTCAACAATCTCTTGATTTCTAGTTATAAGTTCAGCTTTCTGCTTATCTACTTCTTGAATTTGTTCTAAAGCTACCAATCTTTGTTGATGATCCTTCTTTACATTCTCAAGTTTTTTCAGTGCTTCCTTCTCTTGCTGCAATGCTTTCAGTTCGATTTTCTGGCTTTCCATAGATGAGAAAAACTCATCGATTGCGCTATTGAAGCAGTCAAATTCCTTATGAGGTGAATTCTCATGTTGCCTATACAAAATTGGATGAAATTCAAGATTCGATAAAAAATATTCTGGTATGGTATCCTTTTTTGTTGTAACTTTTTCTTCTTTTTTTTGAATTATGTATCCCTGAAATATTAATGTTTTTATTGTCCAAATTAGAGATGAATCCGACATTTTCAGTTAGAAATTGATTCATATTTATATTCCGAACAAGATAAATAGATTTCACAAATCCTAGATGCGAATGAAAACTTTTTATCAGATAAACTGCTGAAACCGCAAATCAGTAGAAAGGACCCCGCACACTTACTAACGAAAAAAAGCCCAGTGAATTTTCCCCATTTTTACATATTATATTTATATCAACCTTGAGAACAATATATCAGATTTTCACGAAATTATTACATCCGATTTGTTCTATAGGGAGTTCGAAAATTTAATTTTTATGGCAATTCTCCTAATTTTCAGAAGTTTTTCATTATGCCATGGGATCTGGATATCAAGAGATCACAGATATCCAACTAACGCCCACCACGTTAAGTTTCGTCATACAGGCTGTTTCATGAAGCTGTATAAATATCTGGATGTTTGTTAGTGACTTTGGGACCACTTGAGTTTTTCAAAAAATGATACCATGAAGTATGTCGACCTCTGTATTCGGGTTTAAATTCGAATTTTATACATTTTCTTCGAAACTTATCTGTAGTTAGCATTGTTGTCAAGTAATATAGGTTTTCATTTAGTATAAATATTATGATAGCTATTGACAGTCAATCGAAAAGACTTTTTATTTAGGAATGTGAAGGGTGATTCACAATTGGTAACCCCAATTTTCTCGAAAACGTCCAAATATTTTTTCAATCTATGAATGGCGTTATGAACAAGTCAATGTTGTCTTGAGAGTAGATCATGGAATACCAGTTCGACGCTTAATGTTGCGAATTATTTTGGAAACGGTACATTTTCGCAGAACTAATGTTGGAGTCATTCATGAATCATGGGTCGAGGTATATGCTGAAGCGGAAGCTTATATTGCCTCTGAAGTTTTTTTAAATATACTGTTTTCCTACGCTGATTTATCATTTCCAATTAGGCACATAAAGATTAACCGAACAAGGAAATGTAGATTATCTGAAGAATTAGTTGAATTGAAAAAAAAGGTGAACCTTTACACTGATCTGGCAAGGCATGATAGTAAATATATAAGCTCTCGAAAAGTTTTCACTGAAATGTATAGAAAATTACTCAGGGAATCAAGAAGGGTAGAAACTGAAAATTAAATTTTTTCCTCTGCTAATAAGACCAAAGCAATGTGGCAGATAATCAATGACATAAAAAAACGGATAAACACACTCATATTGAGATGTTTGACTCAAGTGGGAATGTTCTTTCTGAACAATGTATGGTTGACAATTTCAGCACGCAATTTTGCATTAAATCTTCAAATGAAAGTGTGGACTTCAACTTCTCTGAATCTATATCTCGGCTAAACTCTGCTACTTTTTTCATGGCTCCTATTAATGCTATTGAGGTGGTCTTGATGATTCAACGTTTAAAATCATCTAATTCAACTGGTCATGATGAAGTTTCAAATAACTTACTGAAAAAATGCAAATATGAGATCTGCGACATTGTTGCCTACTTGATCAATATATCTGTTAAAAATGGTGTTTTTCCAGAGACTTTAAAGTTAGCAAAGATTTTACCCGTTTTTAAAAAAGGTGATAAAAATACCTACTCGAATTATAGAGCAATTAGCTTACTATGTAGCTTATCAAAACTCTTCGAATTGAATATGAAAGATCAGATAGTAGCGTTTTTTGAGAGACAAAACCTATTTTCTCCTAGTCAACATGGTTTTCTCAAGGGTAGGAGTACAGAAACTGCCTTATGCGATTTTACTCAAAATATCGTTGATTCCCTCGTCGGTAAATTTAAAATGGGTTGTATATTCGTTGACTTTTCTCGTGCTTTTGATTGCGTAAATCATGAACTGTTACTACTCAAGTTGTTCAGATGGGGAATACGAGGTCTTCCACTGGAGATTTTCAAATATTACTTGAAAAATAGACAGCGATATGTTGTCATCAAAAGTACCAAAAGTGAGAAATTGAGTGTTGAGATGGGAGTGCCGCAGGGATCCATTCTTGGTCCAGTGTTGTTTCTGGTTTATATCAACGATTTACTTGAGCTTTTGCACACAACATTCGCTGATATATCTGTAATTGCATATGTCGATGATACAAATGTACTTGTGAAAGGTAAAGATTATGACAGATTGGCCGACTTAACTGAAGAGGTTTACTTGTGTATCATGAATTGGACAAAAAAACATGTTAGCCTTGAATGTTCAAAAAACAGTAGTTATGAAATTCCATATTAAGAACAGCAACGACGAATTTTCAATTTTCAATAATAATGATGACTTGTATCTTCGCTCAACTAACGCAGTTAGGTTTCTGGGTATCATGGTTGATCATAGATTGCACTGGGATCCACAAGTTGATGATCTCTGTGGAAGGCTTAAGAAAAGCTGCTATGCACTTAATTTCATGTCAAACTTTTCCAATATCAATGCTATTGAGCCTATATTATAGCACTTTTAACTCGCACCTTAGATATGGTATTTTATGTTGGGGAAATTGTACTACTGCTAATAGAGTCTTTATTCTGCAGAAGTTTGCAATCAGAATCATAGCGAATTTAAAAAATAGACAATCTTGTAGACAAGCTTTTCATGATCAGGGAATTTTGACCTTAGTTAGTCTTTATAAACTCATGGACAAAATTAACGCACCATTTTATTAAATAAGCACAAGTTTTCTTTCATGCGACTGATATAATTGATAGCTTCATAGAAACTTGTAAATAAAGCAGAGCAATTGTTTTGAACCGAAATTGGGAAGAAAATACCCTATTTTGAATAATTTTGTAATTTTTTATTACTAATGCTACAAATTCGCAAAACATGAACTACACATAAAACACGTAAACACATAAATTAGCGTGTTTCAACCGATTCTAGTACCGTGTATGGCCTCCTCTACTTCTTATTACTGCATTCATTCGCCTTGGCATACTGGAGATCAGATTTTCGATAACATCTTGGGGGATATTCTCCCATTCTGCTATTACTGCATCTACCAGTTGATTATGGTTGACAGGTTTTAAGAGCGTCCCATAGAAGCTCTATGGGATTTAAGTCGGGGCTGTTGGCTGGCCATTCCATTAACTGAATATCAACTGCATTTAAGTAGTCAATCACTTGCCTAGCCATGTTGGGGCGGGCATTATCTTGCATGAATACAAAATTAGGCTCCACGAAGGGAGCAAACGGTATCACATGTTCAACTATGACATGTTCGAGATAATAATCCGCATTCATGGATCTCATACGAATATCATACACATAACAGTGCCTCCACCAAATGGAATTTTTGGAGTAATATTGCATCTTGAAAATCTCTCTCCTGGCTTCGCCAGACACGCTCACGCCCGTCCGAAGATTTTAAGTTGACTCTAGTCTCATCTGAGAATAAAACGCTCTTCCAATCATCAACCGTCCAGTTTTGATGATTTCTAGCGAAACGTAGTCTTGCAACTCTGTGTTCCCTGGTTAGCAAAGGTTTTTTCGCTGGTCTTCTATTGCTCAATCCAGCTTCCTTTAGACGTCTTCTCGCAGTTCGAGATGATATCAGGACATTGGAAGCAATTGCCAACTCATTTTTTAACATTGTACCAGTGACTGTCCTGTTTCTAAGAGCAGATAGCCTCAGAAAGCGGTCATCTCTTGCATTCGTAGACCGTTTGCGCCCTTGTCCTGGTCTGCGATTGTAAGTTCCTGTCTGATTGAAGCGTTGAACCATGCGACTTATAGTCGAATGATTTCTTCCTAACAAATTCGCAACATAACGCATAGAATGTCCTACTTCCAATAAAG
Organism: Hippodamia convergens; assembly: GCA_038502775.1. NCBI lineage: Eukaryota > Metazoa > Arthropoda > Insecta > Coleoptera > Coccinellidae > Hippodamia > Hippodamia convergens. The sequence goes on from CM076607.1 coordinate 112,438,399, forward strand.
TTGATGCCTTTACTGCGTCCTCAACCGATAAATTTCTGCGACGATTCATTTTTTAACACTAAAACTCTTAAAACTAATACTACTAACAACACAACATCTTCTAGCAAATGAAATCTTTTGTTAATCAACGATTTTTCTAACAACAATGTGCTCAACTTTTGGAGACCATGTAAAATTATGACAATAATTATGCTCTTGTCACACGAAATTTTGACAGCAGGTGTCTAGATTATCAACAGACATCCATCCGTATTAGTAACAAAAACACAGTAACCTTAAGCAGATCGTTATCTTAAAATTAAAAAAAAATTGAGTGGTGCGTTAATTTTGTCCAGGAGTTTATACAGGGTGGCCATTTGAAAACGAAACAGACGAGATTACAGACGAAATACATTTTTTCGATAGAAATGCTCGAACAGGTCGATTTCTGTTTCGAGGGGGACAACTTAAGATGTAGGTTACGGACGCATAGCGCTTCAACCCTTGCTACTACAACCCTCACCCCCAATTTTTGAATAGGAAAGATGGGGTGAGTGATACCTCATTTGAAAGGTATTTTTATACTGATTTCAGCACAGTAATTGTTTTTTCATTTTATGCATTAGTTCTCGAAATACATGGTGGCCATTTGAAAACGAAACAGACGAGATTACAGACGAAATAAATTTTTTCGATAGAAATGCTCGGACAGGTCGATTTCTGTTTCGAGGGGGACAACTTAAGATGTAGGTTACGGACGCATAGCGCTTCAACCCTTGCTACTACAACCCTCACCCCAATTTTTGAATAGGGATGATGGGGTGAGTGATACCTCATTTGAAAGGTATTTTTATACTGATTTCAGCACAGTAATTGTTTTTTCATTTTATGCATTAGTTCTCGAAATATTCTTGACTAAGCATTTGAAAATGAAGTGGTTTTTCATGGCACTTGTAGTGTTTTTTTGTGAAAAACCTTTCAAATGAGATATCACTCACCCCATCTTCCCTATTCAAAAATTGGGGGTGAGGGTTGTAGTAGCAAGGGTTGAAGCGCTATGCGTCCGTTACCTACATCTTAAGTTGTCCCCCTCGAAACAGAAATCGACCTGTCGGAGCATTTCTATCGAAAAAATTTATTTCGTCTGTAATCTCGTCTGTTTCGTTTTCAAATGGCCACCCTGTATTTTGAGAACTAATGCATAAAATGAAAAAACAATTACTTTGCTGAAATCAGTATAAAAATACCTTTCAAATGAGGTATCACTCACCCCATCTTCCCTATTCAAAAATTGGGGGTGAGGGTTGTAGTAGCAAGGGTTGAAGCGCTATGCGTCCGTAACCTACATCTTAAGTTGTCCCCCTCGAAACAGAAATCGACCTGTCCGAGCATTTCTATCGAAAAAATTTATTTCGTCTGTAATCTCATCTGTTTCGTTTTCAAATGGCCACCCTGTATATGAAGCATGTATTTTTGTTAATAAAAACAAGCGCTCATTTTTTGAAAACAGAGTTGAGCACGTGTATTCAACTCGTTTCAAAACGTCACTACTGCCAGTTCAACACAGAATTACTTTTAATCAAAAAAATTTCATATACATGGGTTGTGAGTTTTTTAATTCTCTTGATATTAACTTACAGAATGCACCTTCTCTGTCTGTTTTCAAAACAAGAATGAGACGTTTTTTAGTTGAGAAAACTTTGTATTCATTTGATGAGTTTTTTGCTTTGTAATTCTCTTTTGTTTTGACTTTTTCTGTGTTACTGTTCTTGTAACTTTTCAACTTCAGAAATAAATTTATTATTATTATTATTATTCATTCGATAGTATTTGGTCTACTGAGTCTACTCTATCGTGGTGTATCGTTTGATTCACTAGTTATCGGACATCCTTTATATATAGGATGTTTCATTGGTAAATGAACATACGGTATTCTGAGCTAGAGCTACCCTAGGCGAGTCCAAAAAAACCCTGTATGATAGATCTAATCAATTTCGTAACCGAGATACAGGCTGGTCCATGTATTCACCGATAATTTCAATATCTCATAACTTTTGAACCAACCGATATATTCAGTTGATACTTGGAACGATTTACATTTAAATTCCTGAAAAATTCCAGCTCTTTATTTGAGAAATATGGGACTTCTTCCAAACTTTGATTCAATACCCTGTATATTAGAATTTTGGGATTTGGTTAAGATATTTGAAAAGAGCAGGAAATTTTCTATGGGGTTTAATAGATTTCATTGTCCCGCACGTGATTTTGCTCAAAGAAAAATTGAAAAACTTTTTTTTGCAAACACTTTCAAAAACTTCCCCATTTTATGGAGATTCAAAATTGGTAAATAACGTTAACAATATTTCTCAAACCTATCATATGTGTAGAATTCAAGAAAGTTTCATGCAGCAATCTTTTCGGCACGAAGATTCGTCACTTCATAATACGGTGTAAAAAAAATTGGTATTTCGGAAATTTTTGCTCTCATGATGCGACAGAACATGAAGCATACGTTGCGTAATCCCGGTAATTTCTGTACCCGCTTGTTATGGTACCCACACATTTTTAATATTCTATGGGTAGTAGGTAGATCGTAAAATACCAGTGCGCCGCTCGATGTTGCGAGTAGAGGAGTCAGGCCCTTCTCCAATTATTATTTCCAAGACGTTTGTGGTCTCCCAAGTTGATGACCATGGTCAATTCCAGGCATTATACCAGCTCGGTCAGTTTCGTGGGTTCTTATAGAGACGCTATAAGCGGGATGCTGGCGGTTTGGATAACGGTGAGCTCAAATCCTTGCTGCTTCCTTCGCGTTGTAGGCGACACCACCTTTTGGAGGCTCAAAACGGGTTCTCCGTAAATGAAATGCATATCTGCATACTCTTCTGCAGTGTAAATCACTCGACTCATTGTTAATAAACACAAATCTCACACACAATGAATCAGAATCCAAGTTAATGCCAAGTCATTATCCACAATTATTGTCGAATCGTAAGGTATCGAAAAGTACCGGTGTGAACCTACCAGACCAAATCCATCAGACCGTTTGTCGGAAACGCCCGAACGCGGTGTCCAGTGGCGTACGGATCTGCAGTAAGATGAACGGTGTAACACGGCTGATTCGCATAAATAATGAACAAGGGATGTCAAACTTTATTGAATTTCTATTAAAAAAAGACTTCCACAGGAAACGAGGGTTGATTTTAACGGAGCTATTTCGGAAAGATATGAAATATCAGTGATCCGCTATATAGGGAACATTTCGTTGGATCATTACATTATCACGGAAAATATCCGACGAGAGCATAGTGACACTCGGCATGCGGAATTGTTATTTTGATGTAAATATTGCCTGGAAATTTCGTTCCCTTGCAAAGGGATCCAGGGGGTGAAATTTCATCCCCTATTTTGAAAAATTCGATATCTCGGAAAATACTGAACGGAGCACAATTAAACTCGGTACGTAATACTGTTATATGGATTCGAACATGTGGTGAAAATTTCGTCCACTTGCAGAGGGATCCAGGGGGTGAAATTTCATCCCCTATTTTGGAAAATTCGATATCTCGGAAATTACTCAACGGAGCACAATTAAACTCGGTACGTAGTACTGTTATATGGATACGAACATTTGGTGAAAATTTCGTCCACTTGCAGAAGGAGCCAGGGGGTGAAATTTCATCCCTTATTTTGAAAAATTCGATATCTCGGAAAGTACTCAACGGAGCACGATTAAACTCGGTACGTAGTACTGTTATATGGATTCGAACATGTGGTGAAAATTTTGTTCACTTGCAGAGGGAGCCAGGGGGTGAAATTTCATCCCCTATTTTGAAAAATTCGATATCTCGGGAAGTCCTCAACGGAGCACGATTGCACTCGGTACGTAGTACTGTTATATGGATTCGAATATATGGTGAGAATTTTGTCCACTTGCAGAGGGAGCCAGGGGGTGAAATTTCATCCCTTATTTTGAAAAATTCGATATCTCGGAAAGTCCTCAACGGAGCACAATTAAACTCGGTACGTAGTACTGTTATATGGATTCGAACATGTGGTGAAAATTTTTTCCACTTGCAGAGGGAGCCAGGGGGTGAAATTTCATCCCTTATTTTGAAAAATTCGATATCTCGGAAAGTCCTCAACGGAGCACGATTAAACTCGGTACGTAATACTGTTATATGGATTCGAACATGTGGTGAAAATTTTGTTCACTTGCAGAGGGAGCCAGGGGATGAAATTTCATCCCCTATTTTGAAAAATTCGATATCTCGGAAAGTCCTCAACGGAGCACGATTAAACTCGGTACGTAGTACTGTTATATAGATTCGAACATGTGGTGAAAATTTTGTTCACTTGCAGAGGGAGCCAGGGGATGAAATTTCATCCCCTATTTTGAAAAATTCGATATCTCGGAAAGTCCTCAACGGAGCACAATTAAACTCGGTACGTAGTACTGTTATATGGATTCGAACATGTGGTGAAAATTTTGTCCACTTGCAGAGGGAGTCAGGGGGTGAAATTTCATCCCCTATTTTGAAAAATTCGATATCTCGGAAAATACTAAACGGAGCACAATTAAACTCGGTAGGTGTGACTATTATATCGATTCGAACATTTGATGAAAATATCGTCAACTTGCATAGGGATCCAGGGGGTGAAATTTCATCCCCTATTTTGAAAAATTCGATATCTCGGAAAATACTAAACGGAGCACAATTAAACTCGGTAGGTGTGACTATTATATCGATTCGAACATTTGATGAAAATTTTGTCCACTTGCAGAGAAGGCCAGGGCGTGAAATTTCATCCCCTATTTTGAAAAATTCGATATCTCGGAAAATACTAAACAAAGCACAATTAAATTCGGTAGGTGTGACTATTATATCGATTCGAACATTTGATGAAAATTTCGTCCACTTGCAGAGGGATCCAGGGGGTGAAATTTCATCCCCTATTTTGGAAAATTCGATATCTCGGAAATTACTCAACGGAGCACAATTAAACTCGGTTCGTAGTACTGTTATATGGATTCGAACATTTGGTGAAAATTTCGTCCACTTGCAGAAGGAGCCAGGGGGTGAAATTTCATCCCCTACTTTGAAAAATTCGATATCTCGGAAAATACTTAACGGAGCACAATTAAACTCGGTAGGTGTGACTATTATATCGATTCGAACATTTGATGAAAATTTTTTCCACTTGCAGAGGGAGCCAGGGGGTGAAATTTCATCCCCATTCTGAAAAATTCGATATCTCATAAAATACTAAACGGAGCACAATTAAACTCGGTAGGTGTGACTATTATATCGATTCAAACATTTGATGAAAATTTCGTCCACTTGCAGAGGGATCCAGGGGGTGAAATTTCATCCTCTATTTTGGAAAATTCGATATCTCGGAAATTACTCAACGGAGCACAATTAAACTCGGTATGTAGTACTGTTATACCGATTCGAACATTTGGTGAAAATTTTGTCCACTTGCAGACTTTCCGAGATATCGAATTTTTCAAAATAAGGGATGAAATTTCACCCCCTGGCTCCCTCTGCAAGTGGAAAAAATTTTCACCACATGTTCGAATCCATATAACAGTACTACGTACCGAGTTTAATTGTGCTCCGTTGAGGACTTTCCGAGATATCGAATTTTTCAAAATAAGGGATGAAATTTCACCCCCTGGCTCCCTCTGCAAGTGGACAAAATTTTCACCATATATTCGAATCCATATAACAGTACTACGTACCGAGTTTAATCGTGCTCCGTTGAGGACTTCCCGAGATATCGAATTTTTCAAAATAGGGGATGAAATTTCACCCCCTGGCTCCCTCTGCAAGTGAACAAAATTTTCACCACATGTTCGAATCCATATAACAGTACTACGTACCGAGTTTAATCGTGCTCCGTTGAGTACTTTCCGAGATATCGAATTTTTCAAAATAAGGGATGAAATTTCACCCCCTGGCTCCCTCTGCAAGTGGACGAAATATTTACATCCGCATGCCGAGTGTCACTATGCTCTCGTCGGATATTTTCCGTGATAATGTAATGATCCAACGAAATATTCCCTATATAGCGGATCACTGATATTTCATATCTTTCCGAAATAGCTCCGTTAAAATCAACCCTCGTTTCCTGTAGAAGTCTTTTTTTAATAGAAATTCAATAAAGTTTGACATCCCTTATTCATTATTTATGCGAATCAGCCGTGTTACACCGTTCATCTTACTGCAGATCCGTACGCCACTGGACACCGCGTTCGGGCGTTTCCGACAAACGGTCTGATGGATTTGGTCTGGTAGGTTCACACCGGTTCGAAAAGTCCGGTGTTCATAATAAAATTTAGGCTTAGCGTTATCCAAACCTCAAACATCAAGATTATATGGGGGGGGTCAGGGTGTCATGACACCCCCCCCCCCCCAAAATCTTAAAATTACATTGCTCTTTGTGCAAATACACTAGTTTCCGATAAGAAAACTGTAAAAACATAACGGCGACCCCCCCCAAAATGTAAGGCTAGGACCGCCCTTGGAACGAGCTGGTAAAGTTGAAAATGGTCATCAACTTGGGAGACCACTAACATTTGGAATTAATTGGAGAAGTACCTGACACCTCTACTCGCAAAATTGAGCGGCGAACTGGTATTCCACTTTCTACTACCCATAGAATATCAAAATTGTATGGGTACCACCCTTACCATGTCCAGCGGGTACAGAAATTAGAACCCCGGTATTACGCAACACGTTTACCATTTTGTTGCACATGACAGCAAAAATTACCGAAAATCCCAATTGTTTTGACACCGTATTATGGAGTTACGAATCTTCATGCCGAAAAGATGGCTGCATGAAAGTTTCTTGAATTCTAGACAGATAATAGCTTTGAGAAATATTGTTAATGTTTTCCTGGATTAGCTTTCAGTCTCCATTTAGCGAACCATGTAGTGATGTTTATGTATTCTTGGAGTTTATCAATACAGTTCGTCAGTGTTTTTTCATTTGATATTACTGTTGTGTCATCCGCATACTATAGAACATATTGGTTTGCATTGTTGCTAGTGGGAATGTCACTGCAATAGATATTGTAAAGAAACGGAGATAATGGTGATCCTTGGGGTGTACCTTGCTCAGGGGTGAAGTAATTGGATGACAAATTGTTGATACTTATTTTCAATTTTCTGTTCTCCAAATACTACCTCACTATTTTGATAAGGTATTGAGTTAAGCCTTTTTTGAAAGTTTTGTATAGTAGCCCCTTTATCCACATGGTGTCAATGCCTGCATTCACCGAACGAAGAATGTTGCCACCGCTCCGCTACCGCTACCTAGCATAAACAGAAAGCGCTCCCAAAATGCCCGCTTCTCCGGAACGTGTTGAGTTTGTAGCGTATGTGCCACCGGACGATTCCACAACAGTTCCACAACTGTTACGTTCGGTGAATGCAAGCAATGCTTTCCTGATATCCATACACACTGCTGCGTTTTTTTTTTTAGTTGGGCATTTTGTAGATTAGAGATGAAAATTGTCAAGGGGTGAACTGTGGCATTCTTTCTGCGGAAACCGAATTGGAACTTGGGAATATAGTCCTGTAAATGTTCTTCTAGCTGCAATTTGATGATTTTTTCCAAGAGTTTTCCTAGTACTGGTAAAAGCGTCTGTAATTTTCAACTTTTTTTGGGTCTTTGTTATGTTTTGCAATATGAATGACGTTACCAGTTTTCCATATTTCTGGGAAGGTTTTATTGTTTAGACACCATTCTAATATCTTAATTATGTGTTCATGAACGATTGGATGTAATTGTTTTACTATCAATTGAAATATATTGTTCGAAAATCGGCAATGTTATTTATTAAAATTTTTAATATTTTGCAAACGGTACATTTTCGCTGAACTAATGTTCATGTCATTCGATAGAATTTGGTCTACTCTATCGTGGTGTGTCGTTTGATTCACTAGTTATATGGGACACCTGTATATGGGATGTTTCATAGTGAACCAGTAACCAAACCACCCAGAAAGTTTCCAGCCAGACTGTATTGGACGGTCTCATGACAAATTAGAAACACTTTTCATTTCGATTCAATTTTTACACACAATAGAATATAACTTTTGTTTTTTTGCAAAAAAAGATGTAATAAATTGTACAGGGCTGAAGGACTTCGGTCGATGGCCTTTGACTGTGGTCAATAAAAAACTGTTGTTATTATTATTATTACTAAAGCGTTGCATTTTAAGAATCCGTTTAAAAAACGGGTACGATTTTAAAAAGGACCCGCTTTTTAAACGGTTCCGTTTAAAGCGGACAGAGTGCAATGTATGGACTGTGATGAATCAGTTTGTCGAGCGCATCCCAACTCTTTCCTTCGGATAGGAGAAACAATATATATTGAGAAAGAAGAGAACTATACAGGGTGAGTCTTTGACTTGTACATATATTCAAACCATAGATTGTTGAGGTCAAAAGAAATACTTTTTTCGTCTAGCATTTTCTCTGATTCAGCCTAGATAAAAAGATATAGCCATCTTAAACTTTCATAATGAGCTATGCCACCCCTGGAAATATGACACTAAAATTTTTCCGAGCATTAGATCTACCACCTGAATCTTCGAGAAAATGTAGCAGAGAATTAATTCTGCGAATCTTCTGAGCAGAATTATATTCAGCCAATGTAACCAATTTTTTTAATTTCGCTGGTATAGATTTTTTTCAATCATTAATTACTCGAAGAGTGCGCATTTCACAAGATTTCACGTGAAATACTTTTGTTTTCCAAAATTGCCATATATTCATTAAATGGCATTCAACTCACTTCCAAGGGTCGGGATCATAGAATTTCTGCTATAATTATGGAATGGAATGGTATATATTGGTCATAACGAAAAAAATAAAACATGTGAGTTGAATTTTGTATTCATAAAAGATTTGCCACATTAATGAGAACCTATATTCTGAAAATCATTTCATTCGATGAAATCGTTTACGAAATATATTCGAAAATTAAATTTTTTTATGGATTTTCAACAGCCTGTATCTTTCTAACCGAGCCGAATCGGAAGAAATGGTAGAGACAAAAAGTGTTTTTATTGACCTCAGGAATGTCCCATTAAAATATATGTACAAGTCAAAGACTCACCCTGTATACTAGTTTCGTGTTTTATGCATCAAAATAGTTATAATGGATGTTACTGACTTTTTTTATTAAATTTGATAAAAAACATTGCGCATATATGTTTTCTTTGATCCACTTCCACTACTCATTTTTCTGGTTAACTACAGATCTGTAAATAGATTATTTAAATTGGTTAAAATAAGATAGTAAAATAAATAATAAAATTTTAACGTACCTTATTTTCAAAACCACGTGCTACGAAACGGATTGTCTCACTATGCGTTCCGAATTTTAATGAAACACGTTGATTAGAATTGGGTGGTGAATCGAACGGTACCGATTTCATTTCGGATCCGTTTGTTTACAATGCACATTGATTCAATTATAGGCTTTCATTATTTAACTGAACGGATCCGTTTTATATACGGAAGCAAACGGATTCTTAAAATGCGTACCTTAAGTTTGACCCATACTGAATTCATATATTCCCATTTTAAATAATAAAGTAGAGGGGTGCGGGAAGTAGGGGTTGAGAAATATAAAATTCAAAAAAGCATACGATAAATTGCTTTAGTACAATAATTATTCACGAGTTACGTTACTTTTTTGGCACGCTGTACAGGGTATCCCAAATTGCTTGATTTTGACTGTTTTAGGTACTTCTGGACTAGATAGGAAAAACTTCGAAAGGTGTCCTGGGCTCGATTTTCGTGAAAACACCATTAGTGAAAACCATTTCACGATATCTTAATTTTTTTTTATTTTGATATATTATCGAGTTCGAAAATGTGCCATAACTTTTTTATTTACGAAAATACCTGAAAACGATTAAAAATTTCTAGAAGCTCTTTTTCACTGGAAATAAGAACTCTATTCAACTTTTTTTTCTCGTGGAAAAAAACATTTTTTATTTTAAATACGAATGCATTTCTTTTCATCTTATGTCATAAAAAAATTAAAGATAAAAAAAATTTAAAATAATGTCTAATTCCCAGTTAAAAAGTGCTAGTTGAAAGTATTCATCTTTTTCAGATATTTTCGAAAATGAAAAAATAATAGCACAACTTCGAAATCGAAAAAATAGCAAAATTTTGTTATATCTTCAAAACAAATGAAGATATCGTGAAGCGGTTTTCACTACTGGTGTTTTCACGGAAATCGAGCCCAGGACTCCTTTCAACGTTTTTACTTATCTGGTCTACACCTTTTCCAATTGTAATTCAGAAAACGTAAAATGTAATTCAGAATAGCAAATTGAATTTCAGAAGATGGAAATTGTAATTCAGAATAGTAAATTGATATTCAGATATGGTAAGTTGAATTTCAGAATAGTGATATGTAATTCAGAAAGCGTAATTTGATTTTCAGAATAGTGATATGTAATTCAGAAATTGTAATTTGAATTTCAGAAAATATAAATTGTAATTCAGAATTGGTGATTTGAAATTCGGAAATGGGAAATTGTAATTCAGAAAAAGGAAATTGTAATTCAGAATTGCAAATAGGACAATTAGGTTCTCTCAAAGGCTCTGCACATTTTTCGCGTAAAAGATGTCTACATGGCAATAATTTAACTACTTTCTTTCTACATAGTCATTGATATTCTGCAAATAGCACAATTATCTTTTAATTCCATTTTTTATTTCTCGATAATAACTTGTACTATACTATGTCATTAGGGCAAGTTCCATATCACATTGTTATAGATCACTCGATACCGAGCTCGATACTATTCTGAATTCCATATTACATTTTCTGAAATTCATTTGATAACTTCTGAATTACAATTTTCCTTTTCTGAAATTGAATTTGCCATTTCTGAATTTCAATTCACTATTCTGAATTACAACTTTGTTTTTCTGAATTCCAACTTCCTAATCTGAATTTCAATTTCGTTTTTCTGAAATTGAATTAACCATTCTGAAATTCAATTTCTGTTTTCTGAATTACATATTCCTATTCTGAAATACATGTCCCTTTTCTGAAATTCAACTTTGATTTTCTGAATTACAACTGTAAAAGGTGTAGAAGTACCAGAAACAGCGAAATCGAGCAATTTAGGATACCCTATACCCTATATATTGAAATGAAATTTAATGTCCTTCTGATCTCCTACTACATAAATACTTCCCACCCACAGGTGGAGAATTGATCACTTTCCGACCTGGTGGACACTGAAAAAACGTGAGATTTTCTAACCTTAAACGCAGGAAAAGTCACAATACATTTATCGATGCAAGTAAGTTTTAATATCTTGGTTCACTCGAATTTCCCAATATTTTTAAGGCATACCTTGTTTGTAGACCCTTTTGCCTTTCTAAAAATATCATCTGCTTCTGATATGGCCTCGAATAATTCCTCAAGTTTTGTCAATATTTCGGAGGTTTTTCCAATTCTTTCATTATTTTTGAAACCTTTTCCAAGGAGAACATGTTCAATCAATGCTGGTCCATACTCTGAAAGATAATCGATAATAGGGTTAGCTAAGATTTTTGAATAAAATCATATTTAAAGAAATACTCTAATAATATAAAACAAACACCATCATTAATCTGACATTAAGTGGATAATAAGAATAGTTCAAACCATAACATTTAGAATTCAACTTGAAATTTATTCATCATAATACATAACAAAAGCAACTGAAAGTCTAGATGTGTAGCAAATGCCGGGTAAGATTGTTTTTTACGATATTACATATTTTTAAAAAAGTACCTCAATAACAGTAAACATAAATTCTTCATACAATGGTGAATGATTGAAACGAGAAATTACAGACGGAGGAACATAGAGGCAGGTAAGCCTCAAGGAGAAAAGGAAAGAAAAATTTCAAATCAACATCAGATTCAGCTTACTGCATTCGGCTACAATAGATCACATGAAGGAAATTCCAGAAATGACACTTGTTTTCACACAAATCTACCTCAAAACATAAACGAAAACCCATTATTACGACATATAAGGTCGGTTTCACAAAACTTCGATTTTAACGTTAAATTTATTGGAGCCACCGCGATTCGTTGAAATTTCAAAACGATTGATTCGATTGGTTCGAATTTACGTAAGGTTTTTTAATCGTACAATTAAGCTTTGTGAAACCCGCCCTTACTCTTCAAAAAAAGTTCACCTACTTACAAAAATATCAAATACAATGCAATTCATTTAGTAAATCGCTTGGAGAAAAAGTCATTCATAGGGTATGCTGATAATATATGGACCCAAACTATTATACAAACAGAAATACTAGCTGTCTTTATTTGCTCTAAAGAGTGTCTTCAAAGAAACCAATACCATAAACTATTAATACCATAAAGCAACTGGCCAGAGGCAACAAGTTCATTCTATTATGGGGTACCAGATAATTGTAGTATCGAAGGAAATGAAAAGTCGATGAAATTGTGAAAGGAACATCAAGTTTAGCACCTGCTATACCCGAACATTCCTGATCCTAGACTAGGGAATACTCATTTGCTTTCCTTACGTGAAGTTGCAGATTCTGGATTCAATATTCTTAGATAACCAGTCCTTATAGAGTTTACAACAAATCAAATGAAGTTGTTCTAGAGAGCCTATATAACAAGCCAAATTGGATCCTCACTTTTAGACTAAAAGAATCCAATTATGATCATACCAATACTGATGACCAGTATGTTGTCTATTGTTGCAGAGCTGAACCACACACAGAGTATAAGATGATTAAGCAATCGCAAAAATATCTTAATAGCAAGACATCAGATTCAGAGAGAGAACCTTATTCTGCAATTGTAAGGAATCTAACCCCCATAGCAATAAAAAAAGTTCTACAGTCTTCAATAGATGAATTAGACAAAATCTTAGAAAGTGGATCACTGAAATTGCATTCAAATCAATAGAGACATCATTAATATTGATGACTTGGAATCACTCCAAAACTTATAGGAATTATGTATCGTGACCGTGAGTCCATTAGATAATAACTCCTTTAGATTTTTAAACATGAATCAGATTGGGAAAATTTATGAGTGACAGAACACTGGATGTCAGTAATGGAGAGGCGGCTCATTTGTCCTGTACACTGTACACGACGCCCAAATGTGAAAGCGGCTCATTTTTAAAAACTGTACTTCCTCACTACGCAACAACTAGGTGAGGCGATCAAAGAGAACGATTTGGAATTACAAATGACGATTTGGAATTACAAATGAAGCTGCACATTCGACTGAGAACGTCTGCCGCGAATGGTTGTAGTTTTTCTTGCGTCCCATATTGAATGATAAAATTCGTGTTTGTGGCGAGAAAAATAAACACCGCAAATTGTAAATTTAAACCTAAATAAGACTATAAATGAGTAGAAGTTTAAGAAGTGAAGTTTAGTGAAAAAAGACACTCGAAAGTTCGCGAAATATAGTGAGAAAGGACACAATAATTTCCCGAAAATAAACACTTATCAAGAAGTGAACATATATATGGCCGGTATGTTTTAAATGACGACGAGCGTGCTAGGTGATAAGGTATAATTATAAGGCGCTCCACACACCTACAGGAAATGTCCCATGGTGAAGCCAACACCTTCCTAGGTTTTCCACCAAGTGAAGAAAATTCAGGACTTGGAAGTCAAACAGCACTACTTCTTATCTCGTCACAAATTTACCAAACTATGCCACCCAACAACAAAAATACATGGCAAACGCCAAAAAAACGCAAAAGATCGGACACCCAAACTCTTAGTCCACCCCCAACACCAACAAGAAACAGATTTTCACCGCTAGAAACAATGGCATCTAACGAGTTGAATGAAAGTAACAAGGAAAAAAAAATAAAAGCCAACAAGATAACAAAACACCATCCCCACCACTAATTTTTATCTGCGATGTTGCTGAATACAAAGCAATGCTGAACAGCTTCAATCTGGTAATGGAGAAAGACTCATTCCACACGAGAGTACTAGCAGATGACAAAATAAAAATCAGCTCACATGCCGTGAAGACTTACAGAAAGCTATCTGCAGAAAATTAAAAACGAACTCAACGAAGCTGGCCATAAAGTCCGAAACATAATAAATGTAAAACATAGAGTAACAAAAGACCCATTACATATGTTTTTTGTAGATCTAGAACCTCAATCCAACAACAAGAAAGTTTATGATCTTCAATTCATAAATAGAACTAGAGGCACCAAGAAAAAACGAGGATTCATACAATGTATGAGATGCCAAGGATATGGTCACTCCAAAGCATACTGTTATAGACCCTTCAATTGCGTAAAGTGTGGAGAACAACATGACACTAAAATCTGCCAAAAAGACAAAAAATACGCCAGCAAAATGTGTACTGTGCAACGGTAACCATCCAGACTACTATAGAGGCTGCCAAGTGTATAAAAACCTCTTGAAGAAAAACCAACCAGAAGCTCCATTCGCTAACCAAGCAGTGCCTCAAACACGCCTCAAAAAATACCAATGTCATCGAATAATCAAATACCGCAACAACAAATTCCACGAACCTATGCTGAAGCGACACGTACAGGGAAAGAAGAACAAACAACATTTGGCCTAAATCAACAACTCACAACACTCCTCGACGAATTCAAATTATGTTTTCACAATAACTTAATCAAAACAGTATGATATTAAATCTGCTTACCACACTCATGAGTAAAATGAACCCCTAATAACAAAATCAGGATAGCAACATGGACCCCAACGGTTTGACTAATCACAAACAGGAAATACTAACCTTCCTCGATCTCGATAAAGTGGACATCCTTTTGGTTTCTGAAACGCATTTTACGCGTCGGACAGTATTCTCCATCCCACTCTACTCAGTCTACCACACTATTCATCCTGATGGAACTGCTCATGGAGGGTCTGCTGTCATCGTCAGAAACTCCATATCCTACTTCGAACAGGAAAAGTTTCAAACAGATGCCATTCAAGCAAAAACAGTTAATAGCAAGATCAATACCGGGAATCTGGATATAACATCAGTATACTGTCCACCACGTCACACAATCTCACCGGACATATATAAAGATTTCTTCAGCACTCTTGGTAACAGATTCATTGTAGGTGGTGATTGGAATGCCAAACATACACATTGGGGCTCCAGGCTGATAACTACAAAAGCCGTAACCTACTTCGTGCTCTGACAGACAATCACTATGACCACCTCTCTACTGGGCAACCAACTTACTGGCCAACAGACCCTAGAAAACTACCTGACCACCTCGATTTCTTCGTAGTGAATGGTATTCCAGCGCAAAATTGCTTACTCGAATCTCATTATGATTTAACATCTGATCATACACCTGTTATTGTGAATCTCAACAGCCAACCCATAAACACAAACATTTCAGCCAAACTAGTGTGGCGAAAATATCGAAACAAAAAATTTCTCTTCTCCGACTTGAGCAGATCTGACGAAGGCACGCCTTTTCAGGGACGTAAAATTAGCTTCCCTAATAGGTGTAAGACAAACAGGCATAAAAATCGCAAGAGAACAGATGCAGATTCATTCTCCGAGATTCTTCGAAACCAGCAACTTCAACGATATTCGACTTTCGCTCTCAACGCAGAACCAGCTGTTTAACCGCTTCGACCAGATTTTTTCAACAACGACTACCTGCTCGCCGAATTAATCGAAAACCGACATTACGAATTATCGACTCACCTTTCGCCGTGTAGAATCCATATATTCTACAAAAAATCAGTCTTTTCAGACTGATAAGTTTTACACCGCTCAACCGTCGTCGTCGTCCTACAAAAATCAGTCTTTACAGACTAATCATTACTTTCTGCCGCAACGATTTATACATCAGTCTTTTCAGACTACACCTTATCAAAAATTTACACCAACTACGAATTGTTTTTGTTAAAATAAATTGTTAAAACGTTCTACGTCTTTTCCTGGAATCCTATCCCATCCTCCACACTAGCTTCGAAACATACTAAATGGGAAAACTTCTTCAAATATATAAATGAAAATCTCAGTAATCAATGTATCAAAGAGCCGAAACAACTTGATGAAGCAGTGGAGCTCTTCACCACTACAATACAACAAGCAGCTTGGCATGCTACCCCTTCGACCATACATGAAGTACCTAATTCTATGAGGACCCCACTACATTTACGACATCTAATAACGGAAAAAAGGAGAGCAAGACGAATTTGGCAAAGAACTCGCAACATCAAAGATCTGCATAACTATAGAAAACTATCACGAGACCTTTCAAAAGCTCTAAAAGAGGCACAAAACTTGACCTTTGAAGCCTACACTGAAAGCCTAAACACATCAGATCACAGCTTATGGAATGCGACAAAAAAATTTAAGATGCCCACACTACCACTCACTCCAATAAAGACAGAGAATGAAAAAGCAGATGCCTTTGCTTTGCACCTGTCTAAAGTATTAAAAGAACTAGATGGAGCATCAGAGCACGGAATTGATGTCGTAAAATTTCTTGATACACCATGCCAATTATCGTTACCAACTGAAGCAGTAACCCCAAAGAAGTACAAGCTGAAATCCGAAATTTAAAAAACAACAAAGCTCCAGGTTACGACTCGATAACAGCACAAGTCCTAAAAAAAAAACTGCCAAGAAAAGCAATAGTATTTCTAACAACCATTTACAACCGCATGCTGAACTTGGGTTACTATCCCATCGTCTGGAAATACGCACATGTTATTATGACTCACAAAGACGGTAAACCACCACACGAGTAAGCGCCTTATAGACCAATAAGTCTACTGTCAATTTCAGGAAAAATATTTGAAAGACTACTACTGAAAAGAATTCAAAACAACTACGAATCGAAACTATTTCCTGATTATCAATTTGGATATCGCCAGAAAATGTCAACAACACATCAAGCCCACAGAATAGTAAATCAAATATCCAGAGCTCTCGAAAATAAACACTATTGCAATGGCGTATTTCTGGATATATCGCAAGCATTCGACAGGGTATGGCACTCAGGACTGTTATATAAGATTAAAAAAAAACTTGATTATATCCGGTTCCTGTGAAACCATTTTCTGATCATGAGTTTGCAAAGATGTGAAAGATTAAATGACATTAAAAAAACCTAAATAACAACTTCTATCTGCTGTTAAAATCCTACCTCTCAGATAGAATGTGTTCCGTCAGACATGAAAGTGAAATGTCAGATTATTTCCAACTCAAATCTGGCGTACCACAAGGAAGTGTCCTGGGTCCATTCCTCTACCTTCTTTACACAGCTGACCTGCCTGAAACGCCTACTACAACTATTGCTGCGTTTGCTGATGACGTGGCTGTACTTTCTTCGGACAAAGACCCTGAAACCACCTCCAAAAACATACAAGAACACTTAAACCAACTTAACAACTGGTATAAAACTTGGAGGATGACCATTATCCAGACCAAATAAGTTCAAGTTGTATTCAATACAAAAACCAGCACTTGCCCGCGGGTATATGGTACCCTAATCCCAACTAAAAAAGATGTATGTAGGTATCTTAAACTCTCATTTTCAGAATTATTTGCAGTCGACGAGTTGAGTGTTCAGAACCATAAAAAATTTTATTAACTAAAGTTCTCGGGTACCCATTTTGACACAAAATAGTCGCTGCAAATAATTCTGAAAATGAAAGTTTAAGATACTATAAATTAGTTTACTTCCCAAAATTGAGCCAGATGTTGATTAGGATGATGAAAGGAACATCTACTGTTGTGGTATCTTATTATAATAAAACCGTAAAGAGACAATTTTCGCGTTTGAAAGACAGCGATCCCCCAATGAGACAGTCAGGTTTGGTCTATCTATGGGGTTAATTGTTTGGATTGCGATGCTATTTATGTTGGACAGACGTGTCAATATTTCGGGTCCAGATTGAGGCAACATCAGTTAGACTGCGAGAGGAAATCTGAGGCAACTGCCCTTTTCCAACATGCTAAAAATGAGGGACATCTTTTTGATTTCGACAATGAGAAGATTCTGACGAGGGAGACCAATTGGTTTAACCGTAGTTTCAAGGAGATGCTATTGATAAGAAAACACCCGAATTCTGTTAACTCGAGGTCTGATATTGGTTCACTCAGTGTTGTCTATTCTAATTTGATAAGTGAGATGAAATGAATAATGTTTTCTTGAGTGCACACATTGCTACCACGTATGGGAGAGGTTCATTGTTCTTTCATTTGCATTTGTGAACCCATATCTACCTATACGTCAAGTTGATTTGATAACTCGAGATGAACCTTCATATTTTATATTTAATATCATTATTTAACGAGTTTGAATCATTCAGATTATTTTAAGATCATTATTCATAAGTTGAGTTGGTGAATTTTCTGTTTATCCCTTTTTCTTTCTGACAGTTTTCTTGTCATTGACGTTATTTGTGTGTTTTCACTGCTCGTTCGTGATTTGTAATTTTTCATTGCTTTTTACTCTGCTGGTTATTGTAATTGCTTTGTTTTTCCTTGTATTTTTGACCCATTTATTGTTCATATCATTTTTTGTAATTTTTAGCCTGAAGAAGAGAAGAATTGTTTCTCGAAACATTGCTGTTGAATAAAGTTTATAATAACTGTTCCTTACGACTGATAACTGTGTTCTTCACTAAAAAAGATGTCAAATACCTAGGCATGCAGCTCGATCAACGACTGACATGGGAAAAACACATTGAAGCAAAAAGAAAATGCCTTGACTTGAAACTCATAAAGATGTACTGGTTAATCAGAAAACAATCAAGATTATCCATCCAGAACAAACTAACACTATATAAAGCAATTCTAAAACCTATTTGGTCATATGGCGTTCAACTATGGGTTGTGCAAAACCCATAAGACGAAAAGTGATCCAGCAGTTCCAATCAAAAACACTTCGATTGATAACAGGTGCACTATGGTACGTCACAAACAAAAGACTTTATGCAGATCTCGAAATCCCATATGTAATAGATGTCATCAAATCCACCTCCACAAGATATCAAGAACGATTGAAGGGACACCCAAACAACCTCATCGAAAACCTTTACACTGAAGGACCCGACAACAATACACAATTAGTGTACAATAAGTAAAAATGTCGTCGGACATTTCACCTTCATGCCCTTAGCACCATCAAATTTACTTAATACCATATATGAGTAGATTGTAAATATTCAATAAAGGACACAAAAAAAAAATGAAGCTGAAAAATTCGATTACATCTCGAGAACAATCCAAGTAAATGTGGGGATACACTGATACTGAAGTATTGTAACCCTAATCTTAAATGCTAGTACTTAAGGTGAGTGTTAAGTTGATAAACTTTTATGAGAACAATTTGGTCAGAAATTAACAGGAAAACTGTTTATATAATATACATTTATGAAATGTAATTTTTCTCTGTTAAATGAGAATAGATTATCATGGTTAGTTTCAATTATATCGAATGACTATACTCTCATATTCGGTAAAATTTTAATATATACTTCATGATGGAAAAGGGTTATTGAATCAATTTTTCTTCTATTGATATAAAAAGAATGATTTTTAATCTGGAAAGATGCATAGGAAAAATGTTTCGACAATAGCTAATTCAGATCACAGAGTATCGAGTAGTATAGTATAGTTTTGACTCAAATGGGCCATACAGAAGAACCAATTTTCATTCCTTTGACAATTATTGTCAAATATGAATTGATTTAGTACCTTTTGCATCGATTATCGTTATTAGTGTTTGGAAATGAGGATTTATTTAGTATTCTGAACGATTTTTGTCATGATGTATTTAGGTTGTATGCGTGATTGTTAAATATTTACAGTGTTCATAGTTAATTTGAGAGAACCATTCCGGTCAACAAAAACAATACAAGGCCTGTTTCAGTTGATGATCAATATGCTCCGAGCACTCTCCATGTCAACTTTTCAGTTTGTTTTTGACATACTCAGCAAGATGAAAGAATTTTCAATTATAGTTTACACAAATCCCTGTCATATTTTGAAAATGAATTAGTCATCTGGAGCTGGAGAAGGTGTCATCCATTTTCTTTCACCTATTATAATTTTCAAATTGAATGAATTTTGCCCACCCGATTTATTTATAAATCCAAAATTTTTTCAGTTCAATGAATGTGAAACTCTGCAAAAGTCATTCTTAAAAGTTAGAATTATTACAGCAAAAAGAAAACAAAACTCACACACCTAACTTTGAAACCAAAGATTTTTTTAGTTGATCACCAGGTTTACAAGCTTCTAAAATATTTTTCAAATCTTCTTTGGTTATAGATTTGGACTCCCTCCCTCTGTTTTGAGGATAGATTTCTTTAACAAAAAATCTTATACTTTCACCTTCAGTGTGAGGTCTCAGAATATATAAGATTCTAAATTCATAATCAGTTAATATCAAATTTCCTCTATCATAAAGTTCCAATATCACATGATAAGCAGCTTCACCACTCCCAAATTGCAAATCAATAATTCTATCCACTCCAAGTTGACTTAAACCTTCAAGTCGTTTATTTCGTAAATGTTTCCTCATCTACAACCAAAACAATGAATCTTCAACTCAGTATATTTTCAAACCATGAGTGCATTCTACCTTCATGCTAAATCCAGATGGAGCCATATTTTTTGGCCATTCGAAAGCTGTTGAATGAATTCTAATCCCTGACTCAACAAGTATTACAGCTTTTTCTTCAGTTCTCTGCAATTTGAATAGAAATGTTTTATTATCAATATCGTATATATTATTCACTCGCATCCCAATGTATCTGCAACAATAAGAATTTTAATTATTGATCTACAATTGTGAAATCATTAGCAATGCAATCAATGATGGTATAATATGTCTCTGAAAAAGTATAATTTTTAGAGGATTTTCATTAATAAATCTTACTGTTGGAGCTCCCCGACTACACAAAGAATGTCAAATGTATTGAACCTAGTTTTCATTTTGTATTAAATTTTTTTGTATATCAATGATTTTCAAATTGACGATGTTTTCATTCATTCCATTTTCAAAATAGACCTATTAGATTTTGACGTTTGACGCACATGACATGGACGATCACAGAACACGATGTTCCTTCGCATCAAGTGTCACAGCAATTGGCGATTCCAACTACCGTTGAGGGCGCTGCAAGTTGTAAACAATTACTTGTTTTCTAGGTTCGTTATTTCGCCACCAGCCTGGGTGGCGCTAGGCGATTTGTTTTAAAATTTTCGAATGACAACTGGATATTTGAATAATTTAGTTAATTTGTGAATGAAATGACTGGATTTTTATTTATTGAAGTGATTTAAAGACTTTTTGAGTTGGTGTGTGTGTTTATGGACATTGAGTGAAGTGAATTGAGGTGAACCAATTCGTTTTTGCCATGAATGATGCACAGATTTTTAAATTACTTATAAGAACAATCAGTACGATCAAATGAATATGTATCACACAATATCGGGTTTATTCGAAGGTAGTAGAACGAAAAAAAAACAAAAGATTGGTAAATTATTAACTTCATTCTTTCTTTTCACCACAATTCGGAAATACAAGAGACTACGTTGTTGATGCCTGTCTCCCAAATTATCGAGTTACAATGTATTTGTGTGCTTCTTCTGCATAATTCGTCAATAAATGCCACCACTTCCAAGTGGTATTCAATTGAAGCAGAATTATTCATACTACGCATAGGTTAAACTAGGAATGAGTCTTTTCAATTTTGAGTCCTGCGACTTCATTGTTTATACATTTTTGAAGGTGTTCTTTTCAATGAAAATTTCCCACAAAATATGATTGAGAAGACTTTATTTTATTATTTTGATCATTTATTGCATGTTTTATTTTTGAAAATGAATAAAAGATTCTGAAATTCTTTCTAGTCTTTATTTGCGTTTCAGCAACAGGGAAATTGTACAATTTTTTTATCACACAATATGACGATAACAATCAAGTATGAATAGAATATTCATTTACATTGGAAAATTTGATATTCTACTTACATTTACCGATAAATATAATAGAAGATAGAAATATCGATACCAGAAACTCAGGAACAATGTCATTGCAAAGCCAAAGTGAACTGAAACAAAATGCTGACAAATAAAACAAAAAAAGTACTCATTTCTTACTAGTCAGCGTAAGTTGTCTTTCATTTAGGGCAATTTAGGCATATCTCTGAAACTAACCTAACAAAATCTTGAAGCATTTTAAAATTTAGAATTCTTGTCAATGAGTTCAACTGCTTCTCATTTTGATGCTTTTGCAAAATTCCACATTAAATTACCACTGTTCACTTGATTCTACTCATTCTTTAATAATTCCTCTGAATTTTCATTTACAACAAATTGTAGGTTCGTCAGTACATCAACAACAGACCGTTCATCTTTCATTAAATATGACATTTCCATTGTTTTGTGTTGTTCAATTTCCTCATTACTTTCGAAATCATGAGAATCAGCACAGAATATCTATCCTTACCCAGAAGCAACAGCTCACGTATTTTTAGGGGTCAATTTTCAATGACCTTGAGTAACCACTTCTACAAACACTAGCCAAACAAAAGTGTGCAAGTGTGCACTGAGCTCTGAGCTATACACTGCAAACAAAAAACCATTCTTGAATGGAATGAAGTATTAGAGTAATACCAAAATATATTTTGTTATAATATTACCATTTATGGTTCATTTGAACTTTTCAAATTTATGGTCCTATTCTGTAAGGCGATGTAGGGGATGTAACGCTGTAACCTTGAAATTTTACACCGATGTAATGAAATTGCAATTCTGCAAGTGCAACATCGCTGTAAATTCGGCTACATCGGATGTTAATTTTACAGCGACCAAATTGAGGGTGTAACAGCTTACATCGCCTTAAACATAGATAAATAAACTATCTCTTTGGCTCAAATAATTCATCATCCTTCGTGTGTTTAGAGGTTAGCTGTTATTATTTTGTTTATATATAAGTATAAGTCGAAGAAGTCAGTGAAGTCATTCGAATTTCGAAATGGAACAATCAGGAAGGATCAGAAGGATGTCGGAAAACTTAAAAGAATTTTCAAACATGTACGAAAAAGTTAATTCGATCAGAAATAATACCGAAAAGAAAAAACTGGCATTTGAAATAGCCAAATATAAGTTTGAAAATCCAGGTTTTCAATTTGATAGTTATGAAGAGAATTGACAATTGTACCTTATTTATCTTATATATACTATATATATTGATAAAGCGTTCATACAATTGCATTTTTTTATTACAGAAATATAATACTATTATAAAATTATACATTGTTTTGTAATATATACTGGTTTCTTGCTAAATGTCCAAGATCTGCATAGTCCCCTATCAATTGGATATCATTGACTGGTATTCCTTCGCCAATATTGATTTCTTCAGCAAACTCTTCTATAGGTAAATTAGCTTTAAGAGCAATGTTGTGACAAATCGCAACTGCATATATGATATATGCTGCATATGATGGGTGGTAGAGTAGAACTCTATGTCGAGAAAGACAAGCAAACCTCTTTTTCATAATACCGAATGTTCGTTCTATAACACTTCGGTTTCTTCTCAATACAATATATATAAAAAAATAAAGTTGCTAGTACTTTCAAGTGAAATGGTATAGCAGTATTCCTGCTAGGATTTGCAACATGGGGAGATAAAGAATCAATTAAATCAACTGTTAGACAACCGAAATAATTTGACGAATTGATCATTTGGTAAAGAAAACGCGTCTTGTGAGTCTCTAATGGTCCTTCTTTCCAAACGCATCGCATTTCTGAAAATGAAAAAAAACATTATCTACACTTTAAATACATATGTAAAGGTTAATATTGAAATTACCTTCAGTGATTTTCTTCGAACAAGTGATAAATAAATGAAGGCATATCCATTTTCGCAAGAATTCGAATTGTACCACTCAAATTCGAAATAAAAATACGTCTCAACTCAACTGTCTGTTGATTAGGTAATGAATTATAACCTGTTGAATGTGTCAGAATAACTTGAAATGTTATTGAAATCTCAAATTCTGTCTCATTTCTGTGTTTTCTGCGCTAAGAGATGTAACATCCACGGTATCTTTTACAGTCGTCTTTATAGAATACCAATTCATTGCCGATGTAACTGTCCTACTTACATCGCGATGTATCCTTACACCGATGTAAAGTTACATCGATGTATATTGATTTTACAGAATAGGACCATTATATTTCAGTTGGATAGAATGTTGATGTGTTAGAAGAACATTGAAAATTTCAAGTAAAAGTTTTATGACTATATGATTTCTTGTTTGACGATTGTTCATCATATTTTTACAAAGTATTCGACAGTGTGCTTTCAACGATACAATTTTCCCTATACTGTTAATTTCAAAACGTGTCTATGCATCTAATTAATTATAAGAAATATCTAATTGTATCTGATGATATCGGTGAAAGGTTCAATATTATGACATGATATGTATGAGATTGGAGAATAGATATTTCTCAGCTTTGGGTATTTCGGAAGATCTATCTTCAATATATATTCAAGAAGTTCATAGATTTGAAAAAGGCTTTTGATACAGTGGAGATAATGATGAATAAGTTAGAAAAAATGGGATTTGGGGGAGTATGGTACAACTTGGTAAAATCACACTTGAGTGATCGAAGACATTGCAGAGTGATATGGAGAATGTCAATACTGGTGTATCTCAGGGATCGGTCCTTGGACCATTACTGTACCTATTATATGTTCAAATTTCTTAATCTGAAATGTCATTACTTTATGTATTCAGATGACACAGCGCTTGTATTCTCTGGCCCAGGCTCAAGAGTTTGTGAACAGAATATAAATGATGATTTGGCAAAGTATTTCAAGTATTTGGGACTTTTCATCTAGTATAATGTTACCTGGAATAATCATATTGAAAATATAATAAACAAAATTACCCCCAATGGCAGGTGCAATTAGAAGATGTTCCCGAGAACTCAATGATAACACTAGAAAACTACTCTATCACAGCTTTATAAAACCACATCTATTATAACTAATTTCCTGCTGGGCTGCAGCTACAGGATATCCCATACAAAAACTTCAAAGGATGCAGAATAAAATTGTCAGGACTATATTTATATCAGTACCTCATCTCACACCAACAGAACAATTATAAAAAGGAACTAAAGTTATGAATATTAAGAACATTATTTTTTTTGAACAAGTCAAACTTATATACAATATAGAAAGTAAAAAACTAAAATCGAATACAAAACTAACAAAAAATAGAAATTTCCATTGATATGAAGCAGGAAAAAAAAAGTACCTAAGAAGAAACTCGGCAAGAAAAACAAAATGTTTACATTCACCTATCCGGCAGCATTCATTCGTATAATCAAGTCCCTGTTGAAGTTGTAAAAGTTGATACTACCAAAAAATGTGCCGTAATCTCTGTCATTTCTTCAGTGAGATTTAGCTTTTTGTTTGTAATATATAGTTTATTAATATTACAAAATCTATTTTTACTTGAACAGGCTAAATTATAGTATTTTGTAGGCCCTGGTGCCAGTTTTTTATAATATGTTTTTAGGTCAACAATAAATGTTCGAAATTGAATTGAAAAATCGGTAGATATAACGAAAAATCGGTAGATAAAACGAAAAATCTGTAGATATAACGAAAAATCGGTAGGTTCGGCAACACTGCAATATAAGAAGGAATGAAGCTGAGTTTGACAGATATACCACCATGCGCACGTAATTTTGTCCCCAATAAATTTGTTCGAGCTGTCGCTTCTGGGTAAGGATAGATATTCTGTGACGCCAGGCACTAATAAATCCTGGCCGTATTTGACATCTGAGCATGCGCAGAGGAAAAAAAATACGGCCTGGAATTATTAAAGTTACTGCCTGCCACTATTTGTGGCTCCATTATTCCTGGTACAGCCATGCCGTTATTCCTAACCTTGTGTGTATATTTTCCTTATCCTTATCCTTACCACAGAACATCAAAATATATTTTGACATGGCTTTCAAAGATAAGACAGATGACATTAATGAAGGAGGTTAGGATTTGAAGTTGGAACGCAGGTCGTAGATTACTCAGTGTTTCTCGTTTTTGTGCTCCCGCTGCACCCCCCTGATCCGTACCCAGAAGCGACAGCTCACGTATTTTTAGGGGTCAATTTTCAATGACCTTGAGTAACCACTTCCACAAACACTAGCCAAAAAAAAGGATAGATATTCTGTGTCAGTGTTATAGTCAAAGATATAGGGCGCATTCAGCAGAGACAACTGTTACGGAACTGTTGCCAAATTTCTATGATCTTCTGCTGAACGTTACATCTATGTAACATGTTGGGTAGCGGTCGCCATTTTTAGTAGCGTACCTGACTTGCGCTCCTTTTCGGTAACGTGTTGTGTGGCTGACAGTTGACAGTTTTTTACCGCTCTTTCTGCTGAATCCGCCCGATGTCAACCGATTTCCGCTACCACTACTTATCAGTAGCGCAAACAGTTTTGTAATCGCTCTTTCTGCTGAATGCGCCCATAGATAACATCTATCTATCTATATCTATGGTTATGTTCACTGCTTCGCACAAAGCCAAAACTCTTCCTCTTCTTTTTGTTTCCCAAACTAACTTTGAAGAAAAAGAGAGACTTTTCGAGATGAAACGATTGTTTTTTTTTTGCTTAATTTGGCCTATGATAACCCAACACGACAAAATATATTATGGCATTTACTGCAATTCATAATTTGCGAGTTAGATTTTTCCCATATTGTATACAGGGTGTTTCAGAATAAAGTTCCGTGAATTCGGGATATTAATCCTCAGATGATTTTATGATATAAAGTTCCTATGAACTATGGGTCTCTGACATACAGGGTGTTGAAATTTAAAAAAATTGGTTTTATGAAATTATTTTCTACACTGTACACGATCTCTTTTTGCGTTTTGGCACGTTATGAGTACGCATTAAGACACATTTTTTTCGATACGAAACGATGTTTAATTTTCAGCAGTGGCGTCCGTACAGACTTCTGTCCGAGCAAGTTTGGAGAAAAATTTATGATTTTTTTTTATTTTAAACTATTTTCGTAAGCACCACAAATTACTATTAATTAATAGTAAGAATGGTCTCTTGAGTATCAGTTGCGGAATCGTCCGGTGGCACATACGCTACAAACTCAACACGTTCTGGAGAAGCGGGCATTTTGGGAGCGCTTTCAATTTATGCTAGGTAGCGGCAGCGGAGCGGTGGCAAAATCTTCGTTCGGTGAATGCAGCCATTGTCTCGGTGCTGAAATACATAATCGAAAAAAATTAAACTGAAGTTTACCCCACTATCGAAATAGTCCAGAGAATCATTACCACCACACCTGTTACAGTTGCGCCTGCTGAAAGAAGTAACTTTAGGATTTCTATACTTATACCAAACAACCGGACTTACTTTCGCATCACATACTTTTCACGAAGGAAAAAGGACCTCGCGAAGACCTCCCGCCCGGGGCCTCGCAATGGCTAAGGCCGCCCCTGTGTCTATGCGCAAACTATTCAATTTTGGTTGTTTACCTCGCTCCTTCTTGTGTTTGAATAGATTATAGAAAACTAGGGTTTTCAGTAACGAAGTTTCAACTTTTGTTGATGAGTGGTTCCAATTCCAACGCCATTGATGAAGTCAACAAAATTGTCGATCAAATTGTTCAAATTGCCAAATAAATATTGAAGCTTCATCTTATTATGTCTTGTGAGTTCATGTTCGATTAATCATATTGTATCGAACATTCGTTCAAAAAAATTGGTCGTGAAGTAGGTTTTGGAATTTCGATTGTTAATATTCTGCGTCTGAAATTAATGTAGATCAGAAAATTAAACCTTTAAAATTCCAAAGTCTATTCTTATTGAGGACAAATTTTCGTTATTCTTATTTGTAATAGTAGGTATGCAACAAATCCGAATTTTCGTTACATCTGCGAAATTGAGACGAATTTACTCAGTGGCGTAATTGGGCGTGGGCGACGTGGGCGAGACCTAATCTCCCTCCCCTCTAAGATAAATCATTTCAAGCTGATTTGACTTATTCACAGATTAATCTATATGAAGCCATTTTTTCTTTGTTGATGTCGATTTTTATTCAGTACTTCTTAGATCTGATTTTACTTATCAACTTTCGATAGTGCAATATATCTGCAGAAAATCACGAAAACCTAAATCACGCAAGGAATACCTATGTACCTACCTCACTTTACCATTGTTGCCACCTGAGGGTGACAAGAGCATCTCTCGACCACCCTAAAATCAGGTCGTGAAATTAAATGGTCGGCCAAGGCAAGAATAAAATTTGACAATGAACGCGATGAGCCTGTACAGGGTATCTCAAATTGCATGATTTTGACTGTTTCTGATACCTCTGGACTCGATAGGATAAAACTTTGAAAACCGTTTCACTGTATCTTCATTTTTTTTTAAATATATCTGAATTTTAATATTTGATCGTTTTTAAAAATGTGGGATTACACTTTTATTTACAAAAATATCTTAAAACAATCAAAACTTTCTACAGGCTATTTTTCAGTGGAACTACGACACTATATTCATTTTTTTATCTCGTCTTCTAAGGGTGGAAAAACAACTTTTTCATTTTAAATACGAATTAATTCTTTTTATCTTATATCAAACAAAAAAATAGAGATAAGAAAATTGAAAATAGTATCTTATTAGTCCCAGTGAAAAAGTGCTTGTAAATAGTTTCAATCGTTTCCAGATATTGTCAAAAAGTTGTGGCACAGCTTCGAAATCGATAAAATATCAAAATTTTGTTATATCTTCGAAACGAAGATATGAAACAAGTTTTTTCAACTGAATGATTGACTTTAAAATTAGTTATATTGATTCAAGATGTATCTCTCCGAATCAACACTTTGAAACTTTCGGTTTTCTCTATGATCTGAAAAAAATTAAAAAATATGCTTTGGGGTGAGTTGTTCCACCTTTGGGGCAAATTGTTCCGATTAGATTTTCATAAAATTCCGTTAGAATTATAAAAGTTGTTCTGAATAAAACAATAATTTCTACCAGCAATATGTATATTCAATTTTTTCATGCTCGATTTTATGCACATTAATACTAATATAAACCATTGTAGCGAAAAGCTCGAAACAAAAAATTCTCCAAGTCCGGCTAAAAATAAAGTCGACGAAATCACCAAAAATTTTTCAAGTCCAGCTGAAACGAAATCGAAGTAAAAACACCTTTCCTACGTCGAATTTACGAAAACCTCTAATTCGTTAAAATCCGACTTGAGCAGATCTGACGAAGTCGCGCCTTTTCTGGGAAGTAAAATTAGCTACCCTTGATAGGTGTAAGACGAACAGGCGCAAGAAAACAAACGCGGAACACATTCTCCGACATTCTTCGGTACCAGCAACCTTCAACGATATTCGATATCCTCGCAGATCCAACTTTCTTATCGCATCGACCAGATATTCTCTTCAACCGACTACCTACGTTGCACCGAATCCGTCGAACAGCCGAAATTCTCAGCCGCTGAAACAACAAATAATCCAGCCGTCGAAAAACAGTCTTTTTCTACAAGCGTGCACTTTCATTCTCTTTCCCGCACGTATTTCAATTCGTAAAGAGTCACATTGCCAAACAGTGTGGGAAAAACCCCTGCTATTCCATTACCGCATGCAAATGCGTGTGGTAATGGATTAGCAAGGATTTTTCTCGCACGCTTTTGTTACACGAATTTCCGACGGCCAAAAATTATACGGAGACTGTGTGCACGGAGAAAAGGCAGTCACCGACTTACACGTGTTGACGTCGGATCTGAATCATTGATATATATTGTGGAGTACCTATCTGGAGATTGACCAATATATTTTTATATTTTTAATGTGGTTATTATTTTTGTGTTATAAATTCAGAAGTGGGATTATTCACGTTCAACCATGGGAAAGAATAAGAGGAGTAGAAGACGAGCATCCAGTTCGGATTCATCATCATCTAGTTCTGGTTCATCATCTAGTGATTCTAGTAGTGCCCAAAGACAAATAAAAAGGTTAAAAAGAATGTTGAAACAAAGTGAAAAATTACGCAATGAGAAAACTGTAAGTACTTATTCCAGTTTAAGTGTCGATGAATCGTTAATACCAATATTTGATGCTTCCAATGAGAAGATCACTTCCAAGGACTGGGTAACTAAAATTGATGAACTCAGTGAAATTTATAATTGGGACAATAAATTACTCATCAAACTAGCCACATCTAGAATGAGGGGTAATGCTAGAAAGTGGTATGATTCACAAAAAAGACAATTCAAAAAGTGGATCGAATTAAAATCATCGATTTTAGAAATTTTTCCATGTAAGATTAAGTTTGGAAAATTGTTTGTGGAAGCTGCAAACTATGTTCATATGCCCGATCAAAAATTGAGTGACTATTGTTTCGAAAAATTATCAAGGTTGCAGAAGTTAAACTTGAATATTTCTGATGTAAATTTGATGGATTGCATTATAGAAGGGATAAGTAATGAAAACATATAACTGGCCGCAAGGGCGGCTCATTTCAACTCAGTTGGTTTATTGGTTAGTTATTTGGATCATGTAAATCAAGATAATTTTTCGAAAAAAGATAATGTTCGCAACTCTTCCTCTGTCCATGAGAAACCACATTTTGCTAAAGAATGTCCAAAAACTATAGTAAGGTGTGATCTTTGCAATAAAATGGGTCATTCAAAAAACCAATGTTATCGAAATAAGAATAGATCCCAGAATGTGAATTCTATTGATTCAAAAAAAAATAGTAATATTTATGCGAAAAATACCCTTGTTAATGAAGAAGTAATTGATAATTGTTTAATTGACACAGGAAGCACTTGCACTCTTATAAGAAAATCAATTGCTGATAGGCTCAAAATCAAAAAGGTCGATTTTGATAATTATGTGTTTGAAAAGTTTTATGGGTGATTACATAATGTGTAACACTGTTGGTGAAGCCCAAATTAAGATTGATGATTCTCTTAGAAATGTAAGTGCATTTATAATCAATGATGATTGTCTTTCCTACAATGTAATTGTCGGATGTGATTATTTAAATCAACCTCAAATAGCTATGTTCAAATGTAACAACACTTTTTGGCTCAATAATATTTGTTCCATAGAAATCGATAATACTTTGCAGAATCAAATAACGTTGGATTCGTTGAACTGTGGCAACGTCACAGATGCTGAAAAGAATCAAGTACTTGTACTTTTGAGGGAGTATCGAGACAGAATATCATTCAACCTTAGAGAATTAGGTAAAACAGAATTGGTTGAATTAATAATTAATTGTAAGTCGAGCGAACCTATTGTTTACAATCCATATCGTATGTCTGCGTACGAAAAGAAGATACTTGACGAATTGTTGCAAGAACTATTATGTAACGGAATTTTTAAGATGCCTATGCTAGTCCGGTCCTGTTGGTGAAGAAAAAAACAGGCGATCATCGTCTTTGTATTGATTATCGAAAATGAAATGCTGTTACAGTTAAAGAAAAATACCCACTCCCATTAATCGATGATCAGATCGATATGCTGGGTAGGCATAAATATTTCATAACCCTAGATTTAGCGTCTGGTTACAATTATATTGATGTTCTGTGGTTACAATCAAATACCAGTAAACAAAGATTCTATTGAAAAGACCGCGTTTATCACGCCGACTGCACATTATGAGTTCACAAGAATGCCATTCGGATTAACTAACGCACCAGCAGTTTTTCAGAGGTTGATTAATATGGTACTTAAGGATTATTTGAATAAAATTGTTTTTGCCTATTTAGATGATCTTATAATTCCGGCACACAATGTAGAACAAGCTTTATCGAGATTAATGATTGTATTAGATGCTTCAAGGCAGGGCAACCTCACACTGAAATTGAGTAAAGGCAACTTTTTCCAGTCCCAGATTGCGTATTTGGGGCGTGAAATAAGTTCCTCAGGAGTAAGTCCTGGCAAAGAAAAAGTAAAAACCGTTATGGATATGAAAGAACCCACTAATGTTAAAGAAGTTAGGCAGTTCTTAGGCCTTTCCGGATATTTTCGTAGGTACGTTCGGAATTAGGGCCTGTTGGTGGAACCAATTACAAGATTGTTAAAAAAAGATGTTGCATTTGCTTGGTCAAGTGAACAACAAGAAGCATTTGCCAAAGTTAAATCAATTTTAATATCACGACCTGTGTTGGCAATATTTAACCCAGAATTAAAGACTGAGTTACATACCGATGCTAGTTGTTTAGGATTTGGAGCTATGCTTATTCAATTCATTGAAAAAAGACCACAAGTTGTAGCATATTTCAGTAAGCAAACAAGTTCTGAACAACGAATGTATCACTCGTATGAATTAGAGACGCTAGCGGTGGTTTTAGCATTACAGCATTTTAGGGTTTATTTGTTGGGTATCAAATTCGATATCGTTACGGACTGTAGTGCATTACGTGCTGCATTCATTTAACGAGATATGATACCGCGAGTTGGTCGATGGGGGCTTCAAGTACAAGACTACGACTGTTTGATTATTCATCGGGCTGGGAAGACAATGGGACATGTTGACGCCCTTAGTCGGAATCCCATCCCTGAATATCTTGAGGTAGCCACGATCGACGTGACAGAAGCGGATTGGATAATAGTCGCTCAAATGCAGGATGAGCAACTTCGACTTATTCGTTCTGTACTAAAGAAAGGAATCATAAATAGGTCAACTAAACATTATTTCGACAAGTATGAATTACGCGACGAAGTAGTATATAAAAAGATGCAAGAAGGCAAGTCGTTATGGGTAGTACCTAGAACTTGTAGATGGCAAATTGTAGGCTATGCCATGATGATGGAGGACATTTCGGATTTGAGAAAACTGTGAAAAAAATAAATGAGAACTACTGGTTTCCTCAACTTCGGAAATTTGTTAAGAAATATGTGGGATAATGTCTGTCATGTCTTTACTATAAAAATCCCAGTGGCAAAAAAGAAGGGTATCTCCACCCTATGAAAAGGTTGCCATTCCATTTCATACGATTCATATCGACCATCTCGTACCATTCGTTAAAAGTAAAAAAGTAACCAGTATCTGTTAGTTATAGTAGATGGATTTACGAAGTTTTGTTTCATAGAGGCTGTAAAAGATGGTGGTGTCAGACAGAGGTACAGCATTCACCTCAGCGACGTTCAAAGCGTTTTGTGAAAATTACGGTATTAGGCATATATTGAACGCAGTAGATACGCCAAGGGCGAACGGGCAATGCGAAAGATACAACCGCACAATATTAAACGCACTGTCATGTAGTGCTGCTGGTGTTGCTGAAGACCTATGGGATACCTTCGTCAAGAAGATCCAAAGTTCATTGAATATGACTTTCAATACTGCAATTAGTACGACACCTCTGGAAGCTTTAGCTGGTTATAAAGGTAAAAGCGTATCTGAAGCTTCTATATTGAACGCGGTTCAAAAGGAGCTGGATCGCACAAGTTTGAGAGAGTTGAGAGAAAATATTTCAAGGAAAATGACCAGTGACCAGAGAAAACAGAAAGTAAGGTTTGACAAATCCAGAAAATCACCTAGATTATACAAGAACGGCGAAGTGGTAATGGTCATGTGAACAGATGCACCTTGTACTGGTACAAGCAAGAAGTTGTTGGCAAAGTTTAAGGGGCCATTTAAGGTGACTAGAGTGCTCCCCAATGACAGATATGAAGTACAAGACATGAGAGAAGGTTTTCGTAAGAGGAAGACGGTGGTCTCAGTAGAAAAGATGAAACCGTGGATTATTCTAAAAGGTAAGAATCCACACTTTGATGAAAGAAAAGTTCTAAGGTGAACCTGGATTGCAGGGTCAAAAGTGAGTTATGTAAACTACGTTTGCGTGATATGCACTGACCTAAAGCAAAGGTGAACCATAATTGCAGGGTCATATAGTGAGTCATGTAAACTACGTTTACATGATATGCACTGACCTATGGCAGAGTTGAATCATAATTGCAGGGTCAAATAGTGGGTCATGTAAACTACGTTTACGTGATATGCACTGGCCTAAGGCAGAGTTTAATCATAATTGCAGGGTCAAATAGTGGGTCATGTAAACTACGTTTACGTGATATGCACTGACCTATGGCAGAGTTGAACCATAATTGCAGGGTCAAATAGTGGGTCATGTAAACTACGTTTACGTGATATGCACTGGCCTAAGGCAGGGTTAATCCTTAATTGCAGGGTCAAATAGTGGATCATGTAAACTACGTTTACGTGATATGCACTGGCCTAAGGCAGGGTTAATCCTTAATTGCAGGGTCAAATAGTGAGTCATGTAGACGACGTTTACGTGATATGCACTGACCTAAGGCAGGGTTGAACCATGATTGCAGGGTCAAAATAGTGAGTCATGTAAACTGCGTTTACGTGATATGCACTGACCTAAGGCAGGGTTGAACCATGATTGCAGGGTCAATATAGTGAGTCATGTGAAGTAAGTACATACTATATGAGGTACTACGTTCACGTGATATGCACTGACCTAAGGCAACGGTGGACCATGAATGTAGGGTCAATATAGTGAGTCATGTGAAATGAGTACATACCAGGAAGTAGTACGTTCACGTGATATGCACTGACCTAAGTCGACTTATGTATAGTATTTGAGAAGTACTTACTATGAAGTACAAGTTTCAAATACTGAGCAAGATATGAAATTATGGTTGAGTAAATAATGTGAGATGTTTGATGAAGTACATACAGAGGTACTAAGGTCAAATATCAAGCATAAAAATGGGAGTTGGAATGTCCGATATGTCCACTGAACCATAGTTTTATTGATTAAAAGTAATCTACCAGTCTAATTGATTATGTGATATTATAAAAGTTTTTCAATCTATTTCAGATGAAGATATGATAGGATCTGAGGACAGATCTGAAGAGGATGGCCGATTGTTACACGAATTTCCGACGGCCAAAAATGATGATCATCAGAAATAGGCGATAAGATACGGAGACTGTGTGCACGGAGAAAAGGCAGTCACCGACTTACACGAGTTGACGTCGGATCTGAATCATTGATATATATTGTGGAGTACCTATCTGGAGATTGACCAATATATTTTTATATTTTTAAAGTGGTTATTATTTTTGTGTTATACCTTTTCTAAAGAATAAACTGAATAATGATATATCTCTATGCCACCGACGACGTTACTATGGAAACGGCATGTGAATAAGAATTAATACATTGTCATTATATTATGAAATTGTGTTTGAATATAAATAATATCAACTCGAATTCAATCAGTACGCTCCGGTAAAATGGATACTTCGGGATCTGATGATGGCCTGCCCGAAGAAATATTAGCAGCTTCTTATGAAGCGAGTTTAAATTTGTTACCGGCCAAGTCGAAGATGAAATATGAGAAGCAATATTCAGAATTCATTGATTGGTGTAATTCCAAAAAGGTTCAACCGAGGAAGGAGGAAGTGTTTTCGGCGTAGAGCAGACCAAACACATTATGATCCCGATATTCAATGATAAAGAATTTATGAATATTATTACAGTTAAAATTTATTTCATAGGCTTGTAGTCTCTATGGACCGAACGTCAACGATGAGAGTACAATAGGTACCTTTACATTAGGTAGCTTTACATTAACGAACTTTCACGCACGATTCATCGCGCGCGAAATCACTCGCGCTTTCGCGCGGTCTGGAGTGGCGCGTGTAAACTGTATCAACTACATGTAGACTAACGATCTTTCCTGCGTGACTGGAACGTGACGTGCCAATCGCGCTTATCGAGATGAAATAATCGCGCGGGTAATCGCTAGCGAGAGAGTGTGCGATTTTCACGCGTCTAATCCCGAGCGAAAGGTTTCCTTACACTATCGTGTATTCGCGCGAGTTACATATCCGAATACGAAGAAGCTCACTGCAAGGCCATGTGAACCGCAAGCTCAGCAGTAACATCTTTCCGCGTATTTGAATTGTATACCGACATTATAAATATCATGTTTTCCATCATTTTAATCAGTTCTGACATAGATTCCCTCTGTATCATTCTTTGTACGAAATATAGTTTTTAAAAACGCAATTACCGCCTTGAATTATATAAGTGGCGCAGTCGAACGGAGTTTCACGGAGTTTTTCATAGTGAAAAAACTTTAGAGTTTTTACTCTCTGTGGTGAAAAAAGGACCTAACTACAGCTGGTGCAACACATCTCCAATCCAGGAAAAGGGCATGCAGTTGTGGATTATCATATCAAGGTGGTGAGCGTAAATACCTTTCATTTTTATTGTTTATGTCAGACTCCTCTATTTCCCCTATTGATTCTCCCACAGAAAACGGTAGTTTTGAAATAGAGTTAGATTTATTGAATTCATTTAAGAACCTTTCAATTGGCAATTCAATAACCGAAAAAATGCCAAACGTACCTGATTTCGAAATCAAAAATTTGAGTATTATTCCCGATTTCGATGGAAATCCGAACAAATTGCACAGATTTATTCAAGCATCAGAGGCAATTTTATCACATTATTTTGACGTTGCGAACCCCAATAATTTTCAAAATTTATTAATCCTGAATGGTATTCTTAACAAGCTTCAAGGAAAAGCTGAAGAGGTAGTTGCCATTCACGGGGCTACAAACAATTGGAACGACATAAAAAATGCTCTATTACTACATTTCGGGGACCAACGTGATGAAAATTGTCTCAACCAAGATTTGGTAAATCTAAGACAAAATTATGGTGAATCGCCTCACGAATTTTATGAGAAAATAATAACCTTATTAAATACTATATGCAACTATATTGATTTAAAATGTGAAATTGAACTCCGAGCAAGCAAAAGAATATTTTTCACAAAACAGGCACTTAAAACATTTTTAGCAGGTTTAAGAGATCCTTTAGGGCCTATCATAAGGGCTATGAGACCAAATTCTTTATCTCAAGCTCTTCAATTTATAATAGAAGAAGACAATATAAAACATTGTCAGAAGTCACATCAAACAAATAACCCTAGAAGATTTATGAATAGTAATAATAATCAGAGTAATAATAGCCAGAGAAATAATTTCCAATTTTCTAAATTCAATCAAAATTATTCCAATTCACATATGACACCTATTCAGCGGCAAAATTTTGTTCCAAATCAGCAATTTCCAAGTAATCCTGTAACGATTCAAAGAAATACTAATTTCAGGGAACCAAAATATTTTTCAAATTCACAAGTATTCGGAAAACCTCAACAGCCAAAACCAACTCCAATGAGTATATCAACAAGTCATACTAGACAGAGGACTCAACCAATGAGTAGATACTAATACTAGATATCTTCCAAATAGGCAATATCAATTCTATCACAATAAACCTAACGTTATAAGTGAAGAACTTTTTAATACCGAATATCATAATTTTCCACAGTGTTCCGATGAGCAATTTGAAAATAACGAAATTGCTGAAAACTACGAACAAAATTTTCCGAACGGTCATTCCGAGGGCAAAATCAAATAATCGAATTTCATGTATCCAATGATAGACGCGAATTACCCTATATCAAAATAAAAAACCCTCCTCTTAAATTACTTATTGATACTGGATCAACAAAATCTTTCATTAATCCAGAATTAGCCAGAAAATACTTCTCTGACTTCATTTTCAAAGAACCATTCACAGTTTCAACAGTTCATCAAACTTCTCGCCATGAGTTTTGTGCCAATATTCCCATATTTGCTGAGTTTAATAGATGTAACGAGAAATTCAAATTCTATTTATTCAAGTTTCACAATATTTATGACGGTTTAATTGGATTAGATAATCTAAAACTATTAAATGCGTCTCTAGATTTTCATAATTCTGAACTAAATACTCCTTTTTCAACACTACCTATACAATATCAAGAAACAGCGAAGAAAGCTCCATTCAAAATAAAAGTTGACGCTAATTCGAGGATCATTGCTAAGGTCCCAATTAAACATTTATCTGGTGATGTCATTATACCAAATCAAAATATACAATCTTGTAGAATTTCAGAAATTGTAACGTGTTCAAAAAATGGTCTAGCAAACATAGAAATTTGTAATGAAACGGACGAAGATGTCATCCTCATTCTTAACAAACCGATTGACTCAATTCCTGTTCAAAATAATTTCGAAATTTTTCAAATGGATACTAATCAAATCTCAGAAAAGTTGAATGTAGAGGAATTAATCAGAACCAATCATATGAACGAAGAAGAAAAATTTCATATTTTAAAATTATGTCGTAAATATTCAGATATTTTCAAATTAGAAAACCAATCCCTTTCTTTTTCAAATCAAATAAAGCACTCTATAAAAACTAAAGATGACATCCCCGTCTATACAAAATCATATAGATACCCTTTTATTCATAAACAAGAAGTACAAAATCAAATAAATTCAATGCTACATCAAGGAATTATCAGGCCAAGCCAGTCACCTTGGTCATCGCCAATTTGGGTAGTACCAAAAAAAGCGGATGCATCCGGCAAACAAAAATGGAGAGTTGTAATAGACTTTCGAAAACTTAATGAAAAGACCATTGATGACAAATATCCTATACCAAATATTAATGATGTTCTTGATAAAATCGGCAGATGCCAATATTTTACAACGTTAGATTTAGCCAGCGGATTTCACCAAATAGAAATGGATCCTGCTGATATTCCAAAAACAGCATTTAATGTTGAAAATGGTCATTACGAATTTTTACGTATGCCATTTGGACTGAAAAATGCTTGTTCTACTTTTCAGAGAGTGATGGATAATGTACTCAGGGGACTAGACAATTGTTTAGTTTATCTAGATGATATAATTGTTCATTCGACATCACTGCAAGAACATATGGTTAATCTTTCTAAAGTTTTCGAAAGGCTCAGAGAAGCTAATTTTAAAATTCAATTAGATAAATCAGAATTTTTAAAAAAAGAAGTAGCTTATTTAGGTCATATTGTGACAACAGAAGGAGTAAAACCAAATCCAGACAAAATTAAAGCAATCAAAAATTATCCAATACCTAAAACAACAAAGGAAATCAAGGGATTCCTAGGTTTATTAGGATATTATAGAAAATTCATTCGTGATTTTGCAAGAATAACTAAACCTTTGACAATCTGCTTAAAAAAAGGAGCAAGAATTGAACATACTCCACAATTTATTCGCTGCTTCGAATATTGTAAAAATCTGTTAATGAACGAACCAATTCTTCAATATCCAAACTTTTCCGAAAAATTCATTCTGACGACAGATGCTAGTAATTTTGCGATTGGTGCTGTTCTATCTCAAGGCAAAATTGGTAGTGATAAGGCAGTGGCATATGCATCAAGAACACTGAATGACAATGAACAAAATTATAGCACAATCGAAAAAGAACTACTTTCTATCGTCTGGGCAACCAAATATTTCAGACCTTATATTTTTGGAAGAAAATTCGTTATTGTTACGGACCATAAACCATTACAATGGTTAATGTCTCTCAAAGAACCCAATAGTAAACTTTTAAGGTGGAGATTAAAACTTGAGGAATTTGATTACGAAATTGTATACAAAAAAGGTAGTTCGAATACTAATGCAGATGCACTTTCAAGAATAGAAATTCATAATAAAGACTTCTTTGAATATATGGAAAAATTTAATGAAGAGTATTCCCAAAATAATGCGATTAATGATAATGAATCAATGATTGTCAATTTAGGAGATCTAATAAATGAAGAACAAATTACAAATAATGAAATATCATTTGAAAATTTTGAAAAACTTTATAACCCAAATGAAATGTATTACTCTCCTAACGTCACAACAAAAATAGGTAATTTATTCGATGCTCCAGAATCTTATTCTCTAGCACATTGTGTGTCTGAGGATTTTCA
This sequence comes from Hippodamia convergens, assembly GCA_038502775.1. NCBI lineage: Eukaryota > Metazoa > Arthropoda > Insecta > Coleoptera > Coccinellidae > Hippodamia > Hippodamia convergens. The sequence continues at coordinate 112,478,317 of CM076607.1, forward strand.
CATGAATAACGGTATTGCACTTGATTTCAAAGAAAAATTCGGTAAAGTTCAAGAACTCAGGTCCCAGAATAAAAGAATCGGAGAGGTGGCTAAAATTGAACACAACAAAAGGAAAATTTATTATTTGGTAACTAAAGAATTATATTATCATAAGCCGAAATATGAAACAGTCTTCAGAGCTCTTGTTAATCTCAAAAAATTGTGTGAACAAGACAATGTGTCATACCTCGCATTACCAAAAATTTCTTGTGGATTAGATAAACTAGAATGGCAGAAAATTTTCAATATGATCATTTATATTTTCGAAAAGTCTGCAATCCAAATAACCATTTATTATCCAGTTCAAGAAAAATTAACGATGCCTGAGCATAATGAAATCCAAAATGAATCTGATGGTAACACTATACATTCAAATCATGAAAATCCAATTCAGGAAATACCCATTTCTGAAAAAGTTTTAAATATTTTTGATAATCAGATAGTTTTCGATTTTGTATTTCATTCTCCGGCGGGGGTGAGAGTTGACAAAATTTTTCCAAACAAGCAGAGAATATTCGTTCAGATATCTACTAATGATTTGAGTAAAGAAGTAATAGACCTTTTCAAAACATACTTAAGACCAAATATTCTCTATGCTTTATACTTTAAAAAAGATGAATATTATTCAGAAATTTGTGAAATTCTTAGAAAGACATTCAAACAATCTGCTTTCAAATTAGTAAAGTGCAATGAAATCTTAGAAGACGTAAAGGAAAAAGATAAGCAGGTTCAAATTGTTCAATTTATGCATGAAGGAAAAACAAATCATAGAGGAATTACTGAAACTGTTTCACGAGTGAAAAGATCATATTATTGGCCTGGAATTCAAAATGATGTTACAGAATATATTAACAATTGTGAATTATGTCAAGTGAATAAATACGATAGAGATCCTCCAAATCAAAAATTGATGCTCACGCCTACACCCTCCAAACCCTTTGAAATTGTTCACGTTGATACTTTTCAGGTCCAAAATAAGAAATTCCTAACAATTGTGGATGCATTTTCCAAATATGCCCAAGCATATCCACTTATTTCCCCAACGGCAATAGAAGTAGTAAGATCGCTTTTAATTTTTATGACGCATCACGGGTCACCTTCAACGATTGTAATGGATAACGGAACCGAATTCAAAAATAGTATAATATCAGAATTTCTCGACCTGCACCAAATTTCTGCCCATTATGTCACAGTAAATAATTCACAATCCAATGGTATTGTGGAAAGATTTCATTCTACTATATTGGAACATTTGAGAATTATAAAGAGTAAAAGTGATGATTCATTAAGTATTGAAGATACAATGCCTTATGCAATTTTTGGCTACAATAATTCCATTCACTCTTCAACGAAACAAAAACCTATTGATGTAATTAATGGTCACTTGGACACCAAAGATCCTCTCAATATCGATATTAACAAAAATGTTATTAATAGTTACATAGAAGGGCATAAAGAAAAAACTAAAGAAATTTACAAAAAGTTGAATGAAATGATGGGGGAGAGGAAGCAAACTTTAAACAAAAAACATAACCAAAAAAGACATGATCCTTTGACATATAAGCCTGGTTCTATTGCATACAGAAAGATTAAATCGAATATGAGAAACAAACTAACGCCAAAATTTTCTAAAGAAAGAGTTGTTCGGAATCAAAAAATAAAAATTCATACTGATAGAAAAATTTTACATAAACAGAACCTCAAGAAGCCTAAAACTAAATCCAAGGAACTTTTTCAGGATGATCGTAATGATCCTTGCTGCAGCACAGGACAAGAAATAGTAAACCTGAAGGACAGTCCGGGAGTTCTTCCGATTCACCTAGGCAGAGCAAAAATTAAATATAAATCCCACGATTTCTTACATTACTATGACCTCGAACCAATTTCCATTCAGTTAGGATACTTAGAGAATTATTATAAGTTAGCATCTAGAACTATTCTAAATACTTCAAATACTATGTTTCGTACGGAATTGGAAAATCATAAGAAATTTTACGAATATCAATTAAGCTCAGCAAAGCAGAAGTTGAAAAGTTTAATACCAATGGGAAGATCTAAAAGAGGAATCATTGATGGATTAGGAACCATAATAAAAAGTATTACTGGTAATTTGGATGCAAATGATGCATTACATTACGAATCAGCTTTAGTACAGCTTCAAAATAATCAAAGAAAAATTATGTTCAATTTAGACGCAGGAATCTCTTTAACTGGTGAAGTGATCGAAAATTTTAATAAAACAATTGCTATACTCGGAAACAATCAAAAAACAATTGCCTCTCAGCTTGAAGGAATCTCTGAAAAATTTGATCTTTTAAATGATAATTTTTACGTGTATATCCAAATAAAAAATCTGATGGATCAAATCGGAATATCTATCAATATTATTATAGAATTAATCGATGAAATTGAAAATTCTATTAGTTTTTCCAGATTGGGAATATTACATCATAGCATCATTAAATTTTCTGAATTGAATTCAATAATAACCGATATTAAAAATTTGTATTCTCCTGACAATTTGATATTCACGGATGAGAAAGAGTATCATAGATTTTATGAATTAGTGAAAGTAGATGCGTATTTCGTTAAATTCAGAGTTGTATTCATTCTCCATTTTCCTATTGCCCATCCTGAAATATTTTCTCATTACCATCTATTTTCCATTCCCACTGTCAACAATACTATAATCATTCCCAAAAATACCTATCTGACGAGCAATAAAAAATGGTATCAATACGATTCCTTGCCTTGTGTTGATTTACATACATTATATTACTGCGAAAACGATAACCTGAATAACGGCTCAGAAGTAGAAGATTGCCTGTTCCAGCTATTACAACTTCAAAAACTGAATACTTCCTGTGAAAATCATCCTGTAGAATCAAACCAAAACATCATCCAACAAATCGACAATGGAAGATTCATCGTGATAGCTCCTAATGGAATAAAACTTCGCACAGTATGCAGAAGAACGGACTTCAGCACATTGAAGGGGAACTTTTTAATAACCATACCAAAGGGGTGCCATTTCGAAAATTCTCAAGAAAAATTCTACAATGACAAGGAAATCTTGAAGGGAGAACCGATGTACCTTCCCCAAATTGCCACTACTATAAATTCAACAACCTTAACTACATTCAAAATCAAGCTTCAAAATTTTTCTTTGGATCAGATGCACCAACTCAAGAAGAAGCAAGAAGAAATCCAACCTTTAGTGGAGAAGCAAGAAATCACCAAAGCATTTCACGAAACCCTGATAATTATTATTTATCTGATACTGCTTATGATAATCATCCTTTTCATAGCAATGAAACTTAAACTATGGCTACGATCCAGAATTCCAAGAAATCAACCGGAGACTGAAGATTCCCAGCCACGGACAGTTCCCTTTTTCTCACCGTAACGACATTTCTGAGGATGGAGGAGTTACATATCCGAATACGAAGAAGCTCACTGCAAGGCCATGTGAACCGCAAGCTCAGCAGTAACATCTTTCCGCGTATTTGAATTGTAAACCGACATTATAAATATCATGTTTTCCATCATTTTAATCAGTTCTGACATAGATTCCCTCTGTATCATTCTTTGTACGAAATATAGTTTTTAAAAACGCAATTACCGCCTTGAATTATATAAGTCGCGCGATTGTCACGGGACGTTCCAGTCGCGCAGGAAAGATCGTTAATGTAAAGGTACTTATTAACGATCTTTCCTGCGCGACTGGAACGTCCCGTGACAATCGTGCGCGAATGCACGATAGTGTAAAGGAAACCTTTCGCTCGGGATTAGACGCGTGAAATCGCACACTCTCTCGCTAGCGATTACCCGCGTGATTATTTCATCTCGATAAGCGCGATTGGCACGTGACTTTCCAGTCACGCAGGAAAGATCGTTAGTCTACATGTAGCTGATACAGTTTATACGCGCCACTCCAGACCGCGCGAAAGCGCGAGTGATTTCGCGCGCGATGAATCGCGCGTGAAAGATCGTTAATGTAAAGGTACCTAATGGTAACGACTTGTCAGAGACTTTTGTCATTATTTATTATTATTATTTATTATTTATTTGGGATAAGAAAGGAGGCACTAAGCCTATAAACTTTCAAACAATATAAAAAATCAAAGAGAATACATGTGTGATACAGACTAGAAAAAGAAAAATTACATAAAATCAAGATAAACTTCAAGAATACCCATCAAAAGAACGTGAAAATATCAACAGACAACAGACACTGTAGTTATTATCAGAACAAATAACAGTCTTTTCGCTACATCACACTCAGAAATATCTGTCCAAAAGATTTTTGAAGGTATTCACCGACGGTGCACCAACTACCTCAGCAGGAAGGGAGTTCCACGTATTAAAAACACGGTTACACAAAAAATCTTGTCTTGCATTAGACCGGAACACTTCACGCTTCAATCTGTACTGATGGCCACGCAGGTTGTTAGTGTTCATAGAAAACATATCACGAAGATCACTACCGAATAGGTCATGTATCACTCGAAACGTGACAATTAAGTCTCCACGTTCACGACGCTTCATAAACGGAGTTAGGCCAAAAATGCGTAGTCTATCATCATAGGATGGACGTCGGTAGCCATAAGGTATTCTTGTGGCTCTGCGCTGAACACTCTCCAAAAGTTGACGGTCTCTAGCCAGCGAGGGATACCAGACAGGTCCAGCGTACTCCAGATGGGGCCGAACATAAGTGGTGTATAGCAACCTACAGGTCTCAACTGAACACCGTGAGAATGATCTCCGTATGAGGTAGATTGCTTTATTGGCCCGGGCACATACATTCCGAATATGGGCCGACCAGCTCAAATCATGGGATATGACCACGCCGAGATCGCAATGTTGCGTCACAGATTCAATCTCCACACCATCCAAGAGATATTGATGTCGAGGATTATTTCGGCCAAGGTGGAGCACCTTACATTTATGGACGTTCAAAGGCAGCAACCATTCACGCGACCACCGGCACACCGCCTCCAGATCACTCCGCAACTGATCAACGTTCGACGCATCTGAATAAAATTTAATGTCGTCAGCGTAACACGAACACGCACTCCTCAAAGTTGATGGAAGGTCAGAGACAAATATCAGAAATAGTAGTGGTCCCAGCACAGAACCCTGGGGCACACCACTGGTCACATCTATGAGAGAAGATAAGGAGTTGCCAACTCTAACACGAAAATGACGAGCGCTGAGGAATGACTCAATCCATCTCAACAGACCCCCTCGAATACCAAAATGTTCGAGCTTATGAAGCAAACGTCTCCTGGGAACACGGTCAAAAGCGCTAGCAAAGTCTAAATAAATTACGTCAACTGGCACCTTGGCATCGACCCGCTTAGTCCAATCATCAACACATCTCAAGAGACAAGTGATGACAGACCGGCCCCTCAAAAATCCGTGCTGCTCATCTGGAAGTGTTCCATTACTGCAGAGGAAGGGCAACATCTCCCCGGAGATGATCCTCTCGGCAACCCTTGAAATAATTGGCAACACACTTATAGGTCGGTAGTTGGCTGGTGAAGTTCTATCGCCCTTCTTGAATATGGGAGTAACATTAGCTACTTTCCACAATCTAGGGACTACAGATGTCCTCAATGATAGTTTTATGACCTGCATCAAAGGATAAGCCAGCAAATCCGCGCACCGACGAAGCACTTCAGCAGGAATTTTATCTGGACCAGGAGAAGTTGAGGGGTCCAAGCGTCTCAACAGAAAAACCAACTCTTCCTCCGTGAACTCCACTTCCTCCAAGCTCGATGAAGAACGTGGGCGATGAACTATCGGGAGGATATTTTCAGGTTCAGACGTGAATGCACCCGAAAATACATCGCCCAGCAAGGAAGCCGCTTCACCATCATCGCCGCACCACTGCCCAGCAGGACCTCTGATCGCAGGTTTACAAACCTTAGAGTTGAGAGTGGATCGTATGTATCTATAGAATCTTTTTCGGTTTCCCGAAGATACGAGTGATTCCTCATATGACTTCTTGGCATGGTGAATTGTAGAGGATAATCTGTTGGAGAAAGAACGATGGGCTCTGTAGTTGATATCTGACCTATGACGCAAGTAGCGTTGCCAAAGACATCGCTTTCTTTTAAGCATGGACAAAATATTTCTTGACAACCAGGGCTTTCCTGGAATTGTCTTCACTATCATGTGCCGTGAACAATGTGATATATCTGCATTCAACCTCGCATGAAATCGGTCCCAGGCAGCATCGACATCACTAATGGAACCTAGCATTGACTCCCAATCTACACTGGATAACCGAGTTCTGAGTAAGTTGTAGTCCAAGATGGTCTTTGACTTAGTAGACAACGGAGACTGTGGAATGGAAGTGACCTGAAGAGTGGTCATGATAACCGAATGATCTGACTTACCAATTGGGTCAAGATGACGAACTTCAGAAATGAGATCAGGGTCGCTAATCAGGAGTAAATCCAGTAATGAGGGACTTTGGTTAGGTCCGAACCTGGTAGGCCGATCAATAATCTGAGACAAACCAGCCTCATCCAAAGCAGCCAAGAACTGGGATGCTACAGAACCCTCAGACGGGTGAGACGTTACTGGCCACTGAATCTCCCTGAAGTTGAAGTCACCTGTAATCAAGATGTTCTGACTACGTTGAGATATGGAAACTAAAAAATCGAACAACAGGCGATCGCTGTTTGAAGGTCGCGGTCGATATATACAACCTATCACAGCTGAAAAACCAGCAGAAGAAAGTTCAAGAAACAAGTTGTCAATTCCAGGGATGTTCTGAATGATTACATTGATTTTAAAGGTTGAAGATATCGCCTCCCGTACCCAGATGCACACACCATTATAGCCAACATTACATGGACTGTCGCAACGATATATATCGTATCCCGGAATAGTAACGAAATGATCAGGAATGTCCGCATGCAACCAGGTTTCGGCAACGCATACCAGATCCGGGCCCAGGTCCACAACAGTGGCGCACAACTCCTGAAATTTATTCTTAATTGAGCGTGTATTCGTATAGAGTATCGACCACTGTTTGAAATTTCGAATTAGTTTTTTGCAGATCCAGCGGGTCGACCATCAACCATGTGTATTTAGAATGATCAATTCACATTTGATCTGTGTGTTGAAATCGATCTCGTATAAGCGCTTGTAGAAAAAATATTGTTCCTAACTCGCGCGGAAAGTGTTTTTCCCGCACGAAACTGCCGTTACCCGAACGACGCGAAGCGGAGTTCGGGTAAGCAGCAATATCACTTTCTCTATTTCAGTATCGTAATGAGTTCATTACAGTACTAAAAGTAGTGCTGTAATGAAACTCATTACAGCATTGTTTTCAGTTACATTTTTCGTTTTATGGTTGTCAGTATTGACCTCCGATCGAATCAAGTTTCGAATCAAATCAATTCAAATTCCGTTATCTGTCAAATTTCGTATGTCACACCAACTGCCAAGATACAATACAAAAGTCACTAATCGGAATTTTCATTTGAATTTCGAGAGTATTTCACAAAAATTGACTGAAATAGAGAAAATAGCGTCTAATACTCGTTGCAGAAGGCAATTCCAACACTCATGCTATCGAAAACTCGCTCCTCCGTCGCTCGTTTTCGAACTTCGCATTCGTGTTGGAATAGGAGCTCATTCTGCAACTTGTATTAGAATATACTATTCCGCAATTGTTAGGAAAATAACTATTTCAGACTTTAAATCCATTACGAATTATCGACTCGTCCTTCGCCGTGTAGAATCCATATATTCTACAAGAATCAGTGTTTTCACACTATAGGCCAGTCAATAAAGCCTCTGAATCGCAAGTAATTAGCAACAGCATAATTTTTTTATATGTTGTTGGGGACAGTAAAACATGAAGGTATAAAATTTTTCTACCCTCTGGGGGGAACGGTAGGGGTTAAAAGGGGTGAAAAAGGTTTTTTGTTCATAACTTCGGGAAAAAAATTGTTCGTGGGTAGAAATTTAGAAGGATGGTGTAATAAATAATTATCAATCTTGTGTAAAAATTTCCACCTTTTTTTGTTAGATGCAAAATTTTTTATTAATGAAAAAGTACAATTTTTGAAATTACACTGGTAAAAAAATTCTGACAAGGTGGGAAAGTTAATACAAAGTTGTTTATAATAGGATCATTCAGTTACTGAAGTTTCCACCTTTTTTGACCAGTGGAAAAGCTGAAAGAAGCCACGAGATTGCCTCGGAGCTCGGAGCCTATCGAGGCGTTCGGCGTAGTGTTGGGTAACTCTTGTAAGAGGCGGTTCATGTGTCCCGGGCACGACGTAGAAATGTAAGAGCGGCTCACTTTACAAAACTGTATCACCTCAATTCGAATGTCCCACTAAGCGTCTACGCATCGGTGAGCCGAAAGACGCGAGACGCGGGAGACACCCAGGACCCAGGTAGTCTCGGCAAACACATCGGATCGAGAATCCGAAGACTGCCGCCATTCTCAACTCTCGACCACTCGACCATCATGTCACTCTATTCAGATTTAGGGACTAGAACGGAACTGCGGCACTTGTGTTGTGAAGCCACATCTGGGCCGGAGCGAGAGCGCAATCCGAGCGATCTGATAATCAGATATGTTTTGCCAAACGCCCCAACTGAAGTAACAAAAATGCAGTGACCCTATAGTTAATTGCTTTCATGTTGATAGAAGGCACTTCCATCTTCCCTTTTCATTAGTGTGTCTTGTCATAAATCACCGGATTTGTGGTTATTCCTCATAACAAAATTAGGGTTGTTTTTTAGAGGTTGCTTCTTTGACCGTTCTCACCGACCGAATATGCAGGAAGTTTGTTCTACAATGAGCGCTTCAACTCTAACGTCTAACGTAACGACATTATCGTTTTGTTTCCAACACGTGCTTTTGACAGTGCCCTAAGTTGGATCCTCTTTGTTCGTTTCATGGGAACTGTATGAGTCTTCCTTTCTCTTATGGAGATTGCCTCGGAAGTGCTTCCACGAACGTAGACGTGGACGTTATAATTGACATATACACATGCGCATTCGTCAGTTTTTAACGTTTACGGTAGCGTCAGCTTAACGGCCGACGTAAACTAGCGTCCTCTCACGTATACCCGAAACGCCAACGTAAGTTACCCGAACGTTAAACGAATCTGCCCGATGAGTAGCGAACGTTTGAATTTTGACATAACTTCCTCCTAACCTGGTTAGCTTTGGTAGTTCGTAGCCTAGCTCTTACATGGCGGCACTTCAACTCTCTTTTCACCGCAGCACGTGAACGTTATATTTGACGTTATTTCTCACGTCAACGTTCACGTTCGGGCTTACGTGCTGTGCGCACTTCAACTCTCTAATAGGTCAATGCCCAAAGAGTTTCAAATACGTAAGCGATAGTAGTGTGGTGGGGTTGAAATCACCCGTTCGATGCAGACAATGACTAATGTAGGGACACAGTTTAGAATATTTCTAAACTGTGGTAGGGATGGCAAGTATTCCGAATACCAGGTATCGATACTACGTATCGGCGGACAAGTACGTATACGTGGTATTTGGAAATACTTTCAAAACAAGTATTGAAATACTTGTAACGCCCGATGCGTACCGGGACTGGGTGTCGGCACTTCTTTTCATATACGTCCCCACAAGTATCTGGGATCGGATATTTGTTATTGTTATGTTACAGTCAAACTTTATTGCTATCGGCGCACTTCGGCACTTGTAATTTTTACCCTTAAAGAAAATGAAAAATCGGTAGATATATAAATTCCCGGAATCCGGAAAAGTTTGAAATTCCCACTGGCAGAAGGACAGAGGGACACTTTAAATTTCATTTAGGGAACTATGACGTTACTCATCATGCAATTGTATCAATATAGTATATTATTCGATGAGCACATAATGATTACTATTATTCACGAGGGTGAAGTTTGCGACACGAGCCGTCAGGCGAGTGTTGCAATTCACCCGAGTGAATAATAGTAATTATGTGCGAATAGAATACTATACTTTGTCCACGACTTCCTAGGTGAAATTCGAATTTGTCTGCAATTTCAACAATGACAATAGTTATCAATAGCGTTGACACAATTTTCTGTGTTCACTGAAAATTCCAAGCTCACGATAAATGTCAAAATTTCACTTGACATCGATTATCATTGTAACCTAATAACAAAGAAAAATATTTCATGAATATAAATGAAACAACTTCTTCAATAGTTTTTCACCTTCATTGCAAGATACTTTTCATCACACGCTTCAGAAATTAATTTTTTTATTTCTTGGCAAAAAAATACTCAAGCTTTTTTCGGCCGAAAGCCTTTTGATTTCCTTTTCAAAAGTGAACGCAGTTTTTTCATAGTTTTCGATATCGATGCCTTCATTTATGTTGAAAGTAGTCTTCAGCATGGAATAATGTGACCACAATGTTGATGGTTTATAGTTTACTGATAATTTCGAGAAATATGCCAATAAATTTGCCTCAGAAAATGATTGGATTTTGTTCGCTGCTTTCCAGTCCATGAAGTTGTTAAACACTTTTAGGTAGAGATTTCGTGATTTTTCCGACAAAAGGTTCAATGTTAAAATTTTTGCAACATCTCTTATTTCCGGTGGAGTACACAACATTTCTTCATCACATTCGATTTCCATGATAAATTCAAGAATAATTGCAATTTATGAGACGCAATTTTTTTCTACACTGACGTTTCAAATATTTTTCACTCTGTCAAACTAAATCGAATATGAAACCTCATAGAAAACACATCATCTGGATCTATTCGCTACTTCTTGGCATCGCCAGATCGGTGTGGGAGTGAAACTCTTCGCCTTCCACGCGGTTGTCCCAGGTTCGAATCCAGGGCGAGATTTATTGGATGAAATAATTAATAACAACTTTTTTCAAACCGTTTGATAATGACTTCAAACCTGTTGAATAATGAGTCATTATTCAACACCTATTATACACGGGTTGTAAAATGACTATCATAATGCTTGCATTCACCGAACGTAACAGTTGTGGAACTGTTGCGGAATCGTCCGGTGGCACATACGCTACAAACTCAACACGTTCCGGAGAAGCGGGCATTTTGGGAGCGCTTTCTGTTTATGCTAGGTAGCGGCATAACCTCCTTCAATTAACAAGCCGCGAACAGCTGAGATGTGGCAACGCAGCGGAAGGCCGAGAAGTTTCTGACGCCATTCGTGGACGCCTTGTTGTTTGTTGTGTTTGTGAATTAATGGTGACTGTTCGTACTGATTTTACCAATCCAGTATTGAATTTCGGGCATGAGTCCTGGTTAGTCATCGAACAAAACCAATTCACGAAATGTGGAAATACATTTTCTATTGCAAAAGTGGAAAAAACTACATTGAAACCCACATAAAAACAGTTGAACACAAACGAGCAGTGTCAGCAGCAAGTTCGAATATTTCAAGAAATAAGAATTTGGAGAATTGATGGCATTTATCCTGGTTCCAGGTTGGAAAGAAATGGTCACATTATTTGTGAAGTGAATTGTGCCCAAAAGAAAAATTCTGTGTGTGTGAATGAAGTGAAATTTCATCTTTCATCTGGTGTCCTGTGAAAGAAACTTCTCATATTTCGAATCATGCCAAATGAATGTTGTGTACCCGGTTGCAAGAGCAATTACAAGACTTCAGGAAACAATTATGTTAGTGTCGTGTCGTTTCCAAAAATGAAGAACTGTATCAATATCGTGGATTAGGCAATTCCAAGAGAAAATTGCGTTTCTGATAAATTTAGTTTGGTTTCCGAAATTCATTTCCATGAAAACGATATCTTGAAATTTTTATAAAGTTTTATTAGCTGATGGAACCAATGAGACGTCAACAACTCAAGGAAAAAGCAGTTCCTTTATTTTTTCCAAATTTACCGTTTTATTTATCTAAAAAAAATTCTCAAACAGAGAACTAATCCCCAGTTTAGAAAAGATGGAACGATTGACTGAAACAATAATGATATAAATGTTTTTTTCAATTTGGATTCGATTAAAGATTATGATGACCTAAAAAATAACTCGACAACAAAATCTACTTTTTTATTACATTTTGGAGAGACTATAACAGTAAATGTTTTAATAACAAGTGAGACCCTTCAGGTAAAAATTTTCATTAAAGATTCTGAATTATCATCTAGATTTGAAATGGATCCTACCTTATATCTCAAGATTTCAAGGTGGTCCCAACTTACAAATGAACTTTCTCGGTATAAATAAATATTATGTAGATGAACGAGGTTTGGAAGGTCCGGATGCTGAATTGTATAAATTGAGCAAATCTTTATATTTATTAGAAACATTTTTGTAAGGGGAAGCGAATGAAAATTTTGAAAAACTGTGACATTTCAGATGGCGGCGGATCAAATGTGACAAATTATAAGTAAAAAACCGAATTATTCATCATGTATCATAGTTTTGACATTTATTCTAGGTATATTCTCAATCTCCCCTAATTATTTATGTTTATTTCTTCAGCTATAGTTATTAAGTTCAGAGATTTTATTTATGTTCTGTTATTAAATTTTGTACATGAAGATATTAAAATGATTTGGATCTCAAGTTTTTTTCAGATTTACCTAGGTATTATGTTGATTACATTGATTCAAATACAAAATTTTGTGGCATGAGATGACCCTACAACTTCTCTTTGGTTCTTGCTGAACAACAAATTCGATATGAAATGTGCTGTATTGTCAAAATACAGATGCTTCTATACAGATCAAATAATTTCATTCAATTGATATCCACCAGTTATAATAAAAATGATTAATCAAACCAATTCATTGGTCAAGTAGGATTTAGTATTGTTGCTTCTAGGTATTTGATTGTATTTAAAATATTCCATATCGACTATTCGACAATTAATTGAAATATATTTGGAAATCGCGCTCCTATTATAACGAATTTACTGCGGCCGTCCGAAGTCCCAGTCGGCCTTCCGGGTCCTTCATTTGCGACGTTGCCACATTTTGTTCACGGCTATGTGTTTAAGATGGCTGTGGTAGCGGTAGCGGAGCGGTGGCAACATTCTTCGTTCGGTGAATGCAGGCAATGTTTCTGAAAGCTCACTCGTAATGTACGGCTTATAGGGTAGTCGTGGACAAAATTTTTAAATGATGTATATTCTTGCATGTTCCTGACTGAAAGGTACCTTACCTTTCAGGGGCACTTTTTTCGAATAAGGTCGAATTATGAAGGAATAGTTGTGGAGCACCTGACTTTATTCGAAATGGTATAGCTAGATTAGGATTACTCTTTTTTCTGGATTTGTGATTTAAAATCAATCAATTAGGGTATCTTAGCACGTGAAAATAAATTGTTAGTTAACCAACTCTGTAGTTTTGAAAGTATCATTCAATTTAATATGTGAAATTTATTTTCACAAAGAAAAACAGAAGTTGTCAATGAACATGAATATCAATTTCCTTCAGATATACCAATGATCATATCAACAACGCACAAAGTAAAGAGTACGTCTAGTCTACGTACTCCAACACCGCTACTTCATACCTAACCAACCCGTATTTGAGAGACGCCCAAGGCCCAATACTTGCAAGTATTTCAATACCTGGTATCAGTACAAGTACTGAGAAATACCAAGGTATTTCTCGATACTCATACTTGTCATCCCTGGTATTGGAATAAACAAGTATTTCCCATCCAGTACAGCTACGTGATGTTCAAGAAATGGTGGGGTCATAAACGGGCCAATGCTCTAGAGCAGGGCTATCCAACTTCACGTGCCTCAGGGGCCACATTTTGAAAAATTCAGGTGCGGAGGACCGAATTAAAAAAATTTGCAACTTAATGCTGCTTTTTAAAATATGTGCTTCCCATCATTAAACCCACTGTAAGTTTCGATTCCAGTTGGAGGTGTGCTCTACCTACATTCTGAAAGGGCTAAGCAAAAACTTTTCTTACAATTTTTTTAAATTCGATGAACCTATTTTCGACTCCTTCTGCAGTATTTTCGATGCTTTTTATCCGAAGTTGATATGAAACTTCTTCAAATAAAATCCTTCATTTTTTCAAAGGATGGTGGTGTGAAGTAACAGTTCGCCATATGTAACTTCTGCTTCGGATCGAAAATCTCAAAATTTTCAAATAACGATTGCCCTCTTACATAATGTTAGTTATTTCAACAACTACTTTCATGACATCCATTTGATTTGTCAATTTTCTACATTGCGCCTCTTGGTGAACAATACAATGTATCACAAGACTGTTGACTGTTTATGTGTATTTCATAATCAGGGTAAAACCCACAGAACACCAATACTTACAGCAGCTCAGAAGGCCTGTTTTTTTTATGTACTTTCATATAATTAGACAAGTAACTCTTCAAAAGGTCCCATAGTAACTTTTCTTCTGAATCATACAACTTTGGCCAATCTCTCATTGCTCATATGTTTATTCCAGTACCTTCTTCTTGAACAGAAGTGGACTTGAGCTGTCACCTCGGCTTACATCAGGCTCAAATCTTGTTTTACTACTGGATGTTAATTTTTTCTTCCTCATTGTTTCAAATTGTCTATTAAATATTTTGGTTTTCCCTTTACACTGTGATCATTTGTAAACTTCAATCAATTGAAGGGCTGATGAAAAACCACAAAAAAATTATAACAAAGCAACTTTATATTTTATTGGAATATAACAAATTCTAAAAAATAAAAAAAATTTGTACAGCAAGAAGTTAATGAACTTCTTCTGAATATTCCTTCATAATTTTCCTTAGTTTGATTTTCCAGATAGACACATGGATATCGAGTATTGATTCAATTTGACTTCTTAGAGAATCAACTTCTGGTCCTAAATTTTCTATGATTTTAACAAGTAACTTCCCATAGTCCTTATCTTCTTTGTATTCCTCAGCACCACTTGATAATATATCAGTAATCATTTTGATCAAATTATATTCAGTATTTTCACCCATTAGATGATCCAATATAATTATATGCTTTTTGGTTAAGGATCCTTCATGAAAAACTAAAAATGCTCTACAACAAAAAATAAATTATAATCATTCCAACCGAACAATTATTCAACAGATACCTGAGTAATGATAATAACAATTCCTTTTCCTTCAAAGTTGTGCAATTTGTATACAACAAGAAAGTATTGAGTTTATCCTGAACTTTGAAGAAATTGATTATTTCCTTTGTCACAAAACTACTGTAGTGTGCATAGAATTCATAAAAAAAAATTCTTAACTTATCATTGAACATCTCAGACATCTACAACAAGAAAGAATAGATATTTGGAAGAAGGTTTAGGTAGTCCCCAGAGATCTAACCATTTGAAATAAAAATACACGACAATAACATTCTACAATGGATTGATATGGATTAATAGTTATTATCATTTTACCCATTTCAATGAGCCTCCACATATCAATGCGGGACAGGAATTGCCTGTATATCTCACATATCTTTTCGGCTGGCTCATTCTTTATATCCATAATCAAATATTCACATAGTAGTTCATCTTCAATCAGATTTATGTTTTCTGTGAACATTGGAACTTCAATACTTTCAGTATTTCTTGGTTCTTCCTTTGTTGAACAACCATCCCGTTTCATCAGGGTTGGTGCAGATTCAGGTACATCATGAATTATATCAGCTTCTTCTGAAATTTTATTATTAGGTAAGATCTTAATCCAATAGATAGACAATTGATACCATATTCAGCCATAAATCGACCCCACAATTCATATTCCTTTTCCTTAGTCTTGAAATCATGGTATTCTTCGCAACTTTTGGATGCCTTCATAAATTTAGATAATGCCTCTTTTGATTCGGCACTGAAGATATGTCCATAATTCATATCTAAGCTGGGGCAAAGAAATTCCCTAACGCCAGAAGTAGTGGTTATGACAATTCTAAACTGTGGTCAAAATGTAAACAAACATGTACTTTCGTGTAGTTACATGAATATCCTCAAGAGGACGTCGGGCGTACAGTTACTTTATTCAGTCATTCAGCAGAAAGAGCGGTAACAAAACTGTTTGCGCTACTGATGTGGGTAGCGGAAATCTGTTGACATCATAGACCTCTTATATATAATACATCAATGGTTGACATCACATCAACATCAACAGATTTCCGCTACCAGTACCTATCACATTGACCTATTATACTATGGACTCCTTGTCACGTGACTTTTTAGAAGAAATCGGAGGCAATCTCCATAAGAGAAAGAAAGACTCATACAGTTCCCATGAAACGAACAGAGAGGATCCAACCACAGTATAGAAACCAAACAGTAGGTGCACTCTCGATAAAATGAACTGAAATTTTTACTCCAACGAGATTTCGCGCATACCTCGGTGCGCACTATGAAGTTGCTAGAATATGCATTCAGTTTAACGGTAATTTGAAATATTCGAAGTGTCAATTTCGCAAACTGCTTCATTCCAAAGATTATAGAGATGAAATAAGAATTAATATAAGAATATAACTTTATAATTTTTGCTTCATTTTTTTTAATACACTTCTCTAATGATTTTTAGATGGGAAGACTTGTGTCGAAGTTACTTTTTTAATACTGATAATTTAAATTCATATACCAATGGCATTATATTCATTTTAATTTCGTCACAAACAAGTAATAATGTAATTATCATCATAATATAATCCAGGAAATCATAGCACATTTTTTCGAGAAAAAAAAAACAGAATTCTTTTCTCATAAATGTTCATATTTGATAACAATCATAACTAATTGTTGGATAAATGCTTTAAATGATAATATTCATTCTGCGGCAACTGAAAATTGCTATTTTCGTAATAAAAATAATAATAATAATAATAATAATAATAATAAATAATAATAGTGTAGTTAAAACAACAATCTACAATCAATAATTTACAATTCTTAGTTAAATGAAAATAATACAAAAAAATTTCATGTAAACCTAGTTTAAAAAAAAATCTGAATATTCAACATGGTGCAGCAAAATAAACAAAAGGCACATAGTTCCACCATTCGAACAATTTCAAAAATCTTATACAATGAGCAGAACAACATAAGAATTATGAAAAAGAGTCTATTGATATCAGCCTTAAATTATCCCATGGAAAGGAAATTCCTTGTGTATGGGAATAATAACGAAGAAAAAAACCAACAGACGTGCAGATTAACGCAAAAAAAACAAAAATTATTGAAGGCAACAACAGCCATTCTTTTTCTTTTTTCTTTTCAATAAATTCTTCCTTCTCATTCCTTCAAAAATCCCAGTTCTATATTATTAAATTGAAAAAAAAAACAAAAAGTTTATATTTAGTGTGATCGTCCCAGTGTTCAACGAGAAAATTCAACTACGTAATGCAATGAATTCGTCGTTTGAGTCATTTGCCCTTGTTCAAATGAATTTGAGGTTATACTCACTGAGGTATGCGCGAGTCCGAAATGGTTTAAAGAAATCCACGGAGTGCACTTACTGGTTGGTTTCTATACTGTGATCCAACTTAGGGCACTGTCAAAAGCACGTGTTGGAAACAAAACAATGTTGTTATATAAACATCATGATATTGTCATAGTTTTGTGATTAATACTGAATGAAACTAGGGTATTTTTTTGCAAAAACTATTTCAGCAGATATCCTAGATTAAAAATATAAAGTTTGGGCGAATTCCGTTAAATATTTCTGAAGTTGAGTTTGATCTCGGAAATGTTTAAAAGTCAAAGGAGTCTTAATAAGGAATGTTGATTTTTTCAGTGGTTTCCAATCCGTTAGAGTAAATATTGGTTTTAGGGTCAGAAAAGAGAATAATCATGCTAGGTTTTCTTATGAAATTTGTAAATGCAGGAATTTCCATGGTGTTGGAATTCGGAGTAAGTATTCAGAAGGGGAATTCTATACCATTGTCGAACTTGATGAAAGAAAACACTTTTGGTGTTGTAGTTTATCACTGCAATTATTCATTTCTCAGTCTGCTTTTACACTCACCACTAAGGAGAACCTTCTCTCATCCAGTATGTATATGTAAATTGGATTGACCGACCCCCTCAACTTTGGTCAGCATGTTTTATTGATTGAATTTGATCATTTGGATATTATTCGAAGGTTTTGAAATTCCAGGGCTGAGATCATTAATCATGGTCAATATTTGTGAAATTAGTAAATTGAATCTTTAAATTTTGAATCAACTACCTCTGTGGGATTGAACTATTCCATAAAATTAAATTCATAGAATTTAGAAAAATAAATATGAGGTTTATCCTTCCTTTATTCGATGAGATATATCTACATATAGACATTATAATAAATAACACATTTTAGAAAATAAACATATATTCATTCTTTTGATATATATAATAATACACAAAATAATACAACACAATAATCCTAAGAATACAGTATGTAGCATGTGTTAGAAAAAGTGTTAGCTGAGGTTACTATAAATATTATATAAAAGATAGGGAAAAAACCTCAGCAAAAAAAAACCCTAGACCGCAGTAGAATGTTGTGTCTGTCCAGACTAATGAGCTGCTACATTCCAACAATGGAGGACATCTCTTCTTGTCATAAACATCTGTTGAAAAAAAAAACAGTAAGACTTCTCCAAGATTCTCGAAATTCAATGTCAATGTGTAAAAACCTTTTTTCAAAGTCTGCTTTCACACTCACCACTAAGAAGAACCTCCTCTCGTCCAGTATGTATATGAAAATTGGATTGATCTCTCTTGCCTCTGGTCCTCTTCTCTAATGGTGCTCAATGTTATCCTTCAAGGGATGGTTCAGCTGTCCTATTCCCTGGAGATTCATAATAGGCAATGAAATGTCATAAGAAAGTTGAGAGATAACTTCAACATACTTTTCAGATATATGTCATATAGGTCAACTTCTACAAAATCTCCTACATGCACAGGAACTGATCTTTTTCTAAAGAAGGAATGAAAGAAGTTGGAGAAAAATTATGTAAGGCAATGATTCTTTTATAAAATTTTTGTTATCTAGTATGAAGGCAAAATTTCTCATTCACCTTTTCCTGATATTGGTTTCTTCTACCTGGGGCTGCACATCCTGAATCTCGTGTGAATTAGGTTGTATGTCTACTGGTGAGAGATAGAGCGATTCTTTATTCATGAAAAAGTTGGGGCTTTCCAAAAACGGAACTACTGCAAAAAAAAATTAACAAGCAACTGAATGATACAGCATTGTTCATTATAATTAATCTGCGAATTACTACTGAATTTATCACAAAGAAGTTCCACGAATTCTATAAATATGAACCTGTCCTACCATCTGCCGTTGTTGAAATTATTTCTTTTTTTCCTTCCTCTCAGATGTTGTAGGAAATATGAAGCAAAACAAAGAAGGATCAGCATCTTTTTTGAGAATTACAGTCCCATTGGGGTTCACATAGAAGGTTCTAAATCAGCCCTTCCTACAGCATCAATCCATTTTTTCCTCAAGCTCTCGAGTTTTGGGAATCTGTAATTTCAATAAATTCATGGAGGCTACTAATCGAAATATAAAAAGAGAATGCGTTCCTATACTTACGCATGAAATTTCAAATTGCTTCCTTTTTTATATCTGGCAGTACAGTTATATGCAGCACAACTATCCGGCATTATTATTATTGGAAAAGATTTAACGGACATAACCCTCTGAAACGAAAATGAACAGCTGTCTACGGTTCATTTTCGTTTCAGAGGGTTATGTCCGTTAAATCTTTTCCATGTACTTCACCGATCCCTCATTATTTATCCTTATATTGTGTTTGTATTCCTGGACTCGGATGTCACGCAGGTGGCTAAAGCTGCCTCCGTGGTGACGTTGGATGTTGCCCTGGAATGCAGGGTCTTCCAACCGAAATCGCAAATGTGCGGCTGGCTCCCTTGTGTTGACTCCGTTATGTGATTTCAATTTCCAACTTTTCACCGTACTGATGAGGGCCGAAAGCCCGAAACAGCTGTCTACGGTTCATTTTCGTTTCAGAGGGTTATGTCCGTTAAATCTTTTCCATGTACTTCACCGATCCCTCATTATTTATCCTTATATTATTATTATTAATAGTTCTTAAAAGAACTTTGAAAGAATTATCTTCAACCTTCAGAATAAAAATTCTAATCAACACAAAACCAAACGTTCAGATAGATCGTGAACTTCGAAAGTTTAAAATAACTTGGTTATGTTTATGTGTTTGACAGTGCCCTAAATTACTCCATCTCATTCAGAAGTCCACTTTCTCTCTCTAGAAAGACGTCCATGTATAATAGGTCAATGACCTATCAGAAGCGCAAACTGTTTTCTTTCTGCTGAATGCGCCCATAGATTGGCGAATCCAACTACCGTTGAGGGCGCTGTAAATACTTGTTTTCTAGGTTCGAAATTTAGCCACCAGCCTGAGTGGCGCTAGGGGCTTTTTTGTACATTTTTGAATGACAACGAGATATTTATATCCATGGAGGTAGAAGAAGGGGAGGTAGCATATCCTATGTTTTCCTTGCTATGAAAGTGTCACCAAAAATCGGCCATGTTGCGGAGCCAAATTTGTGGCGGGAATTTTGTATATTTGAATTTTTACAATTCGAAGTTAGTTCGATTCTCTTTTAATGACCAAAAGATGAATAAATAATGATCGAAACAAATCAAGGAGTAGCAAAATATCATAAACAATTGCTTCTAATGAATTGGTGAGTTGAATTAAGTACGGAATGAATAATTTGTTCCTGTTACTAATCATACATTCTATTTTTTCAATTAAGGTACATACAAATTCAGATAATATGCAATGGAACAAATGGGTAAATTATCTCGTGTACCCCTATCAATTAAAATTGTATGCAACAATAATTAAACCATGTATTTACAAACGTCAAAAAATTTAGCTTTTCACCATTAATTGGCGAGTAAGATCAGCATATAATGTACAAGAAACCATTTCTTATATGTTTTTCCACTACATACAACTGCCAAAACCAACGATCGAATAATAAATAAGGTCAAAATTGCAGAACCTACAGTTTAAAATACCTCGAAGTCGGCCATCTTGGTGAGCCAAATCCGGATTTGTTTTGGTGACATTTTTCAAACGTTATGCCCCCTCCACTTTCTTTATCTCCATGTTTATATCATTTTGTGAAATAAATGAATAGATTTTCATTTTAAGAGTGATTTAAAGGCTTTTTAAGATGGTAGTGTGTGTGAATGCATTTCTGATTGTACATTAAGTGTGGCAAGTTCAGAAGAACAACTCGTTTTCACCACGAATGATGAAAACATTTTGTGCAAAGATATTTAATACTTGTAAGAACAATTATTTTGGTTAAATGAATATGTTTTACACTTGTTGGGATTACTCAAATGACGTAGAATAATATATTTGAAAGTATTTCCTAGATCCATAAGGTTCTGCAGAATTCGTAAATGAATGGTACTACCTCGAAGTGATATCCAATTGAAGCAGAATCATTCGTGCTGCACATAGGTTCAAATGAATCTGTTGAATTTGGAAACATACGACTTCATTGTTTATTGAAGTTTTCACAAATCAATTTTGAAAGTGGGTGCTCCCTTTCATGAAGATTACGAACAAAATTTGATTGAGAACATTACATTTAATCATTTCTTCAATCATATGTTGCAAAATGAATAAACGATTCTGAAATTTTTTCCAGTCTTTATTTGTATTTAGTTTGTAATTTCAAAATGTAAATTGTATATATCTTTCATCACACAATATTAAGATAACAATCAAATATAGATAAAATATTTGTTTACAATGGAAAACTTGCCAGAGATGATACCAAAAAGTCAGAAGAGATGTATGTAATTGCCAAGTCGAAGTGAAATGACAAAATGCTGACATAAATATAGAACAAACCTTTGAAAATTTATAATTGTTTGAAAACTCATAGGGTCGGTTACACAAAACTTCGATTTCACCATTAAATTAATTGGAGCCAACACAATTCGTTGAAATTTCAAAACGAGTGATTTGATTGGTTCGAATTTACTTAAGGTTTTCAAATCGTACAATTAAAGCTTTGTGAAACCCGCCCATAATCTTTCAAACCCAGTGTTTGCAAATTCAGTCAAGGAGTTCAATTGTTTCTTATTTTCAATGGCATTAGCAAAATTTCACATCAAATCACCAGTGTTCACTTGTCCAATTGTCTTCAGATACTTTCTCTGCATTTTCAAATCTCACAGATTGCATTTTGTGCAATCTGCTGTGCACATGCACAGCAGATTGTTCCGCTTTACTCAAAACAGACAATATTGCAGCATTTTTTTCTTTGATTTACACACCACTTTCAAAATTATGGAAATGGGTACACTGAGTTGTTGATTGAGAAATTATATGTTTATCCCTAAGAGTATCATTCCTGGATTCTCTCCTCAATTTATGTTGGGCCATACAAGCCCTATTCATTTCTTCTGGATATTAACTACGTCGCAAGTTTCGAGAAGTCACAGCAGTAGCTTTAAGCTCAAGAGCTTTCATTTGCTGAAATTTTGAACCTGCAAGGATATATAAATAAATATTATGAATTATGCACACAATTTTTCACAACAGACCTATGACAAGATTATCAATCTGAAAATGATGAGAGAAAACAATAATTTTTCCCATCTTCAATCTTCTCACCCAAGCTTCTCTTTTTTCAATATATCAAGGGCATTATAATTCATTCACACATAATGAAAATATTATTCCACTGGCCAATATTATTCAAATGAATCTTATTATTTCTGCTCAGCTTCAATATGGCTCCTAACCTTAAATTTAACACATGAATTTGAGAATAATCTTATGTTAACGTATAATTCTCGTATAAA
Organism: Hippodamia convergens; assembly: GCA_038502775.1. NCBI lineage: Eukaryota > Metazoa > Arthropoda > Insecta > Coleoptera > Coccinellidae > Hippodamia > Hippodamia convergens. Next base: position 112,501,153 of record CM076607.1, read on the forward strand.
TACCTTTCGATAGTTTCTCAGCATCAATTCTACTATTCAGAAAACCTAATAATTTCACCAATCTTCGTATATTAAACGAAAATTTCAATAATTTATATTAAAAACCATGTATTTTGAACGGGATTACTCCAAAGTATACTTGTTTTCTTAGGGCGATATTTCGCCGCTAGAGGGAGTTTAGATTTTTGGATTCGCCAATAGCTCAACGATCAGCAGAAGATCATAGAAATTTATATAACAGTTCCGTAACAGTGTGTCTCTGCTGAATGCGCCCATATTGGCGAATCCAAAAATCTAAACTCCCTCTAGCGGCGAAATATCGCCCTAAGAAAACAAGTATACTTCGGAGTAATCCCGATCAAAATACATGGTTTTTAATATAAATTAGTGATATTTTCGTTCAATATACGAAGATTGGTGAAATTATTAGGTTTTCTGAATAGTAGAATTGATGCTGAGAAACTATCGAAAGGTATTTATACGAGAATTATAAGTTAACATAAGATTATTCTCAAATTCATGTGTTAAATTTCAGGTTAGGAGCTATATTGAAGCTGAGCAGAAATAAAAAGATTCATTTGAATAATATTGGCTAGTGGAATAATATTTTCATTATGAGTGAATGAATTATAATGCCCTTGATATATTGAAAAAAGAGAAGTTTGGGTGAGAAGATTGAAGATGGGAAAAATGATTGATTTCTCTCATCACTTTCAGATTGATAATCTTGCCATAGGTCTGTTGTAAAGAATTTTGTGAATAATTCATAATATTTATTTATATATCTTTTCAGGTTCAAAATTTCAGCAAATGAAAGCTCCTGAGCTTAAAGCTACTGCTGTGACTTCTCGAAACTTGCAACGTCGTCTGCAGTTTGACTGTTTGTTATACTCGTTTTTATTCTATCTTGTGTATTTTTGTATTTTTATACTGTGTATTTTATATTTGAGTATTTTATATTTTATTTTTATATTTGACTCATAGGTGTTACCGAGTTTATAGTTTGTAATACTTTGCGAAATATACTTACTTACTTACTTACTAATATCCAGAAGAAATTAATAGGGCTTGTATGGCCCAACATAAATTGAGGAGAGAATCCAGGAATGATACTCTTAGGGATAAACATATAATTTCTCAATCAACAACTCAGAGTACTCATTTCCATGATTTTGAAAGTGGTGGTAAATCAAAGAAAAAAATGCTGCAATATTGTCTGCTTTGAGTGAAGAGGAACAATCTGCTGTGCATGTGCTATTCAAAATGCAATCTGTGAGACTTGAAAATGCAGAGGAAGTATCTGAAGACAATGGGACAAGTGAAAACTGGTGATTTGATGTGAAATATTGCTAACGCCATTAAAAATGAGAAAGAATTGGACTCCTTGACTGAATTTGCAAACACTTGGTTTGGAAGATTATAAGTTTTCAAACAATTAAATTTTTTTAAGTATTTTATAAATTTTCAAAGGTTCGTTCTATATTTATGTCAGCATTTTGTTTTAGTCGTTTCACTTTGACTTGGCAATTACATACATCTCTTCTGACTTTTTGTTATCATCTCTAGCAAATTTTCCATTGTAAACGAATATTTTATCTAAATTTGATTGTTATCTTAATATTGTGTTATGAAAGATATATACTATTTCCATTTTAAAATCACAAACAAAACACAAATAAAGATTGGAAAAAAATTTTAGAATCGTTCATTCATTTTGCAACATATGATTGAAGAAATGATTAAATGAAATGTTCGTAATCTTCATGAAATGGAGCAGCCACTTTCAAAAATGATTTGGGAAAACTTTAATAAACAATGAATTCGTATGTTCCCAAATTCAACAGATTCATCTGAACCTGCGTGCACCACGAATGATTCTGCTTCTATTGGATATCACTTCGAGGTAGTACCATTCATTTACGAATTCTGCAGAATCTCATGGATCTAGGAAATACTTCCGAATATATTATTCTTCGTCATTTTTAGTAATCCCAACAAGTGTAATACATATTCATTTGACCAAAATAATTGTTCTTACAAGTAATTTAAATATCTTTGCATACAATTTTTCATCATTCGTGGTGAAAACGAGTTGTTCTTCTGAATTCGCCATACTTAATGTATAATCAGAAATGCATTAAGACACACTTTCATCTTAAAAAGCTTTTAAATCACTCTTAAAATGAAAATCTATTCATTTATTTCACAAAATGATATAAATATCCCGTTGTCATTCAAAAATTTACAAAAATTCCCCTAGTGCCACTCAGGCTAGTGGCTAAATTTCGAACCTAGAAAACAAGTATTTACAGCGCCCTCAACGGTAGTTGAGGGCTGATTTTGACACAACGATTTTCTATGTCGTGAGGATCACACAAAGGCCCGGTTTTACAATCGAAGGTTAACTTTTGGTTGAGGAAATTTTATAGGTTAGGCGTTTTACAATCCCACATCCCACGAAACGTGGTACGTGGTTAACTATCAGTTAACTTAACCCACACCGAAAGTGTGAGTAAACCTGAAGTTAATTCAAGAACCATAGAATCATGTATATGTATATAACCTAAAATGTTTGTCTGACTCGAAGAAATTGATTTCCCACTAAAGATTTGTTAATATGGATTTAATGAAATTTGATTTCAACGCTTTTAGCAGTGATGGAGAGGAATGTCGTAGACCTGAAGTGATGCGTCTAAAATCAAATTTTTGTCGAAATTAACGACGATTATGATTTTTTTTTTGAAGATTCAGATTATCGAAAAGCTGCGTTTTATTATCATTTATTCAGCGTATACTTAATATTCTAAACCAAATAGAACATTTGATAGCTCGTCCAACCAGAAGGTAATTAAAATGCCAGGTTTCTGACGTGCATAGGTGCTATCGACTGCACACATAAAAATTCAATTGATCAAGCCAAACTATTCAGATCGACCCACAAATTTCGATGTTCTGTGACCAAAGGTATGTTCTGTGACGACCTATCTCAATAGATGCGTGAAAGTAAAAGTAGACGTTCAGAATACAGTTTAGATATATGTATTATAATATTTCTAACTGTTGTACACTTTAATTAAATTTATTGTTTGGAATGACCTAACCTCTAACTTCTACTTTTTTCAATCTTGTCATTTCTTTCATGACAGCCCAAAACGCCCGTTCCACTTGAGTTAACATAGGGGGCGTTCCACTTGGCGATCACAACGCTCACGCTCACGACCGCTCTTTTCCCCATTCCACTTGCTTGCTAGTGCTATTATGGGGCCGTTCCACTTGGCGATCACAACGATCAAAATGTTCCTTTAGCCGTTCCACTTAACGACCGCGGTCTTTGTGAGCGCGGCAAAATCATCGCTCACTCCAAGCTCAAATCGACTCACATATTTCTATGTTCTGTGACGACCTATCTCAATAGATGCGTGAAAGTGAAAGTGGACGTTCAGAATACAGTTTAGATATATGTATTATAATATTTCTAACTGTTGTACACTTTAATTAAATTTATTGTTTAGAATGACCTAACCCCTAACTTCTACTTTTTTAATCTTGTCATTTCTTTCATGACAGCCCAAAACGCCCTATAATCCGTTTCACTTGAGTTAACAAGCTAGCAAGCAAGTGGAATGGGGAAAAAAGCGGTTGTGAGCGTGAGCGTTGTGATCGCCAAGTGGAACGGCCCCTATGTTAACTCAAGTGGAACGGGCGTTTTGGGCTGTCATGAAAGAAATGACAAGATTGAAAAAAGTAGAAGTTAGGGGTTAGGTCATTCTAAACAATAAATTTAATTAAAGTGTACTACAGTTAGAAATATTATAATACATATATCTAAACTGTATTCTGAACATCCACTTTCACTTTCACGCATAGATAGGTCGTCACAGAACATACCTTTGGTCACAGAACATAGAAATATGTGGGTCGGTTTGAGCTTGGAGTGAGCGATGATTTTGCCGCGCTCACAAAGACCGCGGTCTTTAAGTGGAACGGCTAAAGGAGCATTTTGATCGTTGTGATCGCCAAGTGGAACGGCCCCATAATAGCGCTAGCAAGCAAGTGGAATGGGGAAAAGAGCGGTCGTGAGCGTGAGCGTTGTGATCGCCAAGTGGAACTGCTCTTAGGTGAAATGTTGTATGTTGGCATAACTGAAATCGTTTCATTTGACCTAAAATAGACAGTTGCAGTTGTATTTAACCCCACAGATAACAAAGGGACTTTAAAATTGATTATAACCAATTTCAAGCGAATAACCAGTAATGACCGCGGTTATCTACGGTCCTGTCTGCGGTTATCTACGGTTATAGCCTTCAGGGATATTCCTTGTAAAATGATTATAACCTACAATGACCGAAGTCGCTTGAATGCAGTTGGTCCTAGTTGATAATTACCAATGAGGACCAGGTTATTCGCTTGAAATCGGTTTATGAAACTGGCCCTACTGCATTGATTTGATTCAATATATACATTTATAAGAGATCATCTATTTCATAATTTTTACTGTTATTTGAATTTAATTTTTAGACTTAGCAAGACTCAATATGAGTAATCATATCAAACATTTATAAATTTTTGCTGTCTGATAAGCCTAATACATCAACAATTTTTTCAATAATTTTAATTATAGCAGATAATTAGTTTTTACTATCAATTGGTTTATAAGAAGATAAAGAAAAAATTAAATAAAAAGTTCAACAACCAAGCCCCCAGTCCCAGCGGGCACCCCCCCCCAACGGGGTGGCTGTACGTTACACCACTGCCTGCAGGCACTCGCATAGTGGGTGGCCATTGACCTATTATACTATGGACTCCTTGTCACGTGACTTTTTAGAAGAAATCGGAGGCAATCTCCATAAGAGAAAGAAAGACTCATACAGTTCCCATGAAACGAACAGAGAGGATCCAACTTAGGGCACTGTCAAAAGCACGTGTTGGAAACAAAACAATGTTGTTATATAAACATCATGATATTGTCATAGTTTTGTGATTAATACTGAATGAAACTAGGGTATTTTTTTGCAAAAACTATTTCAGCAGATATCCTAGATTAAAAATATAAAGTTTGGGCGAATTCCGTTAAATATTTCTGAAGTTGAGTTTGATCTCGGAAATGTTTGAAAGTCAAAGGAGTCTTAATAAGGAATGTTGATTTTTTCAGTGGTTTCCAATCCGTTAGAGTAAATATTGGTTTTAGGGTCAGAAAAGAGAATAATCATGCTAGGTTTTCTTATGAAATTTGTAAATGCAGGAATTTCCATGGTGTTGGAATTCGGAGTAAGTATTCAGAAGGGGAATTCTATACCATTGTCGAACTTGATGAAAGAAAACACTTTTGGTGTTGTAGTTTATCACTGCAATTATTCATTTCTCAGTCTGCTTTTACACTCACCACTAAGGAGAACCTTCTCTCATCCAGTATGTATATGTAAATTGGATTGACCGACCCCCTCAACTTTGGTCAGCATGTTTTATTGATTGAATTTGATCATTTGGATATTATTCGAAGGTTTTGAAATTCCAGGGCTGAGATCATTAATCATGGTCAATATTTGTGAAATTAGTAAATTGAATCTTTAAATTTTGAATCAACTACCTCTGTGGGATTGAACTATTCCATAAAATTAAATTCATAGAATTTAGAAAAATAAATATGAGGTTTATCCTTCCTTTATTCGATGAGATATATCTACATATAGACATTATAATAAATAACACATTTTAGAAAATAAACATATATTCATTCTTTTGATATATATAATAATACACAAAATAATACAACACAATAATCCTAAGAATACAGCATGTAGCATGTGTTAGAAAAAGTGTTAGCTGAGGTTACTATAAATATTATATAAAAGATAGGGAAAAAACCTCAGCAAAAAAAAACCCTAGACCGCAGTAGAATGTTGTGTCTGTCCAGACTAATGAGCTGCTACATTCCAACAATGGAGGACATCTCTTCTTGTCATAAACATCTGTTGAAAAAAAAAACAGTAAGACTTCTCCAAGATTCTCGAAATTCAATGTCAATGTGTAAAAACCTTTTTTCAAAGTCTGCTTTCACACTCACCACTAAGAAGAACCTCCTCTCGTCCAGTATGTATATGAAAATTGGATTGATCTCTCTTGCCTCTGGTCCTCTTCTCTAATGGTGCTCAATGTTATCCTTCAAGGGATGGTTCAGCTGTCCTATTCCCTGGAGATTCATAATAGGCAATGAAATGTCATAAGAAAGTTGAGAGATAACTTCAACATACTTTTCAGATATATGTCATATAGGTCAACTTCTACAAAATCTCCTACATGCACAGGAACTGATCTTTTTCTAAAGAAGGAATGAAAGAAGTTGGAGAAAAATTATGTAAGGCAATGATTCTTTTATAAAATTTTTGTTATCTAGTATGAAGGCAAAATTTCTCATTCACCTTTTCCTGATATTGGTTTCTTCTACCTGGGGCTGCACATCCTGAATCTCGTGTGAATTAGGTTGTATGTCTACTGGTGAGAGATAGAGCGATTCTTTATTCATGAAAAAGTTGGGGCTTTCCAAAAACGGAACTACTGCAAAAAAAAATTAACAAGCAACTGAATGATACAGCATTGTTCATTATAATTAATCTGCGAATTACTACTGAATTTATCACAAAGAAGTTCCACGAATTCTATAAATATGAACCTGTCCTACCATCTGCCGTTGTTGAAATTATTTCTTTTTTTCCTTCCTCTCAGATGTTGTAGGAAATATGAAGCAAAACAAAGAAGGATCAGCATCTTTTTTGAGAATTACAGTCCCATTGGGGTTCACATAGAAGGTTCTAAATCAGCCCTTCCTACAGCATCAATCCATTTTTTCCTCAAGCTCTCGAGTTTTGGGAATCTGTAATTTCAATAAATTCATGGAGGCTACTAATCGAAATATAAAAAGAGAATGCGTTCCTATACTTACGCATGAAATTTCAAATTGCTTCCTTTTTTATATCTGGCAGTACAGTTATATGCAGCACAACTATCCGGCATTATTATTATTAATAGTTCTTAAAAGAACTTTGAAAGAATTATCTTCAACCTTCAGAATAAAAATTCTAATCAACACAAAACCAAACGTTCAGATAGATCGTGAACTTCGAAAGTTTAAAATAACTTGGTTATGTTTATGTGTTTGACAGTGCCCTAAATTACTCCATCTCATTCAGAAGTCCACTTTCTCTCTCTAGAAAGACGTCCATGTATAATAGGTCAATGTGGGTGGCCGCATTACGATTAACTTCAGTTAAACTGATAGTGGATGAGGCCCATTACAAAACCTCAATCGGTAAATTGTAAAACGCCAGGTACGGGCACAGCACAGAACATCAGAATAGAAACCATCGAGTGTCGGTAACCTAACCATAATTGGTAACCATTGATTGTAAAACCGGCCCTCATACTATGGCCCGGTTTTACAATCGAAGGTTAACTTTAGGTTAAGGAAATTTTGCAGGTTAGGCGTTTTACAATCGCACGAAACGTGGTTAACTATCAGTTAACTTAACCTACACCGAAAGTGTGGGTAAACCTGAAGTTAATTCAAGAACCATAGAATTATTCAAAAATGTATATGTATATAACCTAAAAACGAATGTTGTTTCGTTTTTCTTTGATTCGAAATTTATTTTGGTTGATAATTACACTTCAGATTTTCTGTTAATATGGATTTAATGGGTTATGATATAAACGCTTATAGCAGTGATGAAGAGGATTATCGTAGACCACTGACTTATTAAACAATGTCCTAAGGTGATCCGTCATAGACCAAATTATTTCGATATTTACGACGATGATGATTTTTTCAAACGATTCAGATTATCAAAAAGATGCGTTTTGGATATTCTCAGCCAAATAGAACATTTGATAGCTCATCCAACAAGAAGGTAGTTAAAATGCAATACTTTTGTAAGTACATTTTTATAAAAAAGATTTTATTTTCAGAAATGATTGTCTATCTGCAAGTCAGCAGCTTCAACTCACAAACTATTATGCTTCTGGATCATTCTTGAGATGTAATGGAGATTTTGCTGGTGTCAGCAAAGCAACTGCAAGTTTGGTTGTGAGACGTGTAACTAGAGCTATCAATACTCTTAAGTATTGTCAGTTTTGATTCTTTAGTATCATACGAAGAATGTTATGATACCCCGTTCTTTTTTACCTCAGCTCAGGTTCTTTTTGTTTCAACATTTATTGTATTATTTTAGCTTTCTTTTTCATAAGAATGTAGGAGATAGTGGCTATGGAATTAAGCCTTATTTAATTACACCCTAAGCAAATCCAAGGACACCTTCTGAAAGCTTATTTAACGAATCACACATTTGTACAAGAAATTTCGTTGAGAGACAGTATGCTCTGTGGAAACGTCGCTTTCCAGCCCTTGCCATGGGAATGAGTGTCAAATTAGATACAGCTCAAGCTGTGATTGTGGCAACAGCCTTTCTTCATAACATAGCATGTGACCAAAAAGAATTGATCCCTCCAGTCAATGATGAAGAAGAAGCTGCTGTAGAATTCACTACAAATGTTGATCTTTCAGAATTTCCCGATCAAAGGCATAATACAAGTACTTCTACTAGAGATACCTTCATAAACATGTATTTCAAAAGATTGAATAACAGAAATAATTGAACTCATAGACAAAACTGGAAACATTTATTAAACTGAAATAAAAAACTTTGAATATATTCTTGTATAAATCAATCATCGATTTTAATATTCTGCAAGGCACATTTCTTATCCATCAATGCCAATTTTCGACGTAAGATATTCATTCTAGATACTCCTCTTGAAAATAAAATAAATAAATAGCTGCATTTAAGGCAATTGAGCTAAGTCCTTCAGACTTACAAAATAAATTATGTGAAATAAAAATGAAATTTTGAATTTAGAGGCTGACTTTGCTTTGTCCGTAATTTTTTCGAAATTGGCCGCCTCAGATCTTTTGATGAATATGACGTCTTATAAATTTGTTAATGCGCCCGACCTACCATTTAGATCAAAAGAACCATTTTTTTCTACCAACTTAATAAAATTTAAACTCAACTCATAGTTACGAAACCTCCATCGGTAAAATTATTGTAAAACGCCAGGTACGAGTTAACCATCGAGTGCCGGTAACCTAACCATAAAGGTTAACTTTCGATTGTAAAACCGGCCCTATGTGAGAAATCACTAGTCACACAGGATAGAGTACAAAAATGCACAAAATATCTGACAAAATCACTGCTGTCAATTTCCTTTGGGTGCCCCTTACGTCCTCACGACGCATGCTTTGTTGACGTGAGTGACGTCAGCTGGAAATGCGCCCACTGGTAGCGGTAGCGGAAATCGGTTGACATCAGCAGAAAAAGCGGTAACAAACTGTCACAAGTTACTGGTTACTGAAAAGGAGCGCAAGTCAGGTACGCTACTAAAAATGGCGACCGCTACACAACAAAAGAATTGGCGATTCCAAATAATTAGACGGCACCTAGCGGATAAATATCGAACCTAGAAAACAAGTAATGAAAACAAATTTTACACGTAAATATTGATACAATAAAGAATATTTTTGCTTCTCTTGATATATTTGTCGTAATTTTTTTTCCGGAATAGCAGAATTGCCGTTGGAAAATAATGGTAAAAGTATTTATTATATATCAGTAACATTCAGTTTAAGTGATATTTGAGAGTTTTTCAAGTTTTAGGTTGAGAGCTATCTTTGGACTATGTGAATAGGAAAAATTATTGAAATGAATGGTAAAGTACTATTACTAAGGGTGTATAACACTAATTGATGTGTTTTTAATTGCTTCTCAAGGAAAGGCAGCAATGGGAACATACATTTCCATCAATTTACAAAGAAAGGTTATATTAGTCGAGGACTGAAAAAAACGTTTTTTGCAGAAATTACGCAAAGGAGGACTATGTTACGTTTAATAAGGTAGTTTGTTTGCTTCATTTTGATTATCTTGCTACAGGTAAATGATTTTTTAAAATATTTTCAATGACTTTTTCATCTTTCCAGGTCAACATTACAGCATATGATATGAAGGTTCCCTAACTAAAGGCATTGTAAAATATATGTTTCTTTATACAATACTGAAGGCTTATGCTGTTTCTTCCTAAAATTTACCAGAGATTCAACAGAAAAAAAATCAATAGGCTTACCATGGCTCAGCGCAAATTGAGGATGGAAAGACAAAATTCACTTAGGGAAAAACATTTAATTCCTCAACAAAATGTGAGGCCATTCATTGATTTTCATGATTTCGAAAGTAATGAGGAAATTGAACAACACAAAACAATGGAAATGTCATATTTAATGAAAGATGAACGGTCTGTTGTTGATGCACTGACGAACCTACAATTTGTTGTAAATGAAAATTCAGAGGAATTATTAAAGAATGAGTAGATTCAAGTGAACAGTGGTAATTTAATATGGAATTTTGCAAAAGCATCAAAATGAGAAGCAGTTGAACTCATTGACAAGAATTCTAAATTTTAAAATGCTTCATGATTTTGTTAGGTTAGTTTCAGAGATATGCCTAAATTGCCCTAAATGAAAGACAACTTACGCTGACTAGTAGGGAATGAGTACTTTTTTTGTTTCTATTTGTCAGCATTTTGTTTCAGTTCACTTTGGCTTTGAAATGTTCCTGAGTTTCTGGTATCGATATTTCTATCTTTATTATATTTATCGGTAAATGTAAGTAGAATATCAAATTTTCCAATGTAAATGAATATTCTATTCATATTTGATTGTTATCTTCATATTGTGTGATAAAAAAATTGTACAATTTCCCTGTTGCTGAAACGCAAATAAAGACTAGAAAGAATTTCAGAATCTTTTATTCATTTTCAAAAATAAAACATGCAATAAATGATCAAAATAATAAAATAAAGTCTTCTCAATCATATTTTGTGGGAAATTTTCATTGAAAAGAACACCTTCAAAAATGGATAAACAATGAAGTCGCAGGATTCAAAATTCAAAAGACTCATTCCTAGTTGAACCTATGCGTAGTATGAATAACTCTGCTTCAATTGAATACCACTTGGAAGTAGTGGCATTTATTGACGAATTATGCAGAAGAAGCACACAAATACATTGTAACTCGATAATTTTGGGAGACAGACATCAACACCGTAGTCTCTTGTATTGCCGAATTGTGGTGAAAAGAAAGAATGTTAATAATTTACCAATCTTTTGTTTTTTTTCGTTCTACTACCTTCGAATAAACCCGATATTGTGTGATACATATTCATTTGATCGTACTGATTGTTCTTATAAGTAATTTAAAAATTTGTGCATCATTCATGGCAAAAACGAATTGGTTCACCTCAATTCACTTCACTCAATGTCCACCAACTCAAAAAGTCTTTAAATCACTCCAATAAATAAAAATCCAGTCATTTCATTCACAAATTAACTAAATTATTCAAATATCCAGTTGTCATTCGAAAATTTTAAAACAAATCGCCTAGCGCCACCCAGGCTGGTGGCGAAATAACGAACCTAGAAAACAAGTAATTGTTTACAACTCGCAGCGCCCTCAACGGTAGTTGGAATCGCCAATATCTATGGGCGCGTTCCACTTGGCCGTAACAACGCTCAAAATGCTCCTTTAGGGGGCGTTCCACTTGGCGATCACAACGCTCACGCTCACGACCGCTCTTTTTCCCATTCCACTTGCTTGCTAGCGCTAGCAAGTGGAACGGATTATTGGGCGTTTTGGGCTGTCATGACAATATTGAAAAAAGTAGAAGTCATACTAAACAATAAATTTAATTAAAGTGTACAACAGTTAGAAATATTATAATAAATATATATCTAAACTGTATTCTGAACGTCCATTTTCACTTTCAGGCATCTATTGGGCGCATTCAGCAGAAAGAGCGGTTACAAAACTGTTTGCGCTACTGATAGGTAGTGGTAGCGGAAATCTGTTGACAACGGGCGCATTCAGCAGAAAGAGCGGTAACAAACTGTCATAACTGTCAGCCACACAACACGTTACCGATAAGGAGCGCAAGTCAGGTACGCTACCAAAAAGGGCGACCGCTACCCAACATGCTACATAGGTAGCTCAACGTTCAGCAGAAAATCATGGATATTTGGTAACAGTTCCGTAACAGTTGTCTCTGCTGAATGCGCCCATTGAGATAGGTCGTCACAGAACATCGAAATATGTGGGTCGATTTGAGCTTGGAGTGAGCGATGATTTTGCCGCGCTCACAAAGACCGCGGTCGTTAAGTGGAACGCCTAAAGGAGCATTTTGATCGTTGTGATCGCCAAGTGGAACGGCCCCTTAGAGGTCTAATTTAACGCTTTTGAGCATTGTGATCGCCAAGTGGGAACGGGCCTTATTTAAGAATAAATTCGCTTTCCGAACGAAAAGATTGCTCCGATTTTCCGTGCCCAATGGTCTAGATCTGTACTCCACTCTAAACGAACGGTTTCGGTGCGATCTGATCAATCCAATGTAATTCTGAACACACCAAAAGTAAGTCTGTGGTTCCACCTTCTGTGATTTGAAATAGAAAATAAACTGTTAACCGATTCGCAAACCTTGAAATTTTTGAAAGATTGCTGTTTTGGTTAAGTGTTTTTTACTATAACTAAGATGAACCGTGAAAAACTTGAGGATCTGCAGAGAAATATATATTATTCTGATAAATATTACGATGATGAATTTGAATACAGGTATAACGGGAATATCCAAATTATTCAAATAACCTCTCTATTGGTTATCATATATGTACAAGTAGATGAATGTAAGCATCTTTCGTTTACTGAGTTTTATGATGTTTTCTTAGGCATGTAGTTTTACCGAAAGAAATGGTGAAGTTAGTTCCGAAAACCCATTTGATGTCAGAGGATGAATGGAGAAGTATAGGAGTTCAACAGAGTAAAGGTTGGGTGCATTACATGATGCATACACCAGGTAAGATATTATAGAATATTCTGGAAGGTTACTGAAGCTTCTCCTTGAACTCTGGAGGTACTGCACTAGGATTTTGTATTTGAATTTTTTATTTCAATACTTAAAAAACTACTAATCCAATCCAATTTATATTTTATAATTGGTTACAGTCGACCTCCTGGAACTTTGGTTAGAGAACGATTGTAGTATATATATATGCTTTTTTATTTTTTGGGTTCACTTTTCATCGGTATTTGCATAGTCGTTATCCATGTTCTGTTATGGCATTTGCAGATTTCAATACTTTCACTTCAAGAGTTCAGCTATGAGGAATACTCAGGTTGGCAGCAATTAAATCAATTGTTGATTTGTGATCCCCCATTTTATTATTATTTATAAAGATTAATTTTTGAGTTTATGGTTGAAGGAAATATTAAGTTCTTGTGTGCATGTTGTCAGTAGGATGTAACTATTATTACTGATTATTTCGTCTTTGAATTTCTGCATTTCACTGGATAGCTCTAGATTTGAAATTGTGGGAAAAATCTTGATCCTGGGTATTTCATTCATCCACACACATCTGGTGTTTATAAACATCATTGATTGTCTGTAGCGTCATCCTGCACAAGGGAGATTTTTATTTTCTACCAGGAGACACCTCGAACGAATTACTATAATATTTTTACAGCTAATATATTAAATATATTAGACTGATTAAAAAAAATTGAGTTTTTTTTTTTTTCGCGACCCCCCCTTAATATCTTAAGGGAATTAAAAGACCTCTGACAAAAAATCAGCATTAAAAATTAATATTTAGAGGTCGCTCATCAATTACTTCTATTTTCCCTACTAATAGCAGGGAAAAAAATGTTTCTTTCAATAAAAAATTTTTTGTTTACGAACCAATCAACGGATTTCATTGTATGATACATTTTCATGTAGGCAATAAGATACTCTACAAAAATGTCTGGTACGAAATTTCGATAAAACAGCTTGTTCGAAAGTTATTCGATTCGATACTTATATTCCTATAGCCATCCAGAGCCGTTTTCGAGTTATTCTCTGGTTGAAAATAAATAGCACTGAGTATTCAATGAAAGCGCAACGCTTTATCCCATATCTCTGTTTTGAGATGGGTTACCGAAAAGTTATTCGACTCCACTCTGTAGAGAATATAACGTTTTGATATACTGGAAGATAAAATGTCACAGTTGGAATTAAAAAAAGCCATTAAGTCGATTTTTTTCAAATGGAAACAGTATTTCTTTTCACTCATTTATCGATTTGTAAGGCAAAAATAAGAGGAGTGTTTTAAGGGTATCCTATATTTAAAATGTACAATGTTTGAGATATTCAAGAACAATTTAGCTACAAGCATAATATATGAGATATTAAATATGATCAGTGTTCGCCCTTTCATAGGAGTCTCTTATCAATACAAGTCTTTTAACCTTACAATCAATTTATCTGTATCGTTCAAAAATTGTTTCAATATTTAATTTTCATTTGAGAAAAATCTAGGTTACGAAATTCACATGACATTCTGTTCTTCTAATAGTTTTTACCTTTCAATGATAAAAAAACTCTGGATTCGTAGTTAACTGATAACTCATTTCAAAAAATTACAATTCACACTGATTATCGAACTACAGCAGTATATACATAGTGGTCCCACGAAAACTCAACACCTCAATTTTCCCCTCCCGAACGGGAGTTGAATTTGAATAGGGCTGAGAGGTGTTGCGATAACTCATTTTAAAGACAGTATCGAGTACTACCATGGATAATGAAATAATAGCGAAAATGGTGAAAGAAGCAACCTGGAATTTATCTTGAATATATTATTCGTATCCGACATGCATGCGATAGGTATTTGGTAGTTAGTACTCTTCCACTATTTACCTGTTATTTTGTTATTGATGGAAATTTTGAAGCGAAATCTCAGGATCAGCTAGTAATCGATAAGATTGTGAAAATGAGGTATCGCAACACCTCTAATCCCTATTAAAAATTAAGGGTTTGTGCTAACCCCCGTTAAGGGGTTGCAGTTACGGGCATTCTCGTAACTGCAACCTCTTAACGCGGAAAAGTTGTACCCCCTTGAATCAGAAATTGACGGGTCCGAGCGATTTTCCACATTTTCATTTTAAATTGGAAAATCGGGGTGATAAAACGGCTTTTTATAATTGAAAACAATAAACAAGTCATTTCTTGTCTATTCCTAATTCAGACAAGTTCATGCGGGATGTGCTTGCTGATTTGTATAACAACCGTGTGCCTTAATTAATAATTATAATAATAATAGGCCTTTATTGAATTTGGTTATTAAAATTAAGATACAAAAAATAGAAACAAATTTCCACAAATTCAATCTCATGGTGGAGTTCAGATGGGTTATTCATCCCCTGATCTACTCAAACCCCGTGGAGAAAAACAAATGAAGTAAACCAGAAAAACAATGTGTCTTATTAAATACTAAATGGAGTTATACAGGAAATATACCAATTTCTCGAAAATAAAGCGTAATACAAAACAACAAACATATACATAACCGAAGTTTATTTAAAGAGCCGCTTGCTCCCCCTGTCCGCTGAACAACTTTCTTAAAATATATCTTTTGAATGAGGCAAGCGATGAAATGAAGGTCCATAGTGAACATAAGGATTGTAGTATTTATAAATAGATTCCTCATAAAGAACTAGCCTACGAGGAGGAGGGGAAATAAGTCCCCCCCCCCAAAATGGCCCAGGCCGCCCTTAAAATTTTGCTTCTCTCCCTACAATTTGACATACTGAGGCTTGCGGCTTTTAAAGTTCCCCTCCCCAAAAGTTTGGCCTGGATCCGCTCCTGATTCAAATTATAACCGATTTCAAGCGAATAACCAGTAATGACCGCGGTTATCTACGGTCCTGCCTAGTGTTGGGCGATACGTATCGATATTTTACTGTATCGATACTTTCCGTTGCTATATTCGATATTTTGTATCGATACTTGGCTTACCGATACCTCGGATGTATCGATACTGAATGGCGCATATCGGAGGTCGAGTATCGAAGTCTTCCAAGTTCCAAAGATTATGGACGAAGTTCTTTCAGTACTCTATAATTTTTAATTGCATCTTTTTCAAAGCTCCTTCTGTTATCATATTAGATTCAAAGTAAATTCAACTTTCGAACGGTCAAAAATAAGGAGCAAACAACATTATGAGTTCTGTTAGAATAGAATACAGTAGAACATAGGTTTAGTTAAAAATTCCTTTTTCAAATTGAAATCTCGAAGCCAGATGTTTCAATTGCTTGGAGACCTTTTAAAAGTAGCTTTATTACATTTTTTTATGACTGGAATGAAACATCTTTTTCTAGGGTTCTAAAACCATTTGTGGATTGTGTATTCACTGCCTGAGCTCACGGAGATAACTGCGAATATATCCAAACTATTGTTTAAGTACTCTAGTTGGTAGTGGTCCTAAAATTCGCATTTTATGGCTATCTTCCAACAACAACCCCCAACAAATTGTCTTTATTGAAGATGCCCACCAAAGCAATAAATGATACTGAATCATGGAAAATAGGGATATCATGATATTTCCCGAGAGATAAAACACGTTACAATGACCAATCATAAAGACCGATGCTTCACCGTAAAAAAAAAGAAACCAGCTTGAAAATTTCAAATCGGTAGACAAATGGCGAAATTATGAAAATACTCGATATGTAATGTATCGATACTAGAAGGCTGGCAGCTGTAAATTAATTTTTATTTTATTTTGTATTTTATAACATATATTTCAAATATTTCAATAGTTTCGTTTCATGATTACTCAATTATCCCATATTTGAAGGTACATGTCAAAATAATTAGTACGAAAATACTGTACGCATAACGATACGATACGATATTTAATGTATCGATACTTTCAATGCGATTCGATTTCAGTATCGATACTACTTTTTTCGATACATTACGATCCAGAGTATCGATACTTCACGAAGTATCGCCCAACTCTAGTCCTGCCTGCGGTTATCTACGGTTATAGCCTTCAGGGATATTCCTTGTAAAATGATTATAACCTACAATGACCGAAGTCGCTTGAATGCAGTTGGTCCTAGTTGGTAATTACCAATGAAGACCAGGTTATTCGCTTGAAATCGGTTTATGTACATCTGAGCGAAACGTGATTTTTCTATAAAGATATGAAGGTTTCTTTTCATTAATAATACGGTGGTACAAAATGAGAGCAGCCATTTCAAATCTATTACCCATATTCAGCCAATTAGCGCCTTTTAGTTTGTGACTTATGTGTTCAAACTTTCTAATGCCCTAGATGAATCTTAGAAATGAATTTTGAATTTTTTGTACTTTATAGGCTGTCGCACGGTCCAGATTAGAAAAAACACCTGCGAACAATAATTATACGGAGACAAAACCATTGCATTACAGGGGGTAAAGATTTTCTATGGGGGCGGATACCATAGATTGATACATTTTCCGATATGCACGCCGTATCGAAACGTGTTATCCATCCAGAGTCCCAAGTTGCAAACCTCCCTTACAATGGGTACTTTTTCGTCACCTATCGAGAAAGCCGCTGATTCACTGAGAGCATCACAAATGGACTCATTTAGCCTTTGATTTGCTCGGGTTTATCGTTAGATGGTGTGATACTGAAATCTTGAGAATGCTTTTCAAATCTTCATTTAATCTTGCTATACCTTTCTCAATCATATCACTGTGAAAATTGTAGTAAATCTGTGTATCATCCGCGTAGAAATGAACATTGCAGAATCTTAAATAATGCCTGAAATAGTGCGTATACAAAATGTACAGAAGTGGACCTTGAGGGACACCAACTAAAGCAGAACGAGGACTTGAGATATCCTCTCCGACTCTTACACGCTGATTTCTACCCGTTAGATAGCTTTGGATGATGGTAATTGCCTCTTTCGATAAGCCCACAAAATGTAAAATAGCAAACAACAACTGATGAGAAAGTGTATCAAAAGCTTTGTTATAATTAAGCAATACAAGAGCCGTGACCAAACCCCGGTCAGCTGCTGTCAGTATATCATCCATACTATAAATACTTTAATATTATAAATGTGAATGTCCGTGTGTTTGTTTGTTTGTGTGTTTGTTTGTCCTCTATGGACAATAATTAGAGAAAATATCGTCTAAAACTCGTGGCAGAATGCAATTCCAAGACTCATGTGCTCGAAAACTAATTCGTCGCTCGTTTTCGAATTTCGCATTCGTGTTGGAATAGGAGCCGATTCGGAAAATTGTTTTAGAATATATTATTTGAACCAAGTATTATTAGAAAATTCATTTTTCTGCTCAATTTGATACATATTACCTTCCGACCACATGGATAGTTATCAAGGTAGAAGATTAAATACTCAATCTGCTTAACTAATGGGCACTGGATGGTTAGTTATATAATCTATCATAGTGGTTCTCCAGCCACTATTGTACAGGGAGATTCACTTATCTTGGTAACCCCTTCTTTTCTCGAAAACGTTCAAATATTTTTTCATTCTGTAATTGTCTATTTGAACAAGTCAATGTTGCTTGAGATGCGTGTAAAAATCTGCGAAAAAAACTGTCAGCGTGTTTGGTGTTAATTCTATTCCATTTATTTCGTTCTGTTATTTACCGGTGTGAACTTGGCAGACTGTTTCCAGCGGCCAGATTTACGAAAACAACCGAACGACGAGATCAGTGGCGTGCAGGCAGATCGAAAATTATTAACTGAAATTTGTGAAAATTCGATATCTCGGAGAATATCTGTCGGAGCATATTGGTATTTCGCGTGCTACATTATATTATATTATATCGATATTACCAGAAGATGATCGACTTCCCGTAGGATCACGGGCTTGTTTTTCAACCCTTAACTTTGAAAATTTCATATCGGAAAATATTCTTCGGAACACATACAGACTTCGCATGAGGGTTGATTATATCGATATCAATATCTACTGAAAAAAATACCGACTTCCCGTGGGATTACGGGGTTGTTTTTTCAACCCTTAACTTTGAAAATTTTATATCTCGGAAACTATTCTTCGGAACACATACAGATTTCGCATGTTGATTTATTATATCGATACTAATATCCACTGAAAAAATAATCGACTTCCCGTGGGATCACGAGGTTGTTTTTTCAACCCCTAACATTGAAAAATTTATATCTCGGAAACTATTCTTCGGAACACATACAGATTTTGCATGTGGGTTAATCATATCGATACTTATTACCACTGAAAAAATGATTGACTTCCCGTGGGATCACGGGGTTGTTTTTTCAACCCTTAACTTTGAAAAATTTATATCTCGGAAACTATTCTTCGGAACACATACAGATTTCGCTCTCTGAACTGCCCCAAACGAACCCTCAAGTTGAGCCTCCGAATTCGGCTGCTCAAGCCCAGTTATCTGCGACTCAAGCTGTGATTCAGATGAAACGTCACATCAAATTCATGTTATGTTTCAAGTTTCGAATCATTGTTTTGCGTCTCGTAAATTTTGAATTTATTGTGATATGAGTTAACTGTAGTAAAGCAAATATATAATTAAACAGGGTGTTTGATAATTCGACGTGATCCTTCAAAGGGGATACTAGACGTCATTTGCAGCAAATTGCATCGAGTGAAACATGGCCTTGAAATCTATAACCATGAAACGAATATAGTGGTTCATGAACCAGCTAGTTTCTGAAGAATTTTGTTTCGAGTTTTAAGCTTCAAACGCAGATCATCTAAATGGGCGTTGAAATTTAGAGAGGAATCAAGTTTGATTCCCAGGTATCTAGGATTGAAATTATGTTTTAAGGGAGAAGTTCCGAAAGTGACACTCAATTTTCTATATCTCTGATGATTGTACAAATGAAAACATGAAACCTCGGTTTTGTTTTCATTCGGGCACAAACGCCACTTCAAAAAATAATTTTTCATGATACCCTAATCTGCGGAAAGGGTACTTTCTATTGTTCGAAAATTAGAATGATGGAAAGCCAGAGCAATATCATCAGCATAAATGAATTTTTCCGAAAGTAGTTGTATCGGCTTGTTCTTTTTTTTTTCTAAGATCGCTATATAACAAAGGGGTTTCTTCTTTTCTGTTCATGTTGTTTTTATGTTTATAAATTTCAATGGTTTCCATGTCCAGCAAGAAATGATGACTTTCTCCTCAGCTTTGAAAAAAATATATTCATTGAATATTTATTATTTTAATTATTATTTTCGATAATGAGGCAGAAAATTTCAAAAAAGTTGAAAAATCCCCATATCTTCGGACCATGCTTCACTCGATGCAATTTGCAGCAAATGACATCTAGTATATCCATGGGCGGTCCCGGGGGGAGGGGGTCAGGGGTGTCATGACCGCCTCCCCAAATCTTAAAATTGTTTTGCTTAAAACGAGCTCTTCGTGCAAATAGACTTGTCTCCGATCAGAAAACTATAAACCCATAACGGCGACCCCCCACAAAATGTAAGGTTAGGACCGCCCTTGCGTATATCCGCTTTAAAGGATCACGTCGAATTACCAAACTCCCTGTATAATTATTATAAAAATATACATAATGTTATTTAAAATTAATTTGCAATTCCTAATAATCTCGGAATTGAATAAAGATGAAGGTTTTGTCAAAGTAGTGGAATTTGTATTGCAGTTTGTAGTAGTAGGTAGTGTTGGGTAACTCTTGTAAGAGGTGGTTCATGTTTCGTGTGTCCCGGGCACGAGACACGACACAAAAATGTAAGAGCGGCTCACTCTGAAAAACTGTATCACCTCATTTCAACTGTCCCACTAACTACGTGACTACGCATCGGTGGTGGTGCGATCGATGAGAGCCGAAAGACCGACCCAGGTAGTCGGAGATCTCGACCCTCATGTAACATGAACGGAGGCACTTGTAAAGCCGTATCTGGGCCGGACCAGGAGCGCAATCCGAGCTATTTAATAATCAGATGTATTTTGCCGAATGCCCCAACTGGAGTAATAGACTGAGAGCCAGCGTTCGGCAGACTTACGGTATTTCAGCAAACTTCATATTAATGTCAGGTTTACTATGACACCCACCGTAGGTGAAATGGGGATTCGCTATGCACGGCGATGGTTCTCTTGAGCGTGGCCGGAAGTTCAAAAACGTTAAAATTGACTTTTTCATCGTGATAGTAGCATGTCTGCCTTTTTGATATATTGAAGTATACACTTTTCTCTATCAAACAATTCAATGGCAGACATTTATTCCGGTTCCAAGTGTAATTTCTAGGTTCGTGAATTTCGAAAATTTCATAAAGAATAAAGTTATTTTAGCAAGGCTGAAAGAAATGTATGTTATTCATAATATTATCAAATACACATATATGAAGAGGCAGACAGATGTGTCGATTCTAACATGCAGGCAGACCACACAATACTTTCGCTGTCGTGCTGATGAGAGCGTAGGATTCTTTCTGTTTTACTCCACATTTCATTATGAACTAATGTTTTAGCAATGCTGTAATTTACACATGGTATTCATATCATCATCATGTATACATATTGAAACAAAACAGACAGATATATCAGTTCTAACATTAAGGCGGACCACATAATACTTCCGCAAAAGTGCTAATGAAAGCGTGAAATGTTGATATATGATGAGATATTTGCTGCTTATTTTACTAGAGACCACTGTTTCAGCAATGCTGTAATTTACACATGGTATTCATGCTATCATTATACAGGGTGTACCAAGTTCGACGGCTTATTAGGCGTTTCTGGAGAACTAGACTTATTTGAAATCTGAAAATTGGGATTATGATATTGTTTGACATTATCTACCGAGCTAAAATATTCTTAGAGCCTGACCACTTTCAGTTATACAGGGAGCGAAAAAAAATTTTCAAAATTTTTTTTTCTGTTTGTTTTTGTTTTCGAATTTGACAGATTATGCAATTCTGAATACATTCGTAGTCAAGTCGTTGCATTCGCCGAAATACTTTCCAAAATATCGAGAAAAACCTGAAGAAAAAGAGAGAAAAGAGTATTCGGTGTTATGTTTGTTATTCCTAATCTAGATACCTCAAGCACAAACCGTTTTCACATTTTTGAAGTCAAAGACTGTGGAAATATTGTACATTTTGAGAATTTTGAGAAACTCATCACAGGGTGTTCCAAATGTTGGGTCAAAAATTGGGATCAAGATTGGCCCTTAACTTTCGTTTTTCAAATTAGAACCCTATTTTTTATGATTGCGTTGGATTGTACGAAGAAAAATGATGATAATGTTTCAACATGTTAATGCTCCTAAAATTGATAATTCTTGAGTTATTTAGGATTTTCCGATTTTATGTCGTACGTAGCGTCAAATTCATTGAATCTGTTTCATATTAACTATGACCTTGGTCATTGAAGATAAATTATTCCAATAACTCAAT
Organism: Hippodamia convergens; assembly: GCA_038502775.1. Lineage (NCBI taxonomy): Eukaryota > Metazoa > Arthropoda > Insecta > Coleoptera > Coccinellidae > Hippodamia > Hippodamia convergens. Next base: position 112,523,505 of record CM076607.1, read on the forward strand.
TTTTTTTCAAACAATTCCCAGGCTCGGAGATCTTTTATCATATGGTTGGAGAAATGATATTAGATTTTGTCACTGAGATGGGAGATATACCGGTTTCAGCCTTGTTTGGCATCATCAGTATCTCATACACCTCAGAGACAAAATCTTCATAAAAAACTTCGATATTTCAAGCAATTAGTTGTGATGTACTGAGCAGAAATTATAAAGTAGTGACATCCAATTGTGTCAGAATGAAGTTTCATATCTCCAATGACATGCGTTTTATTCCTTTTCTTAAAATTTTTGTTTACTAATCTGGGGGGGGGGGGGGCACTACCGTGCCCCCTCCAAGACGCGCCAAGCGAAGCGCCGCGCCGGGGCACTACGTATATTGTCTCGAAGTGTTTCGTCGTATTTTTGAACTCTCATAACTTGAGTTTGGAATATGGTAGATGAACAAAATTTTCAGAATATAATAACAGTAGTGAACTTATCAAACTTGCAAAGTTTCAAGTGCATAACCCGTACACTCAATATTTTACGGATATCTAAAATCCCCCGATTTCGTCACTCATTCACTGATGATCATAAAAACTGTAAGGGTACTTCCCGATGTCCTATCAGGTTGAAATTTGGTATGTGAGCTAGTTTTAGTACACAAACAACGGAAAAATTCTTAAACTTGAAACTTTCACCCCCAACCCTTAGAACCAGGGGATGTATAAGTTTGTATATAATTTTGATGCTGATGGTCTGAAAATTGATATATATATATATATATATATATATATATATATATATATATATATATATATATATATTGTTATGGAATTTTTGTTATGGTTCTATATTTATATCTAAATTTTGAGTATTTCAAAAGGATACATAGTACGTTACCTGGTTGAAACTATATCACAACATAATTGCAAGTACATGAATCAAAATTCAAAAGTTTCAACATTTAAATTTATTGTTTACATTCCAGAGAAAATTTCAATTCAAAATTATAGTCTTCGATTGTAGTATTCAATTTCCAAATTCATTGAGTTAAATTGCTGGTTTCTGGATGAGGCTAAAATTGAAAGATTTTGATAAGAAAAATGTAAATAAATTCTATGTTATTGTATTATGTATTAGTGTTAAGAAATCTAGAGAGTAAGGACTTTTGAGGAGTGAAACCAGGGAGACGAAAAAGAATTGAAAGGGGGAAGTATAAAAAATGGGGAATCAAGAAGGATGGAAAAATAAAAACTATAGGATATAGATGAAGAAATTGATAAATGGTGAATGATTTACCAATATAATATAGTGTGATTAGTATATGAATGGAAATGGTAATATGAAGAATGGTGACAGTTGATATGGACTTACAAAAACCAGAAATAAAGACATTGGACCAGTAATCTGAAGAATATATTACTGTAAATAAACATTCAAGAGATTAGTGTTTTCAAACAGACTGTGAAATCCGAAAGTGAGATAAGTGAGTTAACTCATAAAAATTAAATAACCTAAAAGTTAACTTAGTTTTATGTACACTGAACAAAAATCAACCATAGAATTAGATTATTATTCTTGATTATTATTAGAATAGTTTGATATTGAAATCAAATTTAATATTAATTAGTTATTGAGAGTTTATTGTATTTGATATAATTTAAATTATAATATTTTAAAATTCAAATCAAAATCTTTCAATTATAATTGAAATAAAATTTATGAACCCTCAATTGAGATAGAGTCTAGGCCAGGTAAATTTTTCAAAATTCAAAATTCTATAATTTTTTTATAATTTTGGTTCCTTAAAATTCAAATTAAATTAAAAAATTTTAAAGATAAAAAGAAAAAGGAACCATAACAAAAATGGCGCCCAACGCGTGGCTTGAATTATAAGAAATTTTTTATTTATTGAATTTCAGTTATTTATAATTATATAAATTTTAATCAAGTAACATAGTAAAATGAATACCAGAAGTAGAACAACAATGGGAGAAAGAGGAGAGCAAGAAGAAAATATAAGTGGAAATATAGGGGAGCAAGGTGGAGATCAATATGCCATTATGAATATGTTATTAAAGATCACACAAAATATAGAAAAACAAATCAAAGAAATGAATAGAAAATTAGATGAAAAATATGATAATATTGGAACGGATTTCAACAATACAATGACAATTCAGAGAGAAGAATTTCCTACAAAAATAAATGAAAATGAAACAAAACAGATAAACCAAAAAGTTGAAAATAAAATAGAAATACAAGAAGAAAAACTAGAAACACAAAATATAAAAATTTGGGAGGTGATGTACAGAGAGAATGCTGTTACATCAGAATTAATTAAAAAAAAAGATAATGAAAGGTATTATGATAGTAAAATTGAGAAAATTATTCACAAAGAACCACAAACAGAATTTGTTGATGACATCAAATCTTTAATCATTTCAGATACTGATAGAGTGAAAATTTTTATATCACTACACCACAAAAAGAAACAGAATTTCAATGAATTAGATCTCTCGTTGCTCACGGAAAAATATTCAAAAAGACAAATGAATGATCATGATCAACATACAACTAAACGAAAGAAAAGTGAAAAAAATTCAACAAGTACATCAAATTTCAATATAGAAACAATAATACCAAATAGTAAGAATGAAGAATTTATCAGGAAACCTAGAGTAAACAATTTAATACTTTTCGAAAGATCACTAGTATGGGACATGTTAGTGAATAGGTATTACAATGACAAATTTAATATAAGATGCCCAAATAACTTCCATATATCACTCAAGAATGAAAGCGATAAAGAACCTCCTCCAGGCTACAATGAAACAACAGAAGAGAAAAGATTACAGTATTTCATTGTTCGATTAAAAATTTCAAACATGTTACTGAAGATTTAGAAAATGTTATTATCAATTTTGATTAGTTTTAACCTTAAATCATTTGAGAAGGATAGAATATTACATGCAAAATTATAAACAAATTCAGCTCAGATTTCAATCCAAATATGCAAATGACTTACTACTTCAATGAATTTAAATAATTAGCATCACATATAAAGAACCATTGTGAATAATGAAAAGATGGAAAGGAATGCAATGAAATTTTTGAAGAGAATGAAAAAAAGAAATAAAAAGAAAACAAGATTCAAAAAAGGGGATTTAGTCATCGTAAAAACAAAAAGAGTATCCAATAGAAGTGCAAACAAGTGTGCCAAATTATTATTTCCATTTGATGGGCCATATGAAGTTGAAACGGAACATCCTGTGAATAGTTATTTATTGAAAGATATTAATACTGGAACAATCAAAGGCATATATAACATAGAAAGCATTTTTGAATACAAAGAATAACAGATAATGAGGATTTATAAAATTTGTTTTATATTTCCATAAATTTATTCTAAATTCATTTAAATATAAACAAATTTTTGGGGAATTTGTTATGGAATTTTTGTTATGGTTCTATATTTATATCTAAATTTTGAGTATTTCAAAAGGATACATAGTACGTTACCTGGTTGAAACTATATCACAACATAATTGCAAGTACATGAATCAAAATTCAAAAGTTTCAACATTTAAATTTATTGTTTACATTCCAGAGAAAATTTCAATTCAAAATTATAGTCTTCGATTGTAGTATTCAATTTCCAAATTCATTGAGTTAAATTGCTGGTTTCTGGATGAGGCTAAAATTGAAAGATTTTGATAAGAAAAATGTAAATAAATTCTATGTTATTGTATTATGTATTAGTGTTAAGAAATCTAGAGAGTAAGGACTTTTGAGGAGTGAAACCAGGGAGACGAAAAAGAATTGAAAGGGGGAAGTATAAAAAATGGGGAATCAAGAAGGATGGAAAAATAAAAACTATAGGATATAGATGAAGAAATTGATAAATGGTGAATGATTTACCAATATAATATAGTGTGATTAGTATATGAATGGAAATGGTAATATGAAGAATGGTGACAGTTGATATGGACTTACAAAAACCAGAAATAAAGACATTGGACCAGTAATCTGAAGAATATATTACTGTAAATAAACATTCAAGAGATTAGTGTTTTCAAACAGACTGTGAAATCCGAAAGTGAGATAAGTGAGTTAACTCATAAAAATTAAATAACCTAAAAGTTAACTTAGTTTTATGAACACTGAACAAAAATCAACCATAGAATTAGATTATTATTCTTGATTATTATTAGAATAGTTTGATATTGAAATCAAATTTAATATTAATTAGTTATTGAGAGTTTATTGTATTTGATATAATTTAAATTATAATATTTTAAAATTCAAATCAAAATCTTTCAATTATAATTGAAATAAAATTTATGAACCCTCAATTGAGATAGAGTCTAGGCCAGGTAAATTTTTCAAAATTCAAAATTCTATAATTTTTTTATAATTTTGGTTCCTTAAAATTCAAATTAAATTAAAAAATTTTAAAGATAAAAAGAAAAAGGAACCATAACAATATATATATATATATATATATATATAGTGAAATCTCCCAAGAGCGGACACCATTGGTTCCAGCTTCTTTGTCCGGACGTGGGGGGTGTACGTTTGTGGGAAGGTTCAAAATTAATACAAAAAGAAACGAAACGAAATATTTGATGAAATATATGTATAAATTTATAAAAAAAATTGATTTGCAAAATATGAAGCTGTTACAGAAATAGTTTACATTATAAATTGTATTCAGAAAAAATCAATAATCTTAGGTTGTGTCATTTTTTTTTCTCTTTCAGTGAGTAGACGTGTTTGAAGGTGGGTCTCCAGATTTTTAACCAATCGAAAAGCCACGAAATCATCTTGGGCAAATATTTTCGATTCGCTAATCAATTTAAGTGCTTCGGTATTAGATTTTATTTTGGTGCTTTCAGAAATAATGCTACCTTCAATTTGCTCTTCGTCATATTTCTCTTCATTTTCATTGACAAAATTGGAATAATCTTCAGTGGTAATTTCTTCGTCCAAATTAACAAATTCTGCATCATCCACTGTGTTGCACACTGCTTTACAGATTTTGAAGGAAGTAGCTAGTACTGACAAGGGTACGGAGTACTCTTCGTCATATGCCTCCTCAGAGATATTCGAAGAAGATCCATTTATTTTTAATCCTGCTTTAGTGAAACGATTTTGGATAGTTCGCTGGGAAACTTTATCCCAAGCTGTTTTAATGAAGTACAGTGCTTCCAGAATATTTATTGATTTGGATAATTCTGAAGCTGATGAAGCACTATCCATTTTTGATAGAACATGTTTCAGAATCTAGTCTCGGTAGAAAAATTTCACATTTTTGATTATGCCTTGGGTTTACGCGGTTGGGTGAGGTTGATCTCCTCAAGTGGGTACCATAGAGGACCCTGGTGGGTATCTACATATTGATATTTGCCGCTCTCCAGAATTCCGCGTCCGTTACTTGGAGGTTTTTCAGCACCGCTCAGAAAATTATAGTGTCCGTGTCCGTCCGATAGAGGTGTCCGCTCATGAGAATTCGTATAACAAGAAAATTGTCCCGAATTTCTCCGTTCCAGAGAAATTGTCCGTTTGTGGGGAGCGTCCGTTTATGGGAAGTGTCCGCCAAGAGAGGTTTCACTGTATATATATATATATAGCCGCAAATGTGCGGCTGGCTCCCTTGTGTTGACTCCGTTATGCGTTTTCGAATTCCAACTTTTCACCGTACTGATGAGGGCCGAAAGCCCGAAACATGAAATCTTTTCCATGTATTTTACCGATCCCTCATTATTCATATATTTTTTTTATATATATACAGGGTGTTTCCTTAACATGCGGCAAAAATTCAGGGGGCTGTTCCTTGGACTATTCTAAGAATATTTTGTCCTTTGATGATTTTTGAAAAACCTCTTTGTTTCGAAGATACAGGGCAAACAAAATTTTAGATAATAACATTTTATTATGAAAAATTACATGAAAATTTAACTTAACCTACAAAAACTGTTGAAAATGACCACCTCCAGCCAGCATACAAGCATCCAATCTTCTCCTCATTGACTGCCGAACCCTTTCAAAAACACCAGGATCATTTCTTATTAAGTTACACCCAGCAATGATCCGATTTCGCAAGTCTTCCACATTTTCTACTGGAGTGGTATAAACTAATGATTTTAGATGGCCCCATAGGAAATAATCTAAGGGGTTTAAGTCCGGGGAACGAGCAGGCCATAAATGAGGTCCACCTCTTCCAATCCAGCGATCTCCGTATGTTAATGTTAAAAACTCACGAGCAACCAAACTAATATGCGCTGGTGCACCATCGTGCATAAACCACATTGCATGTCTTATTGCCAATGGTACATTCTCCAAAAACAGAGGTAACGTTTGTTCTAAAAAGTTGCGATACACGTTCCCGGTAAGTCTTTCTGGTAAAAATATCGGCCCTATTAGCCAGTCACCCACAATAGCAACCCAAACATTCAATGAGAACAGGTGTTGAAAACGATCTTCAATTATCTCATGTGGATTCTCGTCGGCCCATACATGGTTGTTATGAAAATTTCTTATTGCATTTCTTGAGAAATTCGTTTCATCGGTAAAAAGAATCAGCGTCAGTAATTGAGGAATTTGAACTAATGTGGTTAAAAGCCATTGACAAAATGCAATACGTGGGGAAAATCAATAGGAATAAGTGCCTGAACGCGTTGCATATGGTATGGATATAACAAATTGTCTTTAAGAATTTTCCAAACAGTCTTATTACTCACATTCAAAGTATTGGCAATTTTTCGAGTAGAAGTTCTAGGGTCTTCTTCGATCATGTCCAGCACATTCTCTTCCAGTTCCACCGTTCTTACTGTGTTTGGCTTTCCTGGTCCCCCAATTTGTTTCAATGTGCCTGTTTCATGCAGACGTTGATGAATATTTTGAAACAATTTTCTGTCAGGAATATTACGCCCAGGAAATCGTTCAATGTACAACCTCCTAGCTTTTAATGAATTTCCATCAGCAAGTCCATAAATGAAATGCATGTCAGTCATCTCGGCATTTGTATAGTGATTCATAATAGTGAAAGATAAAATGTTAATTGCTAATACATCACAAAACGAATTCAAATGAAAACCGTGTTTAATCTGTATTCCTTTACCATCTGAACTTATCAATTTTAAGTCAAAAAACTGGCCGTTTTTTATAGTTGTCAAACACATTTAAAAATAAATTGTACCTACTTAGTAAACACAGTGCGGTACGCATTTTTATTTATACTATTATCAATTTTAAAAATATGAAAAATGTTGTTCGCCCTGTATCTTCGAAACAAAGAGGTTTTTCCAAAAACATCAAAGGACAAAATATTCTTAGAATAGTCCAAGTAACAGCTCCCTGAATTTTTGCCGCATGTTTAGGAAACACCCTGTATATATATATATATATATATATATATATATTAGGCTGATTCAAAAAAATCGACTTTTTTTGTTTTCACGAAACCCCCTCCTAATTATCTTCAGGGTATCGAAAAAAGACCTCTGTGAAAATATCAGCATCAGCTCCAAATAATAATATTTAGAGGTCGCTCATCAATTATTTCTTTTTTGCCTACTAATAGCAGGGAAAAAATTTCTTTTTTCAATAAAAAATTCCTAGAACACAAACCAATTGACGGATTTCTTTGTGTGATACATTTTCGTGTAGGCAATCAGATACACTACAAATATGTCCCTTACGATATTTCGATAAAACGGCCTCTTCAAAAGTTATTCGATTCGATGCTAATATTGAGGTATTTTTGAAGAAAAAAAATATTCAAAAAATCGTCTTTACTTGTTTTCACGCAACCCGCCTTCTAATCATCTTCAGGGCATCGACAAAAGGCGTCTGTGAAAATATTAGCTTTCTATTTTCGCTGCTGATGGCAGGAAAAAAAAATCTTTTTTACCAATAAAAAATTTTTAGTTCACGAACCAATAGACGGGTTCCACTGTATGATACATTTTGGTGTAGAGAACTAGATACTCTACGAAAACGGTCCATACGATATCTCGATAAAACCACTCGTTCTGAACTTTTTTTTCCAAAATACCTCAATATAAAGTATTAATATAGAGGTATTTTTGAAGAAAAAGTTCGAATAACTTTTGAACGATCAGTTTTATGGAAATATCGTTTCAAACATTTTCGTAGAGCATCTAGTTCCCTACACGAAAATATATTACACAGTGGAATCCGTCAATTGGTTCGTGAAGAGAAAATTTTTTATTGAAAAAAGAAAATTTTTTCCTGCTGTCAACAGCGGAAATAGAAATCATCGCTGAGCGACCTCTAAATATTAATATTCAAAGCTAATATCTTCACAGACGCCTTTTTTCGATACCCTGAAGATAATTAGAAATAGAGTTTCGTGAAAACAAACAGAATCGATTTTTTTGAATAATTTTTTTCTTCAAAAATACCTCAATATTAGCATCGAAACGAATAACTTTTGAAGCGGCCGTTTTATTGAAATATCGTAAGGGACATATTTGTAGAGTATCTGATTGTCTACACGAAAATGTATCACACAATGAAATTCGTCTATTGGTTTCTGCTCTAGGAATTTTTTATTGAAAAAAGAAATTTTTTCCCTGCTATTAGTAGGGAAAATAGAAATAATTGATGAGCGACCTCTAAATATTATTATTTGAAGCTGATATTTTCGTAGAGGTCTCTTTTCGATACCCTGAAGATAATTAGGGGGGGTTTCGTGAAAACAAAAAATGTCGATTTATTTGAAACAGTCTAATATATATATAGATTTGTTCGTTCGACCGTACATACTCGACCTACTTTTCAAACCAAAAGTGACGTCAGACCGGGCTCCGAGTCTGGGAACGTTCGACCATAGAATCATTATGAGGGAGGTAAGGGGATGTTAGGGGTGAATTTTCAGCTGGGTGTGAAAAGTCGGTTATACATGTTATTTTATACAAAAAGTTTCAGAATTTTGCCAGTGCGAGGGCGCTTCTGTCGACATCAACCTGATGTATATAATTCGTATAGTTAACCGACGCATTGAGTCCCGAAATATGGCAACGTTGAACCTCGACAGCTTTGGAATAATTCATGCTAGCTATTTTACATACAGACATCAAATCAACTATTTTGGATCTTATACGATCCCGAAATAGTGATTCGTCGCCATGAGCAATGAATTTACCACAGATATTTCGGATAAGAATCAAAAATTCGCTTTCTGTTCATTTGTATATATCAACCTTGGGGAAGCCTATACAGACCCGATAAAGGGAATCAACGTCTTGAAAATGGTTCAGTGAGGCAGTTTCTGGTTGAATTTTCATTTCCATGAATCGTTAGTCAAGAATTGAATCGGGTGAAATTTTCGGCGGTGAATAACTTTGAATGATTATGAAGCTTGATCTAGTTTCTGTATTCAATCATAGTCCAGGTGTTTTGCCGTTAACAATCCATTTGAACGAAAAATTTTCTCGAAGCCCCGAAGTCCAATATCCACAAATTGAAAATTGAATTGATGCTGCGTCCTCTCTACTCTCCAGACTTACCCCAGCAACTACTATCTGTTTCCCTAACCTCAAAAATGGTTTGGAATCGAAGTTATCGAAGCTGTCCATAAGTATTTTGAGGAGCTTTGTGTATTTTGAGAAGCTTGACGAATCTACGTTTAAAAACTTGTATAACTCAATCATAACACCGTTATGAGAAATGTATCAGTGTTGATGGAGATTATTTTGAAAAACATTCGTTTTTCCTGGTCAGGCCGGAAACTTTTCACCCCACCCTCATACATCTGATCAGAATTCTGACGGTGTCAGAAATTCAGCCTCCGAAGTACAATATTAGACCAAGGATCCTCTGAAAATGCCAACCGCAGTTGTAGGCGAATCGTTAGGTGAAATTATTCCTAAAGGACCACAGCCAATAAGCCGGGAAGACCCTTTCAATATCAGTTTAACAGTAACTCTTTGCAATCTCAGAACACCCCTAGATTCTAGAAGAATAACTTATAATTTTTGTAATTGTTTTTTCCTGTATTCGAGATTGGTCAATCGAATGACCTATTTCCAATTTCAGACCCCAAATATTGTGAATAAGTACACAAAATAAAAGTGGATCTGGAGGATTGTAATGTAAAAATTGTTGAGCATCCAGAATTGAATGTTTACTAACGATAATGTCAGGAGAAAGACGGATGATCACTGGAAAAAATTAAACTACTGAATGGTAGGAATGACATCTGAACATATCTTTTCTTGATCTTCTTCAACATCGAATGTTAGAAAGGTTGAATTAGAAATGTCAGATTAGAAAACCTGTTTCTTGCAATTAAATTGAGATCAAGCCACTAAGTACGTGAAATTTTGTTTGAGCCATGAAATAATGAAAATAACTAGGTACCCACCTCCTCACTGAATTTGAAAAAAATCACTTATTATTTAATTAAAATAGAGCAAAACATCCATCTCTCAGAAAATATCCCTAATTGCAAATTTCATCATATTTCCTAGGCGAATATGTAATCTATGCGTCAACTGACAAACAATATTACCAAAACAATCTATCTTTCATGCTCTGTTATGTATCGAAATCACTATGGAATGTCCCGAAGAGCTGGCAACACCGCTGGGATCGGAAACGCTGGCTGTATTTAGTGATGACGTATATGCGGGATTCGGAAGTTTGCGAGATGTTTCAGGATTGAAGAAGACTATCGGGTATACAACTTTTTCAAATTGAAAAAAATGCCCTCTCAGGTGACCTTGAGAGTTATATTTCCAAATAACTTATTTTTTACTTATATATTCATGAAATATTTTCGGATCATGTGGGTCTTAGGCAGATCCCAAATACATCGCCATCGCACCTTGAACCTAGGTAGGTGAAAGTATAAATATACTATTCTCCGTACATTGATGATATTGAACATGAATTGTGAATTAGTTTGACTTGAAATAGATTTTGTCATAAGCAACGTACAAAAAGAATTGAAATCCAACCAAAAACATTTTCATGTAAAAATATTGCCAAGACGAGGTCGTATTTCTAACATTATTAAAAAGTTATCAGATATCATGTAGAGCCAAGCGGCTAACTCTACACTCTTCATCTCCACAAGTCCTTTTTTCACAAACTCTATGCCTTAGTCAAAATAAGTGACTTGGCCGTTTGGTAACTATAAGAACTATTGTATAACAGAAACGTTATGAACAGTCAATGAATTTTCACCGCGTGAGCGGTAAAAGAGAAACGGCTCACTTATTTTGACTAAGGCATAGAGTTTGTGAAATAAGGACTTGCGAAGATGAAGAGTGTAGAGTTAGCAGCTTGGCTCTACATGAGATCTGATAACTTTTTGATAATGTTAGAAATACGACCTCGTCTTGGCAATATGTTTACATGAAAATGTTTTTGGTTGGATCCTTTATTCTGGACGGGCGACCATATATATGACGCTCATATTTGGTGGAGGTACTCCACATAGTACTATAAGGAATCCTATATATTAATCTGCCGCGCCTGAGTAAATCCCGAAATCCCAGCTTGGGCTCCCCTACTACAGAAGGAATACACAATGCAAATCACCACTCACCCTCAATTTTCGTATAGAGAGTATAAATTTTCTTATCAAATTAAATAAGGAATATACAGTTTTTCTAGATTATCAAAGTTTTTTTCATTATTACAATTATTTCATTTTGTTTCAGAACCCCATATTTTATTATTCAAAAGACAGATAACATCACCACCACCTAAAGAAGAGGATTAAATATTATGTGATATCTCTTTGTACATTTGTTTATATGTTAAGTTTTGTGTCATGGGAATGCATTACATTATGGAAAAATCATCTCATATGGTTTCATGTTATTTGAAATGCTGGCTGTATTGAGTCACATACAAAATGCATTTTTTTTGTATTGGATTCACAATTATATAAAAACAATTTATTCTTTTAGTAAATAAATTTTTTAAAGATTTCTTTTTTAATTTTCTTATCCAAATATGATTTCCTATTTGATCATAATGTTAAATTTTATGGAAGATTATTTCCGTTGTTTATAAATCTCATTTCAATACTCAATATTATTTCATAAACTAGAACATATTTATTATAATCAAATTCATTTTTTGAAACAGATGAAACAATGAACATGAGAAAAAATTAAATTGAAAAAAAAATTTCTTGAGTATTACATAAAATATAAATTACTGAATGATAGCTTCTGGGTGTTGAGTACGCATATGCTTGTTACGGTCTCCCTTCTGTCGGAATTCTCTTCCACACACAGTGCATGGATATGGACGTTCATCTGTGTGAATCCTTTTATGATTATTCAAAGCATCTGCCCTGAAGAATCTCTTATGACAAACCTATAAGTAGAGATTATTTTAACGAAAAAAGGAATCTGAATTTTTTTTCCCTAATAATTTGAAAAATGTTGATCCAATCAAATTGAAACTTTTGTAAAACAAGGAATGGGTTTACTGGATATTTGGAACATAGACTAGTGGACTACTAGAAGAATAAATTTCTTTCAACTGTATCTACTTTGGTTCAAAAAGCGACATTCTTTTGATGAGGTTTGTATTGTATTTCCATGCCTTCTGGGTTTCTGTGAAACCCACCAAAAGCTACTTAAAGCGTGTGCAAGTTAGGGGCAGGTATTATAAATGTGTCAACCGAGAGTTGAAATTCAACTTCAGCTTAAAGACCAGTTTCTTCACCTATGCCAAAACTGGCCTTCAAGCTAAGGTCGAATTTCAATTTTCGGCCGACACCAGCCCATAGAAGGATGAGTGTGTTCTGGGTAGGCTCTCTTATTGTGTCCCAAAGCACCTTAAATTATTTAAACAACAGTAAATGTGCGACGAGTTCTCCATACCAGAAAATTTATTCCTTGGCAGGGGTATTCTAAATAATACTGTGATGGCATCTATCGATGATATTTTTTTTCAGTTTGAATCTGTATTGCTGCAAATTACTGGATACATCAGTAGTAATTGGTTAATTTATTAAGTTTGATCAGAGCAAGAAGACGACAATGTAAGGATGATGAAGACAAAAAGGATCAGGACAGAATCGCTAGGTGGCCAAGCGAACAAATACCTGGTTAAAACCAAGAGGTCTCTAAAAGGCGCATTCAAAATTTGGTTTCAGAGACTACCTCGAAACAGTCAATATTGCTTAATGATAGTATCTGGTTATAAATTGATTAAATGATACTCACATCACAGCCATATCTTCTATCATTAGTATGGATTAAACGATGTTGATAATATACAGAACCTGTTAAGAAGCATTTATTACAAACAGCACATTTGAAGGGTCTTTCCCTTGTGTGTACTTTTCTTATATGGTCCTTTAGATCTGGTCGAATAGTATATCTTGCTTCGCATCCCTCATGGGGGCATGCAAAGGGTTTTATTCCTAAATGAATTGTAAATAGTTTATGTTACCATTAATTAATCTTTCAATTTCTTACACAATTCCGTGGTGCCGGGGAAAAAGGAGATAAGTCTATTTTGGAGCAAAACGAGATATGCTTTGATTCTGGACGATTTGTAATCAAACATCAAGTAATTCTGTGATGCCGAGGATAAAGAAGATAAATCCATTTTTGAGCAAAACGAGATAATGTCTTGATTCTGGACGATTTGTAATCAAACTTGAAGTAATTTTCCTGAACATTCTCAAAAATGGACTTGTCTCCTTTTTTCCCCGACACCATGGAATTATTGCTTAGGGCAGTTGACCTATTATATGATGGAAATATTTATTTCTTCTCAAAAGATAACTTAAGTGAATTGAAACTTTTCAACAAAATGAGGTAGATGGCACTGATTGGCTTGCAAAATTTACAGAAAAACTTTCAACAATCATCTCATTTGCATTACTAGGAAAAGTAAACTCACCTTGATGAAATCTCATATGCTGCCATAGATGAGATGTTTGCGAATAACTTCTACCACAAGTATCACAAACATATGGTTTCAAACACTTATGTGCACGACAATGGATTAACAATGCCTTAGCACTATGTAATATCTAAAAATCAAAACTTTTTGAAAGTTTTCACTTAATAAGTATTAATTAGGCCATCAACTTTAGTATGGTTTTTTGGAATTTTTTTTCAAATATCCATAAACTTCCCTTGGTACCTGATGAGTACTTTCTGTATCAGATGAACCCTTGAACATAAACGATTAATGTAACAGAAACTAACCTGGCCACAATCTTCACAACTGAAACTTGCTGCATGCTCTTCATCTCTGTGCTTTTCTAAATTGTTAACATTATCCCATACAAGTGGGCACCTTTCACATTGGTACTTGTATCCCTCATTTACCAGATTATGGAGCTTTTTACTTCTGATCCCAGATTTGGCACTTTTTCGCTTTCTTCCCCTTTTTTTTTTCTCCGGTTTGTCCGAAATCTCATTTTGCATAGATTCTTCGGTAACATCACTAAATTCTCTCTGTGTATAGGAACCTTCCATTCCAATATTCTCTTTATTTGAATTATCATAACTGAGCTTAGTCAACTGGCAAATTTTACTTATGGGCCGGTCTAATGTTATTAATACATCTTCAATGAGTTTATTTATAGCTTCACTACTATCAATGTGTTTATCTCTCATATTTTCTCTGTTAGAATGTGAATCATTAATATGTAGTTTGACTGTATAATGTTTCTTCTTAATTTTATGTGCATATAATAATTCATGAGATTTGAAAGTACGATCACAATATTCACAATAAGTTAACTTGGGAAGATAAAACATATTAGAAGTTTCTGAGCATATTTTCAACCAGTGCTGGGCAGCAACAGCGTATGATTCGAAACTACTATTGCAGTTGACACATTCATAATTTTTGGCAGTCGTATGCTTTCTCTGATGCAACAAGAGTAAACTTTTATCAGCATAAGTTCTATTGCAGAATTCACATTGTAACAGAATTTCTGTGAGAATTTTTTCAATTCGATTTTCATCTAATAATAGTTTTGTATTTAAATCATCATTGATTGAAGATACGGATACTGCACTAGAAATGTCCTCCTGAGTATTATTATTATTCTTTGGACTAATATGATCAAATTGATATAAATCTTGGGCACAAGTTTCTACGTGAATGTTAGCTGAATTCAACGATGAAAATACTTCATGACATTTTTTACATTTCCATACAGCAACATCACTACGATAAAACTTTGATATATCTCCAACCTTTTTACAATGATTTTCTTTATGTATTCTCAATCTATTTTCGCTAACAAACTGTTTATTGCAATGCTCACATATGTTTTCTTTAGAATTTTCATGACATATTTGATGTCTTTCTAAATTATTTTTACTTACAAATTGTTTTCCACACCTTTCACAATCATATTTGATTCTCATTCCCTTATTTATATCTTTCAAATCAGCATTTGCTTTCAAAACTACTTTGTCTGCATTAAATTCACATTGATGTCTCTGATATTGATATTTTGTGGGGAAGTTTGTTTCACAATTTTGACATCTTATCATAGTAGGAATATTCAAAGAAATCCTCATTTGATGATGCAAATAACATGGCGAAGCACTTCTTATACCCCGAGGTATAAAATTTTTCGGGCAGGAATATCCACTGGTCTGAATTGAATTTATATCACTAACGTTCTCGATTTTCACAAAACTTATAAGAGGATTATCCTCGTCTTCGCATTCAAAGTTATTGAGGCTCAATTTCAGCTTTTCCGGATCAGAAAGTAAATTTGGAGTTGGTTCTTGTTGTGAAATGTACCTTTTTGATAGAACTTCGCGGGTATAAAAATCTTGTTCATATTCCACTGCTGAAATAATTCCATTATGATTGATCTTGTATACTTTGAAAATAAGATTATCCGAGCTTCTCATTCTAAACTACTTGATGCAGAATCTATTTTTATTACATCAAAACAGCTTTGCTTGCCCAGAAAATATCAGTTGATTAAATTTTTCAATTTTGTAAATTTAAAAACAGTTGAAGTTTGCAGGTTGGCCACTTACAATTAAAAATTCCCCATAAATATAGTGATAGTCAAATATTTCCCTAGATGTTTTTTGAATGACATTGAAAGAGCATTGATTTTCAGAAATCAAAAAATTCGAAATTCCCATAAACATTTTATTACAAAAGTCTATGGCATACAACTTCCAAACACAAAAAGGAAAGTCCGTCGTTCTTTCGGTATTATTGGGAAGTACATTGTTGACTATTTCCGTATCTATATTGAGTAAGTACATTGCACTGCACCCTACAGACCACTGTTTTCGTAGGTAGATCCTCCGTTTTTTTTTGCTAGCAGTATCAGAAGGAAATAATACGGAGATAAAGAAACATGGTGAATGGAAGTCTGTGACGGTAGCCAAGGGCTGTTGGTCATTCTTTTGCTTATAGATATGCCATTGCAGAAAAAATTCCCCATGCTTTAGCAACTCAGCATAATCTAAAATTGTTTGTTTGTATTTTCCATGCCCTCTAGGTTCTGTGGAACCCCTCAGAAGATACTTAAAGCTTGTGCAAGTTAGAAGAATGGATGGATGTGTTCTGTGTATTTTACTTCCCGTTTCTACTAGTTATGATGGTACTGGGGATTCTATAGTATGCTTTCAATATGAGAAGAAAGTTGAGCAACCTAAATTGCATAGTTTGCTTATAGACAATGCTCCTATTGGTCGAACGTCATCCCCATAAACGTAATGTGTTATGAAGCTCCCTAATGTAGCAAGGCATAATCGTTTCTATTAGCGTTCTAAATTTATGATTAATATTAATGTTCATAAGTAATGATTTTTATATTAATAATAAAAATTCCTTAAATTACCTATTATTATAATTGAAAAATGTATATAAATCAAATATAACCGTCAAACCCACATTTTCTGAAAGTCTTGCTATGCCATTGTTTCTAACATACTGTTACAGATATTTTGATGGTCAATCCATAGGCAAAATGAACCAACTTGAAAATAAGTTTATTTTTTTATTACAAACACTGAAAGTATACAAAAGTTATAAAGGTGTATTTGATAAATTCAATTAATCGAAAGAGGATCTGCCTCATGAACAAATAATTGAAAAGACATTTGGTATACCAATTAAATCAATTAAAAAAAACATGAGTATATTTTCAATTGTCTGAGTTTGTTTCCTCAGAGGACTGTGGCAGATTTAGTTTATAAATTTATCTTCCAGTTTTAATGCCAAGCTACTTCTCTTGGGTTAGTTATACTTCCCAATTTAATATATCTAGCAGTCTGAGATATGGAAGAAAGAGCAGAAGTATTTGATGTTTGAACATTTTTATTTGTGTCAGCAGGAACCTGGGATCCATCTCCTTTGAGAACTGCTACTGGTTTCCATGAATTAGCATAATTCACTACAAAATTAAATTATATTCACTAAACTCTTATGTTTAGTAAACACTTACTTTTGAACATTCTTACAGTTCCATCATCTCCACTCGAGGCAAGAACAGTTCCAGTAATATTCCAGCAAACTCTCCACACAGTGCATCCATGGCTATCAAACTGAGCTACTGGTTGCACCTCAAGTTTGGTAACTCCGCTTGCATCAGAACTAAATGAACATAAAAATTGAGTGTCTAATAGAAAGGTTTTTGAACGCTATAATTATACTAAACTAAAATGATAGTTTCTCATGTGAAAATTAAACTCACGTATCAGGTATTAGGTTATAAATTCTAACATCTTTTGTAGCTACAGCTAATACGTGGAAGCTCCTTCCTAGGTTAGGTGAAAATGCAAGATCATGTACAGCATCTGTTACTGCTTGTATTGTTTCTAATTTGATCCACCTTCTACTATTTTCACTATATTCATAGATAAATACTTTCCACCATTGGCTGGATTTGGATCATCACTTCCTACCGTTAACATTTGAGAATGATTTCTGGAAAAATGATTTAATCTCAATATTAAGAAATTACTGATTTTTTTAATTCCAAGAGGCTCAGAGAAAAAATATTTTTATTCAGTGTGTCCAATACTGACTATGCATTGTCCAATAATTTTCTTGAGTTTGAACAAACCTATTATTGGGAAGTTATTATATTAATATGTTTCTTTTGGTTATGAATCAAATCTCACTCACTTAGAAACAGTAGAATTCCAACTAAGGGAACTACAAGGCAATTTACATGGAACTTCATGTTGTAGAGTCCACTGGGTCAAGTTCATAACATCAGGAGCTTCATAAATTCTGATTATGCCTTCAGCTGAGGAGGTAGCTAACTGGAGTCCTTGAGATTTGGGGCCAAATTTGACATCTGTGACAGAAGTTCTGGAATCCACCAAATTTGTTCTTCGTATCCAATGCCTCGTTCCCCTATCACCAGGTCCACTAGTTTCTCCAACTTGATAAAATGTTTGTTATAAAAAGGGTGGTAACGTTGAACAACAAACTCACTTATTTCCTCCCAAACTGCTGCTGTCCTGTCGAATGAACAAGTAGCCAAAACTTGTCCAAATTCAGGATGTGCCCAAGTTACTTTCCAAACAGAGCCACTGTGTGCTTTCCAGCTAGATGTCAAAACCCATTTACCCTCTGGGGTCTGATCCCAAACCTACACAATTAAATGATTCTTTAATTTTCTCAATACTTCAATCAAATGACTATTAGTCAGTCAACCGGTCACAGCTTTAGATAGGCGCGCAGATAGATTCACTTCAATTGAAACTTTGAGATTTCGGATTTATATACTCTCAATAAATATAACGTAGCGATGCTGCTGGGGCCGATCATGGCGACTATTTCTAAGACACACTTCGAGGATCTCAACAATAGAAAAGGTTTATCTTTTCACAAAATGTGTCTTAGCATTTCCATCTACTTACTTTGACATACTGGTCACTTGAGCAAGTTGCCATACGATGTCCATAAAAATCATAAGCAACATCATGTATCAAGTCCTTATGCTCTGCATTTATTTCCTGCGATTCAAACATATTGGGAAATAGCAAATATAATAATAGGAATAAAATCGGAGCAGAACCGATGGAATATCGCAGAATATACTAATTTATCAGAACATTATATATTCTATGTATTTTTTAGATGGAAATAAAAACAATGAATCTTAAAATAAAAATTGAATCCAAGTAAATTTGAAATCACTCGGTCGGAACCACAGAACATCAAAATATAGAAAGATATTCTGTGAACCATAGATGTACTCCATTTGCATATGTATGTTCTGTCAGGCCACAGATAGAGATAGGGATGGGTATCGATTAATCGGAATAATCGATGTTTTGACAAATTATCGATGTTTTTTTAATCGATATTTTCACCACATAACCAGTACCCACTTATCGACTTCCAATCAGGGTTCAACTTGAAGAATTGTTATTGTTCATATTTTATAATTCTCCAAAGAGTCTAATCAAAGTTTTTTTTCATTTTTACCGGCAGCATGAACCTTATTGCGCACACGAACGTAAATAAATACCGTAATGAACGCAATGAATTTTATTTTGGCTTCCAAAATACGAAATTTCGATTAGTCGGAATAATCCATGTTTTTAAAAACGATCATAGATAGATCATAGAAATAGATACATAGGGCCCGTTCCACTTGGCGACCACAACGCTCAAAATCGTTAAATTGGACAGCTAAAGGAGCATTTTGAGCGTTGTGATCGCCAAGTGGAACGAGCCCATAGATGGGCCCTAAGCGCGATATCAATGGAATGAAATTGATGATCACATAAGTCCAATTTTTGCGTGTTACCGGGTTACAAACGGTCATAAACGGTTACGATTTTCTGATACCGTTCGTATTTTTGCGAGAGCGGTAATAGAGGGGAAGGTGTTGTGACGTAGCCGTCATTGTGACCGTTGTTGAAAATCTGTAACCTTGTTCCGAAGCAGGGTAACTGGTAGCGGTTATAAGCGCATTCGCGCCAAATACGAAAATGCTTTATTTTGCATCTTGTAGATTGAAGCGTTCCTATATACGAAGTTTCTTGATTTATTCATTTGATTCATTTCTAACACCAGCTCAGCAATATGTGAAATAAAACCTATAATTATGCAAAATATTGTTAGTATTTGATTTTACATCCTCTCTTTCCAAATTTGTTCTTGCTTCATTTTTGACCTATCTTTACGCTTAATGTCTAGAGGTAATTCTGTTTTCAGATTATTATTTTTGAATATAATAATACAGGAAACTCATTAACATTTCTGGAAATATGCATATTAAAATAAGTACATCCTAGTTAAAACATATGATTCCCCAGTAACCAAGTATGTTTTAGCGAGGATGTATAACCGTGTTAAGAAATTGACAGTGAGGATGAGTGGGGGTAACCGCACTATTACCAAAAGTATAACCGGACTTATAACACGGTAACTCGCAGAAATTGGACTATATACAAAGCGGAGTTTGTTTTTGTTTTGAATTTTGACAGGTCGATGTAAACATGATGTAAACAAATGGCAGAGTCATGCGTTTTTTAGGGGTACTGAAACGAAATAAATATAACTTCATACACAGAGATCAATAGGTTTTTTTTAAGAAATGAATCGGTTCCACCTTATGGTGATTAGAGACGGGACATTATCTAAATAATTATAGGTTTACAGAATAAGAGAAAATGATTGGAATATTATACGATTTCATATCTCTTGAAGTGAATTAATGTAGTTCAGACAATTTTTTTAAGAATTAAAAAATTACATAATTTCTAATGAGAACTTGAGGTCCTGTGGAAGTGGTATACCTATATTTCGAAATGATGTAGATATATTTTACAGTCTATGAGAAAATTTAACTCTGTTAGAATCACATTAGGTGGTTTCAGTTCATTACAACAAATGGTATTCGTGTATCATCTTATGGTCCTATTCTGTAAAATCAATATACATCGATGTAACTTTACATCGGTGTAAGGATACATCGCGATGTAAGTAGGACAGTTACATCGGCAATGAAATTGGTATTCTATAAAGACGACTGTAAAAGATACCGTGGATGTTACATCTCTTAGCGCAGAAAACACAGAAACGAGACAGAATTTGAGATTTCAATAACATTTCAAGTTATTCTGACACATTCAACAGGTTATAATTCATTACCTAATCAACAGACAGTTGAGTTGAGACGTGTTTTTATTTCGAATTTGAGTGGTACAATTCGAATTTATCACTTGTTCGAAGAAAATCACCGAAGGTAATTTCCATGATAACCTTTACATATGTATTTAAAGTGTAGATAATGTTTTTTTTCATTTTCAGAAATGCGATGCGTTTGGAAAGAAGGACCATTAGAGACTCACAAGACGCGTTTTCTTTACCAAATGATCAATTCGTCAAATTATTTCGGTTGTCTAACAGTTGATTTAATTGATTCTTTATCTCCCCATGTTGCAAATCCTAGCAGGAATACTGCTATACCATTTCACTTGAAAGTACTAGCAACTTTATTTTTTTATATATATTTTATTGAGAAGAAACCGAAGTGTTATAGAACGAACATTCGGTATTATGAAAAAGAGGTTTGCTTGTTTTTTTCGACATAGAGTTCTACTCTACCACCCATCATATGCAGCATATATCATATATGCAGTTGCGATTTGTCACAACATTGCTCTTAAAGCTAATTTACCTATAGAAGAGTTTGCTGAAGAAATCAATATTGGCGAAGGAATACCAGTCAATGATATCCAATTGATAGGGGACTATGCAGATCTTGGACATTTAGCAAGAAACCAGTATATATTACAAAACAATGTATAATTTTATAATTGTATTATATTTCTGTAATAAAAAAAATGCAATTGTATGAACGCTTTATTAATATATATAGTATATATAAGATAAATAAGGTACAATTGTCAATTCTCTTCATAACTATCAAATTGAAAACCTGGATTTCCAAACTTATATTTGGCTATTTCAAATGCCAGTTTTTTCTTTTCGGTCAATTTGGTCGCTGTAAAATTAACATTCGATGTAGCCGAATTTACAGCGATGTTGCACTTGCAGAATTGCAATTTCATTACATCAGTGTAAAATTTCAAGGTTACAGCGTTACATCCCCTACATCGCCTTACAGAATAGGACCATTAGTGTGACTAAGTCGAAGTCTTCGAATAATGTTATTGATTTGAGCTGTGGTATTAAAAATATTCTCTTCTGTAATATAAATAATTATTTTTCAATAATTGCTTGCCAACTCGACGAAGAGCTAATATCAAGAAACTTTGTTTCTGGTCATAATGAAGAAAAATGCTTTGATCTAAGTGAAAAATTCTTATTGATACCTATTTATTTATCATATGACCTTACATACAACAAATATCAATACAATTCGAAATTTCTACCCACTACCCATAATCAACTGACGCCACTGTACTCACCTTTGTTGTTTGTTGCTGTTTATAAATAATAATGTTTTTCACATGTCTTGCAAATAATACAGTATTTCGACATTTTCCTGAAGTAAAAGAACTTCAATATCAATATAAGGCACATTAAAACTTAGGATCACGAATACTAGCTCAAATATCTTGAAATTAACAGAAATACCCCAGGTTAGGTTAATGTTTATAAACAGCAGGGGGGGGGGGAATGTAAACATTGAGATCTTTTCTTCATTTTTGCCTCTGTTTACATCTGACAGGGCTCATCTATGTTATCTATATCTATGATAACGATTAATCGGTGTATCGATTAGTTATACATGGAAAAATTAATCGATGTCAATAATCGATACCCATCCTTATATAGAGATCTATTACCTTTGAGAATGACAGATGAATCTGTATTTTTGACCGTCCGCATGACATACGACCATATACGTATAAACTCCTATACCGCTAGCATTGGCCTGTTTACCTGCATTCATTTGAAGCAGCGATCACGTGGTACAATTGTCCCCAGCTATGCACTGCGCATGCGCGAAGACTTAACCTAAAATATTTTCAAATAGTTACATTCACTTGTCAAATATATTTTACAGATGTAAAAAACGTAACCTCACTTTTTCCCTATTTGTAAAATTCTGAGTTTGCGCATGCGCAGATTGTTGCATGGGTCAACGGACATGGCAACTAGATTGCATCAATTTTATTTTCACGTTAGCAGTATAGGGTTCAATAGGTATATGGTTGACCCATGCAACAATCTGCGCATGCGCAAACTCACAATTTGACAAATAGAGAAAAAGTGAGGTTACGTTTTTTACATCTGTAAAATATATTTGACAAGTGCGCATGCGCAGTGTATCGCTGGGGGGGACAATTGTACCACGTGATCGCTGCGTCAGATGAATGCTAGCAGTATACGTATATGATTGACCACGGCCTACTAAATCTAACAGACCGGAAGGTTAGACGTTGCCGTTGTTACCAGCAACGTGCCTAGTGGCACGCGTAGATATAGAAAGTATACGGTTTTCTTGTGAAATTCGCACTATTTTCGAAATAATTTCACAATGAAATAAAGAACTACAGGGAGAAAAACAAAATATTTTTATCGCAAATAATCCAGAACTCTCCACGAGGAGGAAGCTGTTGTATTGAGTTCCACAAGATTACAATCAAAATGGAAATTATTCTACTTTCTGAAGCGAATAAAATAGGTGAATGAACATCAAAAGAAGAAACCAATATATTATTTCGCTATCGAAAACGATTACATTCTGACTGCTGATCTTTATTAACTCAAAATAAATCCTATAAAACAGAAATTCAACAAGAATAAGCTCTGAATGAATACAAATTATGAATTCAATCCTGAAAAAGGTTATATAAAACTAAAAATAAACTCTGAATAAACAAAAACAATTTCGATAACTAACGGCTGAAAGTGAGTAATTTCCTGTCGGAAAGAACAGTTCTTGGGATTCACTAACCATTATAAAATAATTATTAAGGAAGATATTACTCAAAATTTGGGAAAATTTGCTCAAGATAATTTCAAAAGGCTGCTGACATAGTGAAAATTTGTCGTAATAAACATCTCACGTACGCTGGAAATATGTCATGAATAAACATTCCAAAAACGTTATATTATTATATTGTAGAATTGAACAGAGTCATTTTCTTGAACGTTGGAAAAGAAGTGGGAGATTGCCTTGTCTTTGAAATGACAACAAAAGTCTGAAAATGAAACGATCTGATCTTGTTTGTCCCAATCGGTGTAAAAATGATCATAATGGACAACTAATTTTTGTCTCCGTTCCTCAGGATCAGTTCTTTTTGGAGTAATTGAATGAAGACGTCATGTAACTCGGATGATTTGGAAAAATTGAAGGAAATGCATCATCAGTTAATTTAGGAATTTTTCGAGGTATATTTATAACTAAACCTTAGGCGGTTGGATAAGAGTTATTTTTCATAATATGGGAATCTATAAAATGTTTAATATAAACTACACTGTCTTCGTGGATTTTAAAACTACTTTCTCTATGAATTGCTTTAAGTCCTTTTCTTCTCCTCGCGCAATCTTTCGGAAATCAAAATACCGACCCTTTCTTTTTCCATTAGTAGATTTATAGTTGCTTCTGAAACCGGGCCTTGCACAAGTAAAGGTACGTTCGTTTTGGACGCTCCGTTCACTCCTTTAACTCTTTTCGCGCCGTATGCGTTCGTGATTGGATTCTGGAGTAAAAAGTGCGTCGAACACTGCGTTCGTTTTTGATAGCGTGGGGTAAGTATAGAGTGAATGGAGCTCGCTCCTAAAGCCCCACCTCGTGAAGCCCGTGACCCGGGGTGAGCATGCGTATTGCGTATTAGACAATTTCAAAATAACAGCTGATCAGTTTGTTTATTTATTTTCAATTCGATTTCGTTTTGTTTTCTTTAATTGAAACTATATTCTTCTTTACTAATATTATGTCGACGTTAATAAACTTCTTTTTCTAGAGAAACTTTAGGGTTACCGGGCTAGGCTTGGATATCATTATCAATATAATGAATTTTTTTTATGAAAACTTCAAAAGTAGAAAGCGACATTCTAAAAAGTTGTTTAAACTGCCTATTAGGCATTCCTGGTACTACTTCTTCTGCAAAGTCGTAAATTTTTTAGCTAATTTCATTTTCTTCATCAGAAGAATCTTCAAAAAACAAATCTCGGCAAAAGTTCATTATTGGAACGACTTGGGAGAATGCAGTATATTTCTCTTGGAGTAAAAGAATGTATAGATAATTCTGAATATTTTTTGAAAACAGTAATCTCAGAAAACAAGAGTTCGATTGAAATCTAAAAATCAAAACATAAGATTAGAGGTTAGTTTCAAACGCTCTTCCAGCTCCGGAGCGTTCGACATCGGTTAATCAAACACCGCAAGCTCTGAAGTCACGCGACTAAAACGCCGCTCTCACTCCACTCCAACTCCATAAGTACAAATCGAACGTAGCTTAAGTGGCATCTTACTCAAATCGAAGATTTCCAAATGAAATTTTAATAAATATCGAAGTGAAAAGCCTTCCTGTTGATAATTCTTCCAGATATGAACACTCAAAGTCGAAAAATTCAATAACAAATCCGATACACACTGATCTTGCAACTGCAACACTTATTTTCACTTTATTTATTGATTAAAAAACCAATCACACGCACCCAGCGAAAAAACACAAATCTTTTTACATTATTCCCGGTCGAATTTTTGATGCGAATACATTTTCGCTTCTACCTTCCACACAGAATTGCAACTTGCAACTGCAAGATCGTACCACCCTGAGGCAGGACCCCAACCCGCTATGAACACTCCGGCAACGTCGCATTTTAACGGAACATTCCGGCATGTTAAATATCGTAGGCCGCGGATTGACACAAATCTTCCACAATCTGGCAACAGAAACGCGAAATGACACTGTCGGCGCATAGCATATGCAAGGAGAGGCATTTTCTGATTTTGGCATAGATAAATAATGGTTGCACCCCCCTGGATTTTGGGGTCGTAGGTCATAGAGAAGAGAAGGATATTGTCTCTTTCTTTGTCGTAGATTTTTTGTTTTTTTTCGGAATCTGCACCTTTACCGTCGTACCTGTACATATGTTTCACAGCCGCCCTAGATGACAATATTTCATGAACGTACCACGTACCATACACGCATACACACCAAGAGTCTATTATGTGCCAGGATATTTGATTTGAAGCATCTTTTTTACAGTATTTCATCTAGAACCATTCTTTTTTAATTGCATCTATCTTAAATCAGATTCCGTAATATTAAACTGTGAATCAGACTTTGGACTTTACTCAGAACCTCTAACTAGTATATGTAATCACGATAAGAATATAAGTATTTTATATCTGTGTCGTTTGGAAGTAAAGACATAATTGATACTTTAAATAATAAAATATGACTTCTGCAGTTAAAGGTGAGAATAATTCGATCAGACGCTATTGAAATATGTATATACATTATTCCTTAACTATTTGTTATTAACCATATCACCAGATTTTCTCGAGATTAGACAGAGTTCACTATCAGTTTGTTTCTACTACTTGCTATTTCAATCAAAATAAGTTCGAAAACCATTCTCAACTAAAGTATTAATAGAATGGTCTTTATTGGTCTTATGTATACAGAGTACTTCTGGTATGATTTATAGGAATATTTATTGTCGGGGCTAAAAGGACAGCCTTTGGTACATTTGGAGGAAAATTGTCTAATGTTTTAATAAGTGACCTTCAAGCCACTGCTGCCAAGGCTGCTCTTACATCTGGGGGTATTAAACCTGAATTAGTGGATACTGTCATTGTTGGTAATGTTCTTCAGGTAGGTCTGAGAGAAAATTTCAGTTCTTATAAATTTGCAATTTAAATTTATTACTTATAATTCTTTACTTTCAAAAGAATTCCAATGCCGATGGTGCCTTTGTTGCTCGTCATGCAGCTTTGAAAAGTGGCATTCCAATTGATAAACCAGCGCTCACAGTGAACAGGTTATGTGGTTCTGGATTCCAGTCAATCGTTAACAGCTGCCAGGATATTGCAACAGGGGCAGCACAAATTTCTTTAGCTGGTGGTGTAGATAACATGTCCTCTGTTCCTTTCTCTGCTCGGAATGTAAGGTTTGGAGTTCCTTTGGGCCAAAATATTGTTTTGGAGGATTCTTTGTGGCTTGGACTCACAGATTCATATTGTAAATTACCTATGGCACTTACTGCTGAAAAATTAGGTGCTCAAAAACAAGTAACAAGAGATGAAGTTGATGAGTATTCACTAAGGTCTCAAAAACTATGGAAAGCTGGTAAGAGATATTTCATCATGTTATATCAATATGTTGATGCTTAGTTTGCTCAGAACACTGATCTCTGTTGGCACTGCTGGGATCAATATTCTAAGAGCTAGTAACGTTTTGTAGTGAACATTTTAGGTCAGCCAAGTCTTAGATATGCTATTTCTTTCACTTTTGTGAACATTAATCAGGCAATCTGGCTGGCGGTAGTGGTTGCGTTCATCAGTACAGGTTGTTTCTTTGCTGGTAAATTGTAATTTTTCAAATTGCAGTAGTCGCCTAACGAAGTGGAACAGAGTTCTGTCAATCATTCCAGTGCGGAAAAAACACTTTCCAAATAAGTTAGGAATGATATTTTTCCTACAAACGTGAATGAAATACTTTTACGGAGAGTTTTCCTTTTGATACTGACATTAGCAAAATTTTTCAGCGTTTGGTGTATAGAGACATGACATCTTGTAGCTCATAAGTACATGTCCAAATTTTATGATTGACGCTACTCTCTGATATTTAATATTGAAATTAGCGTCTGGCACAGAGTTAGCATCGAGAAAACTTGGTAATAATAGTTATAGATTCATGTTTCGGAAAGTCCAATGGATGTAATGAAGAATAAAAGAACCTTCTTAAATCGATATGAAAAATCACAACCACTACCACAAGCCAGTTAGCCTGTTTCATCTCCAGGAAACTGGAGAAACAGCATATCTAAAAACTGGCCGACCCGAAATTCTTTTTTTTTCAACGTTGCTAGCACTCGTACTAAAATTTAATCATCTATTGTTTAGAGATTATTTTAAATCTATACGAGATTGTAAATTCAATTCTTTTTCTTAAATTTTGAATGAAATTTTTTTGAGAAGTTCCCAGCATATGAATGTCAAAGCTTTTGTTGAAATATTTAATTTTACCAAATATTCTTCATGAAGCTCAAGATACTGGAGTTTTCAAAGAGGAAATAGCTTCGCATCCAGTAAAAGTAAAGAAAGAAATAATCAATTTCGAAGTTGATGAACATCCAAGACCTCAAACTACTCTTGATGGATTGAAAAAATTGAAACCATTATTCAAAGAAAATGGGCTTGTAACAGCAGGTTCTGCTTCTGTAAGATATAAATGGATGACTATTCAGTATGAAAATGTATTAAGGTTGAAAATTTTTAGGGTATTTGTGATGGAGCTGGTGCTCTTGTCCTTTCCAGTGAAGAAGCTGCCAACAAGAATAATCTCAAGCCTTTAGCTAGGGTTCTGGCTTATTCTTCTGTAGGTGTTGACCCAACCATTATGGGAATTGGACCAGTACCAGCTATAAATTCAGCTCTTGCAGCTGCAGGAAAATCTCTGGGTGACATGGATTTAATTGAGGTAAATTATATTTTGAAATTTCCGAATTTGAAAGTGTATTGAATAAACTTGACATTTTTTCAGATCAATGAAGCATTTGCTGCACAAGTGTTAGCCTGTGCCAAAGAACTCAAACTTGACATGAACAAGTTGAACACCAGTGGTGGTGCTATTGCTCTTGGACATCCTCTTGCGGCATCTGGTGCTAGAATAATGACACACTTGGTGCATGAATTGAGGTAAGAATAAAATTACAGTAACAGATTTTTCATAATTGAATAAAAAACCTTACGAGTATGCTATAATTCTAATAATGAAGAGCATATCAACTTCAGACTCTACACCAGTAGTTCTTAACCTTTTCATGATCAGGGACCATTTGACAAAATTTTTGCCATGTGAAGGACCACAAACTGTTGAAGATAATATCGAGTAATATTACGTAAATATTTTTTTCAAATGAATGAAACGTGTTTATAGCTATAAATTTTGGCTGAAGCAGGCATAAATCATTCAATGTCAACAATATTTTTTTTCTATTTTATAGAGATTGCTATACAAGTTGAAGCAACTTTTTCAATGCGCTTTTTGTGGCTGCATATTTTTCAGAAATTTCTGAATTTTTTGGTTCAATACAACTTTAAGCCAACCGGATGCCGGCACTGGCATCCAAGTGATTTCGGTAATTAATTTTAATATAGATATATAGTCCGTTCCAAAATTATTGTCATCAGAGCAAGCCATGGAATTCCAGCCGGGGCTTTATTTCTAGTTACAAAAAGTAACTAAAAATTTCTGTGGGTTCATCATAGATTGAAATATATCAATATAACCTATAAAATGATTGAATATATTTTTCAAGGCAAATAAATTTGAAGATTTTTTTGTGGAATAATATTATTTTCGTCATTGTTGAACACATTTTCAAACTCAGTTTCAATTACAAAAAAAAAACAAGCTGAGATGATGACTAAAATATACACACCCACACTATTTCG
Source organism: Hippodamia convergens (assembly GCA_038502775.1). Classification (NCBI taxonomy): domain Eukaryota; kingdom Metazoa; phylum Arthropoda; class Insecta; order Coleoptera; family Coccinellidae; genus Hippodamia; species Hippodamia convergens. The sequence goes on from CM076607.1 coordinate 112,553,056, forward strand.
CTGTAGATCAAGGATCAAGCATGGGAATTGGAAATTCAGGATTGATAATAAAAATAGCGTGGAATACTTCAACATGAAATCTTGGAGGCTTTCGAGGAACTCCAATGTAGAGATATCATTCATTAAATAATCAAGGATAACTAAAAGTTCGTTCTCTATGAAGACTCTTCCGCAAATTTTGGAATCTTGATTACTATCGAAAATTCAGCCAAGTTCTCACCCTGTGTCATTTTTTCTGAGTAGGTATTGAGGAAAAGAAAGTCTAATGAAGCTGACATAACTTTATGATTCCATAGCCAAGTTGTTGAAACAAATAGAAAATATTTGTTGACAAATAGAAAATATTTGTTGACAAATTGTGAATCATAGGAAGTGTGATATGCTATAAAATAGATCACTATTATTTGTATTTTTATTAATACTGTCTTTTTCATGTTTCATTAAATAATATACCAAATGTTGATTTTGATTAAAACTCGGTTACTTTTCAGGCAGTTCAAAAAATATGTACAAACTGATTTATTCATTGTTTCTGAATTTTAGAAAGAATAACGTCGTATAATGTCTCTTTGAAGGTATAATCATGTGGAATAGGTTTCCATCCACTGCTCACTTCTGACCGTTAATGACTTGTCTTGCCTTCTTCCTCTCCAAAATTCATCTGAAAGTTCTAGGTGAAAACTGAAATTTGAGACTTATTTATTTATTCGAAAAAATCGAAAACACCTCGAACAAGTAAATGATTGTTACCTGAATAACTAGCAAAACGCGATTAAAACTGACAGAAACCTGCTGAATTGTTGAAAAACTCGCAATACCGACGAAAACTGCTTCACGTTTCCTTGTAGTTAGGCGAGGCGAGAGGTATCTTGATGAATTCCAGCCATTTTCAATTCGGTAATACTTGAGAAATATTCAAATTCAAAACTATTTTTTCGATTTAATCAAGAACATAAGCATACAGAAATAAATTCGAAAGGAGGTTAATTCAAACTCTGAAATGTCAAAATTTAGTGTTTTCAATCAACACCAACCTAAATCCTAGAACTCAAAAGTTACTGATGGGATATTACCAACATATTTTCGAGATTCCACAGCCGCTCGAGATGCCAATCATTTTGAAACGGACTACATGTAGTCTCATCTTATTGTGGTGGCCAGTTAATGCACCAGTCCCCACTAGGCTGTTTCCAGGAGGCTCAGTTAGGAAGAGTTACAGAGAATATACATAGTCATATTACATTTCAATTACTTCATCTTAAATTTCACCTCAGAAACATTAATCTGGCAGCATTTCGAAGCAGTCTCTGAATAAATCGTTCCTCAGAAGTCAGGAAAATAGCGATCAAATTAATTCTTCGAGTTATTCAAATGGTTGCAAATGTGATTTTGTATTTCTCCTTTAGATTCAGCATACAGTGTGTTAATGATTGTAAAAGTAATTATTTCAATCGCGGTATTTCTTATACCTATCATTGAAAAGTCATCCTCAAAATTCTAAGTTGGAACATCAATTTGAAATATGATGATCAATTATTGTACTGTCATTAGAGATTCCTAAAATATAATGGAGATGTTTCCAAGTTTTATTCAGTGATAAATTCAACTACCACTGAACATTTGGTGACCTCGACGTATCGAATCGATTGTGAACCAAAGCAGAAGAATAAGAAACAACAAGAAAAAATAAAAGTAGAATGTTTGTCGAAGGACTAAAACATAAAAAAGGCAGATAAAAGTTTGTAAATTGAGACCAATCACATCGTTTAAAGTAGCAGAACGAAATATTATTCGAAAAAACTGTCCATCTCTCAGTGTTGTTTGAAAATTGGTATTGAGTGGTGTTAATCAATGAATCTAATATTGATTTGTTTGCCATTTCTCCATAAATCCATAATCTTGAGAAACCGTTTTTATGGCGAAGAAAAAATTTATCTCATTCTTTCGGAAATTCAGTATATTAATGTGTTCTGATTGCAAACTTACTTTCATTTGAATCACATAAGTTTGTTTAGTTCGAATAAACACTACTAATATAATCTACTGAGCAAAGATTATAGAGTATAAAGATAGGAAACGACCCTATATCTCCAGTACTAAAAACCGACAACGATTTTCGATTAAGTCAACACGCGACATACTAGATGGCGCTGAGTAAATTTGTCGATACAGATTTCGGCATTCTACGAAGAGCGCGAAATTTGAATGAAATTATACGTATTAAATTGAATTTCGACTTTGTCAGGCCCAGAATATAACATCCTGAGCGACAAAACAAAAAGCAATGCTCTTTCTTGTTCTGCTCAGGATATTATTTTTCACTCGGACTTCAACTCAATTCATATAAATAAAACACGCCGTTAAATTTGTTATGTTTTTATTTGAGATGAATACCTTTTGAGAATATAGTACAGCAGTATCAGAGCAATTTAAAATAAACTACCAATTCAAGAATAGTTATTTATGATACAAGATCAGAAAGCATTGATATTCTTACACGAGTTCAAAATTCAAGAACGAGTCATCTTTATGAGGATTTGACACATACTTAGAGAAAAACATATTAGTTACAGAATAATCAGAACCACAATTATAGAGGTGTTCAGGATGTTATCCGATCCCATTCAACGACATACCTGCATCGCATACAGGATCAGGTATGAAAGCTTGGAATAGGAATAATTTCCGTTCAGTATTCAGTATTTCTTTATGGAACAATATTTAAATTGAATAATGAATGAACAAAGAAGACATCAAAAAATAATAACATATCAACTCATGAGTGCAAATTAATTCCGTTATAACCTACAGTATATCCAGCAATAGATGGTCGCATTCAGCAGACGTAGCACAAAGCGATGCTGTTACCTATCGGAAGCGGTATAGGTCGGAACCATATTAAACGCATGTGCCTCCTTAGACAGATAACTTTTTGATTATCTAATCAATTTACTTATTGCTAATTTATTACTGGATATGAGAGGCTGACCTTTAAAGGAGTGACGGATCACTTTCATCCTATTAATTTTGCACCGCAAAGAGTTGATTGTAGCCTTCATCCTCTTGATTTTGTCTTAGGGGACTCTTATATAGATGATTTTTCCCCTTTTTTTCAGTTTCACTCAAAGAAATAGCTGAAAAAGAGGAATATTAGGTCATTCAATAATTTGAATGAAAATTATCTCGAATTTACATTTACAAGCTAGAATGTATTCATGAAAATGGTTAAGTTTCAAAACTTATTGTGAATGAAGTCAGTAAGACATTTAAGAAACATTTAAAGATGAAGCTATGAGGTTAATGGAGAGACTTACAGTTATTATTTGAGCATTAACTAGGATTTGCCATATTCTTCTTCTATCGATGCCTATCCTCTGTGGATGTTGGCAATCATGTCAGCTTACAGCTGTCCTGAATATTTGAATGGTCGTCATCCTTGTCCATTGCCTGATATTCTGCATCCATGATGTTCGTTGGCGCCCTGGAGACAGTCTTCCTTCTATCTTGCCTTGTGAAATCAGTTGAAGCAGTTGATATTTTTCATTACGTAATACATGTCCCAGATATGACATTTTCCTGATTTTAATGCACTACAGTATTTCCAGATCATTCTGCATCCGTTTCATAACAGTATCATTCCTGACATGGTAGATGTTCGAACTCCTGAGCATTCGGCAATTCTCAATTTGTGGTGCAGCATCTGTTTTGGAAGCTCTAGATGTTGGAATTTCTGTAAAAGGAGAAGTTTTAATGAACGAATTCAATGACAGACATGTGTTTTTATTATATTAATATTCGCTCAGACTCACCGACAGAATTTATTGCAGCATTCATTTTCGTTCGAATAAGGACCCTTCAGGAATGGAATGCTTCCTGGATGGTAATTGTACCTGATTTGTTCTGGAGAAAAATGCTCACCGCATACTGTGTAAAATTTATTGAGATCGATATAGTCTCGCCCTGAAAATTCTATCCATTTCTGAGCACTGAAAATAAAAGGAATGAATAACACAGTTACAGAAGTCGTGTTTCATTACTTACATTTCCATTTTCTTTGGTAATGTGAAAAATGCTAATCCTTCTGTTATTGAAACCATACAACACGATCCAGAACTCATCTTAAAGTTGAAGAATAATAAATAATAATATAAGTAAATACCGAACAAACACACGACAGCAAAAACCAAGCAAACTTCGAAACTAGTTAATCAACAAGCAAGATGGCCGATTGGCGCCTTGACACAATACCTTACTAGAGCACAAGGCCATGAAACAACATTGGTGACGTCATCATAGGTAGTCCAAGTCAATTCCGAAATGCCAAAATATATTGATCGATTTAGATTTATTTTTTTCAACAGAAAGGAGGATCGTTGTAAACGAAAGTATTTCGAGGTTATTTGTGATATTTAAAAGATATGATAGATAGTGTTTTTCTCAGTAAAAGCATTGAGATTGAACTCCAAATGTTAGAAATGTAATAGAAGGTTAGTTCATTCATTCATTGAAATTTATGAATAATCATCCATTATCATAAGAAAAAACATTTTAGGAGAAGTGGTATTGCATGCTGGTCATATTATTATCTGTAGAAATTTGAGGAAAAGGATACTTCCAGTAGGAATTAGTGGAAAAATAATCAATAATATGGAATTGGCAAAAATATCAGCATGTAGTTGTTCTTGGTGAAGCTGGTCCTAATATCTATTTGAATATTCGAACAATAATTGGAAAGTGGAATTGAATACATACTTTAATTTAAGCAAAAGAACAAGATTCATATAGTTGCAGTTCCCAGAAGGTCTAATCAAGCCTTAAAGGCTTTATTTCAAATAATAATATTGATACCCTGATGCACAAACATGATCATTTTTGCTTGATAAATGTATTGATATACATGTTATAGTAAACAGATTGAGGTATAACACAAATATGTATTAAAGATATTCTGTAGAAAAGAAACTACTTTCTCTAGCGACGAACTCTTTGAGTTAGCTAAAGTGTTCATGGCCTGGCTCTTTTATACTACCAAAGGAAAAAACTGTAAATGGGAAATGTTTTTGGTCAAGAAATAATAATATGAAGTTACTCATGGTTAAGACAAGTTAAAGAAACTTCACCCTACCTAGAAGCTCTGTTATACGATGTATTGTCGAATCAAATCATACTGTCGGAAAGTTAAATTATGGACAAGGCAGCAGCTCTCACAATTCTGGCAAACTTCCCATAATTGACACAATTTTGTCTCAGAGCTATATTTGAATTAGTGTTCATTCTCCCTATTTATCATTTTGTTTTTGTGTAGATTCTGAAAATTTCTTTTTTTTCATTTTAGATTTTCACACACGTCTTTGGACTGTGGGTGCATGATGTTTATTCAAGTTGATTTAAAACTATAGTGAAGGAAAATTATTTCATGAATAAACATATTATTATATTTGCTTTTTATCAGGAAAATGTCTGTAGGGATATTTCATTTGATATTTTTAAATAAAATACAAATATTCAGCTTCATGAAAACTTTTATTAACATTATTGTTACATTTTGATAATTTTCAGCATTTAAATTTTAATGTATATAGAACAAAAGCTGCCCTTCACCGTTTTTCCATTTTTCCAACCATATCAAAAAATTGTGCAGAAACTCAAAAATGTATTGAGAATTGATGGTAACTGGTTCATTTCGAAGTCTTTGTCCTTTTAGGGGTGTTTTCACATTAATTATATCCCACCATCTGGCAATTAATGCTATGAAAACTGAGGTATCCTTATAAGATGACAAGCATACTTTGGGTCCTAGTTGTTCTAGGGCTGCTACAATGCTGTCATTAAATACTTGCAAAACTAATTTCACATTTTGTCTTTCTATTGAAGAAGGATACAGAGCCTTTAATGATAAAGTATATCCATATTTGATCAGTTGACCGTTTTCACGCATATCCATTTCTTTTGATGCACCAAATGCAGCTACTTGTTGCATGTTCAATAGAATTGTTGGAGCCCACAACAATATTTCCTCCCTTATAGTCCAAATTAGGGTTTATATGTATTTCATCTACCATTAACGAAACAATTTTGTCATTAGTGTCTAATAAATAAAACTTGCTTTTTATGTATTGTAAGAAATGTTCGTCACATTGTTCATATCTTGGATCTGTATTAAACTTTGCACAAATTATTTGAATAGTTTGTGGAGAATGAAGGGTAAGTTTACCAGATCCTCTTAAAAATTTATAACCATGTGGAGATATTTGGAACAGCAAGCAAGAAAATAGCATCATTTCATATGAATATCTGCATCTGGTTTTTGTCCAAATGGCGGAGAGCTGAAGTTGTTCTCGCACAAATTTTATTGTATCTCTACCACAATTCTCTTGACAATTTTCCATGTCTTCAGATAGATCCTCTAAAATATCATTTATAAAGTTGAGTTTTTCCTTTATTTTGTCACCACTCTTTTGATTAATGTTATTAAAACACAGCATACTGCCGCACAAAATTTTGTCCAAAATATTTATGTCTGTAACATGCACTGGAAATATTAAGTCCACCCTGATATTTTTAAATAGTACATTAACCCTCAGGTCTTCAGACACATAAACTTTTATTTTTACAACTGGAATTTCTGATGACTCGTCCAAATAGAAAAAAACACAGGTTTTTTTCTCCTTTAGCCATTATCCTTTCGGAACAGACACTTTTGTAAAAGCCTCAGCTAAAGTTGCAAATGGCACAGCTGAATCAAATGCTGAACTTGATTTAATACTCTCAGCAGTGGTTTTCTCAAGATCTCAGCATTCCATTTTTGATCGCTTGGATTGAGGAGAAACTCTAGTATGGACATCTGATCTGCTCAAATAGGCTGGACAACCTGGCAATTTTGTTGGTATCGCTCCTAAAACAAATGTTAAAAGAGAAATAGAAGACCACCAGATAATTAACATTTTGTTAAAAACATTTCAACTAGTCTAATCCCCCATATCCAAAGTCCATACTAGCCAAAAAATTTTCAGATGTACCTATAATGAACCACAGTTTATAGTAATAATTAAGTAAAAATAAATACTTACATATTTTTAACCTAGGAAACTTTAATGGTATTTCGACTTTTTGACCTGTGACTTCATGTTTATAGCTTGTGGACTTTTCGATGAATTCTGGTTGGAAATGTAGTTCGCAAACCTAGAAACAAGTTACTTTTCAGAGGCAGGCAAAACAGTTTGATTTTCAATAATTAATACCTTACTGCTGTTACGGGGAACGAAATCTTTCCTTTTAATGGCATTTAACCAACTTTTCTTAAGTTGCTCGTCTTTGGGAAACCCAAATGATTACCCCTGCATTTGGGAACAGAGCAACGAAATGGCATGATATCGCCTGGAAAAAACTGAGATTAAAGCTAAGAAAAGAACTTAAAAATATCAAAAGTCTCGAAGAAAAAATCAAAATTAAATCCACATAACCTCGAACATGAAATGCAAAATTTTTAAGAACTAGAGGTAAATTAGTGAACAAATATAAGCAGGCCTTTTGCCTTACCTGTTATGAACTGATGTAACACCAAAATAACTACAAATATATGAATAAACACTGCAAAACACTCACAATACCGGCAAAACATACACAAATAATGGCGGATTATTGACTACTCACACCCTTCACCCCCCATCAGCTGTCATTCTGTTTCATGGCCTTGTGTTCTAGTAAGGTATTGCTTGACAGCCACGAAGCTAGCACGGAATCAATCACGTGCTAAATTTTAGTCAACAAGTGACTCTTCAGATGGCGCTGACAACCGTTGTCGCCTCGTTTCCCATCTTTATACTTTATAATCTTTGCTACTGAGGTGTATGACATGACGTGTGCCATGAGCGAAACAGAAGAACAGATGATTCAGTTTACTTATAATTCAAAAAATGGATTATGTTCTCCCACAATTTTAGTTAATTGAGGAACGATATTCGCTGTTTTTGCCTTCGAACTTCACAATTGTGTATTAGCAAGCAGTTAGTACGAAACAGTCAAGGAAACCAAATGAATCAAATGAAATTTATGAAGTAATGAGATGTTAGTTGGCGGTTGCGCTGTGTATAACTCTCGTATAGTTACCCCGATCAGAGACAATCGAGACGGTTAACTACCTGCTAAAAATTTGGGTCATCTCTCTCTAATTCACGCAAACATATGCATAGATGGCACTGCTTGTAGTTTAGGAAGGGGATCGCGGGAAAATTTGAAATTTCCGCGGGAGATTTGAAATGTACTCTTCCATTTAGCAGCTGCCATAACAATTACTAAATATTGCATGAGAAAACTTTTACATTTTTCAGTAGACATTCTACTGTAAAATGAAAAGTCTCCCACACAATATTTTGCACAAAATTCAATGAATATTACATGTGAAATAGGATGCACAGAATAAAAGGAGGTAGTAAATAAGCAGAAAACATTTGATTATTTCCTGCTTAATTCACAATCAATTCAAATAAACAGATTGAAATGAATACGAGATGATCGATATATAAAGATTAAATAATTTTGAATGAAAAAGAATCAAACATTTACAGGATTAATTCACCATTTGAGTGAATGTGCCATTTTAAAATGAAAAGGAAACTTAGAATATACAGATGAGAAGAAATTACAAATGATCTTGATAAAGAGCAGTTCATTGTTAAGAAAAAAAGGCCAATCACCACATGAATTCACTGTTCACATTAATCTGCTAATGCTTAGACAGATGTTTATGATAGATTATCAAAATTGAAGAACATTCATTACAAAAATATATATACAATCATCTCTGATGGATGCATCAATATAAGATTACATATTATAAATATAAAGATGAGAGAAAAAAATAATTCAAATTAACAGTCAAAAATGATCAAAGGCTCCAAACACCAAAAGGTATGATGGATAAAGATTACATATGTATAAATTATCAAACTCGCACTCAGGGTGGGTTTCACAAAACTTTAATTGTGCGATTAAAAAACCTTACGTCAATTCGAACCAATCGAATCCCTCTTTTTGAAATTTCAACGAATCGCAGTAGCTACAATTAATTTATTTAATGGCACAATCGAAGTTTTGTAAAATGCTTAACAGGCAACTTGTCGAATTGGTTGAGGCTTCCATGACCATCATTTAATGTCACTTGTTTTTCAAGCATTTTGACCATGGTCATAGATTAGTTCTTGACATGTCACAAGTTCGAGTGTCTGTCATCTTCAGGAGATATACTGAAGATGTATGTTATACTGAAGATGTCAGACACTCGAACAGGTGAGACGTTAGGAATGGATCCATGATGACTGCCAAAATGCTCAAACAACAACTGATAGAAAACGTATTACTCATGTCTCAATTTTGAAAGTGTTGTTGTTGAACATATTTTTTATGACATTCATATCGGACAAATTTGATAAAGCTCTTAAGCAATGGGACCTTTCATGGCACAGACTTTTTATTATCCTCAACTTTCTGTCCCTCCTTTGTATCAAGGATATCATCTTCCTTTTTCTTGGCAAAACTTTCATATCAGAGATGTTGCCAATATCTCTGAAAATTCTCCTTCTTGAAAAAGATGGCGTTTGGAAGTCAGCATTTTCAGTTGAAAATGACTGACACTGCCTAGGAAGTGGGCTCTCACTTCTCAGTTCTTCTACCACTTATTCAATGTATTCTGAAAAAAAAGTTATGAGTACTTCTGATCTAGAATGGCACAAATTTATATTCATATTATAACCCTAAATAAACTTTCGATGCCAAATAAAGCATAATATGAAAGAGAATGAAACGAAAAACAAATACCTTCTTGAGCCTTTTCATAGGATTGTTCCTGAATTGGAATAGAGGGTGAGACCTCAGCTTTCTCAAGCATAACTGCCTCAAAGTTTCCTACAAAAAAAAATTATAAATCCTCCTAAACTTAAAAAGCATACCCTCACTAGCTCTTATCGTATAATGATCAGAAAGAGTAAATACCTTCTTGGGTCTTTTCAGAAGATGGTTCTTCAAGAATGGGGACAAACTGAGAGACCTCTCCTTGAACAGTTTCTTCTACTACCTCAATATTTCCTGAAAAAAAAAATTATCAGCACCCTCACCTTTGATAGCAAAATTTACTAGCCCTTTTAATATAATAATCAACTTGTCACAAAAGAACAGTAACACTAGAGGGAGATTACTCTCAGTTCAGCCAGAGATATAATACAACTGAAGTATGAGTAGTTTCTTAGTAAGTGAATACATACCTCGTTGGGATGGGACAGAAGATTGTCCTGAAGAACAACCTCCACTTTCCCAGGCAATTTTGTCGGGATCCAGCGTTTAGGAATTGCATCATTCTTCAGTCTACAACAGAAGGCATCTCTAAAAGAATCCGGACTAAAGTGTCTGTCGCAAATCCTGCGACCTCTCAAGGTTTCTCCAAGAAATGTCATTCCCAAACTTTCCTGTCACTGTCTGGATCTAAAATTATAACATAATTAACATGACGAAACGTTTACATATTTAAGATAACTTACTTTTCAAGATTAGAAGGAAAACAAAACAGTTTCTTCGCTTCCATATCATCTGCTCCGCAAATATAGCAACGCATATTGAAATAAAAATATAACTGATTTTTACACTTAATACAATATTGGTCAGAGTCAAGAGAACTAATATCAAGAATATGCACCACGACGTCAAGAGAGAATAGAACGAGACGAGAATCACAATTCACAACATAACCACAGTTCAGGATGTAAACATTCCGCGGCCATCGGCCATTTTCAAATTTTCATCGACCCTAGTGCGCATGATATATTCCTGCGCTGCCAGCGACACCTAACCAGTAGCATACATCAAGTTTTAAACAAAGATAGATTTATGGGAGTCCATTGGTAAGACAGAGACTTCCGAGATTTAGAGTTAGTGACCCAAATTTTAGTACCTAGTTGACCGTCTCGATTGTCTCTGCCCCGATCCTTGCAACTTCGGAGACGCATGCTCAGCGCTCTGTTGCGCCGACTCATTTTCGGAATGACCACTTAGGGACCACCAGTGGTCCGCGGACCACCGGTTAAGAACCGCTGCTCTAGACTGAAAGGTTCCAGGTTTTATTCTTTAATTAGTAAAAACATTTTTTGATTAATATTTTTTCACCACGCTATTGGATCACCAATGAACAGTGCAATGCCTAGGGTGGTATAGAGACAACTTTTCTGTGGTCTGGGAAAGGACCAATATAACAAAGGGGTAAACAGAACAAACTCTGGAGAATTACTCCTAGACTTGTGCAAGTAAAGAAATTTGTGGAATTCTCGCTGACCTACACCAGAAAGCTCATAAAGCTGCCATGAGCTGAGCTTCGGGTAATGGTAGGTCTGCTGGCCGGACACTGCCAATACAAACATCTTTTGTATCCCATGGGAAAATCAGCAGCTGAAATTTGCAGGCTATGTGGATCAGGGGAAGAAAAGGCTGAACACATGGTATGCAAGTGTCCAGAGCTGGTGACACTAAGAACCATCCACATCGAAAAGTCGGTTCTAGATCCTCATGGAGGTAACAGCTAAAGCTCCTAAGGATGTCATCAAATTGATCAACGCCATTGACGGCCTTGGGATTTGAATGAACAAGTTGGGTGGAGAACAAAAGATCCTCGTGGTCGAAGTTCCTGGAAGGCTGAACCCAACCACAACGAACGCCATTCAGAATGATAATAATAATGTCAACTTCTGACTCTAGAGCAGTGTGTTCCAAACTGTGGGGCGCGAGACTGTTGCAGGGGGGGCACGCAGCTGATTCCAAAATATCATTTTCGAATACAAACCAAAAAAGTTGAATAGGTGTCAAAAAAATTAATCAGAAAAACGGTTATAGAAAAATTAAGGGTTGCACAACAAATTTTTTTTTTAAAGTGGGGGGCGCAGGTTCAAAAAGTTTGGAATGCACTGCTCCGGAGTGAGAGGTTCCAGGTTTTAATCTTTAATTAGTAAAATAATTTTTTGATTACATTTTATTTTTTCACCTTGTTACTGGGTTACCAATGAACAGCGCAGTCAAGTATATATATTTCGTATGAGAAGCACATTATAAACAATACAACATCACAAACAAAAAGGCTCGGCACAAGCACAAATATAAACGAGAAAATGGCAGAACAATTACAATTATTCAGATGTCAATATCTAGGCTCTCATCTCAATCCCCTGCCTCAGGGGAAACGGAGAAAATTTTATTGTGGTGGTCTATAATATACATTCCAAATGGAATGAGGTCATAGTTGCCAACCTGAAGGTTAAAAATCTGGAAAACATTATCGATCCAACCATTGAGCCTGAGGTTATGAGCCTACCTCGACGGACCTTGTGTCGGCTGAATCGGTTTAGAGTGAGTCACTCAGCGGAGTGCGACTGTGGCGCGCCGAGACAGACAATGGACCACATATTAAACGATAAACGAATGCCCAATAAGAGCAGTCTACAGTCTGTCCAAATCCAAGAGGCCAGGCGTAAACATTGCAGCATGCAGTGATCACGCATCAAGAACGTGATAACCCAGAGATGTACTGACAACAACCACAAAGATTCGCATACAATTAAACGTAATGCGGTTCTGCAGAGGGTGTCGCTTGCACACGTGGCGTTCTTGAGGCTTCGACCAATAGGAGCATACTCCTAATATGATCACGCGTTTGTCGGTTTGTTTACGATGGCCTCTCGGATTTGGATAGACTGTAGGGTGGTATAGAGACAAAGTCTACACAAAATACTCTGTTTTTGCACTATGCAGCATTGGGATTATCCCGACTTCAAGTTGATGTAGGAACAAACTAGCCGACTTCCATGTTAGTAAAATATTTAGGGTAATCCTGGGTCAATGAAAATATTGTTGATATTCCAATTTTTCTTTTCATATCCCTGTACTCAGTGCCGGATTTACCACTAGGCCGACTAGGCCGCGGCTGCAAACGCCAGGATTTTTTTTTAATTACACAAACAACAAGTGTAGAAGATATTCAAACATACCATAATTAACAAGGTTCGACTTCTCTTCTCAACTGCAGTGGTAGGGGGACACGGCTTTACACGACGTAAATTCCAGCATAGCCCAGCCAGCCAACAAGTCTTTAAACAATCGAGCAAAAAAGTGCTGAGTTTAAGCGTCAAGGTCAAACCTTCGGCGCGTCTGTCTACCTTTTTTTTCTAGTTCTGAGATAGTGAATTGGCAACAGTGGCCCCATGGCTTTCCGAGGAAGTGCACCCGGACCCCCCCCTTATCGCTGGGGAGAACGCCCGGTAGGAAGGCGGCCGCACAAATAATTTGGCCTAGGTCTTCTTGTTGTGTAAATCCGGCACTGCCTGTACTTATGAAAAATCGATATTTTAGTATTCTTGAGTTGAATAAAATGGAAATATACATATGCATACAGGGTGTACCACGAATTTGATGACAAAATAATCACCTCAAAATTAAACTATTTCAATTCTGCCTGCTGGACATTCAATAAAAATCTACATGTTCCATAAGGTAACTAATAAATTAAACAGCTTTCATAATTGAATACATATTTTCAACACCTTATCCTCACGAACTGCTTGAGTAGAATCCAATGCCTTTCAAGAACATTAAATGACGATTTCCATTCAAGGACTAATTAACATTTCATCTGTCTTTCTACAGCCTCTTCGGATGTCACTATTCTTCACAAGATGTCTCATGAAGTGCTTTTTTTTGAGATATGTTTTAATTTTGAGCTCACAATCAGATTATATGCTTACTTTTGTGCAGCTTGATTGTCATTGTAAATTAAAATTGTTTAATTATGGCATCCTATAACATATACAAGATTTTTTAAATGTACTGCTTCTTTTGATCAGTTACTGACATGTACCTAGCTTCTGATGTTGATAATGCTATTAGTCTAACCCTGAGTTGCAGAAACGTCCATTAAATTTAATGCTGCCTCAATTCTCCATTAAACGGAGTATCCATGGCTACCGTCTATGGATATTCCGTTTAAGGGAGAATTAAAGCGGCATTAAATTTTAATGGACGTTCCTGCAACTCAGTGTAAGATCCGAACCTACATCGACCTTCACCGAGATGATAATAGAATAGAACCTATTTCATAATAAACATCAGATGTTAGATAATATATAAAAAATAGGTTGCCTAAAAAAATCCTGGACAGAGTATTTTTAATTATTTTTTCAAAAATGATTTTTCATGACATTTTGCAACATCATGATGATAAGAAAATTTCATACTGGACTTGTAGTATGAAACATGTAGAATCTGCAGACATAGGGTTGCCTGCTATTTACCTGGACGAACTACTGGTTGCCTGGTTTAAACAGGTATGTCGAAATGAGATAATTTCACCGGTGTGATAATAGAAAAAAAATTATATCAGCATAAGCGCTGTTTTATTGTGAACACGTTGATATAGGGTTGCCTTCGAAAAAATTGGACCTAATAAGGGTTGCCGAGGTTTGAAGTTTGCATTGTTGACGCGCCAGGTAATAATAAAGGACCGAAAATCGCAGTCGTATCTGAATGTAAGACAGTGCGAATGCTCGGTACGTATACCTACTATTAAAAGAGATATCCCTACTACCCCCCCCCATAGACCATATTGAAAACAGTACACCATGTAACCACCTTTCATTTGGGAAATTTACCTAAGATCAATTCGAAATCTACCAAAAGTCTACCGAATTTTGAATGAAATCTACCATGTTATTATCGAATTTTTTTATGTATTCTCCTTATCCGATACTGTATAATGCTATTGAGAGATGAGTGATCTCAACATGATATGAACTGCTCCGGACGAGTAAGGGATATTGACTCAAATTGCAAAAAAATATATTTCAAATGAGATTTTGTGATGAAAATTCATATTAATATGAATTCAAGCAGAAAATTATATTTAATTTTAGCCTGTGGGTCTGCAGCGTATACAGGGTGGTTAAGAAAAATCGAGCAAAATAACGAAATTAAATTCCCAGAGAATTCAAGCATTTTACGGCTATCAATAAAATGTATGGCCTCCACGGGCATCAATAACAGCTTGACATCTTCTTTGCATACTGCACACGAGGTTGTTGAACATTTCTTAAGGAATTTGGTTTCATAAACGAGGCAGATCATTTAAGGTAGTTGGATGATTATCCTATCTACTTTGGCTCACATCCCATGCATGTTCTATGCAATTCAAATCTGATGGGTGCGAAGGTATTGGAAATTGTGGAATATCAAGCTCCTCGCGCGCATTCTCAACTATGGCTGCACGGTGCGGTCAACGACTAAGAAGCAATCGAACCAATTTGATTGCAATAATTGCATCGATTTAGCTTTAAAGTTGGGACCCAAAATATGTTAAAGTCTACCTGATCATAATGCATTCACAGGTTGTGATTACACTGCACCATTTTATAATAAAGGAAAGGTCTAACCATTTGAAATATTCTCGAAAAATGAGACGTATCAAAGTATTTTGAACCATGAAAAACTGAATGCTGTTGAAGAGTTCACAGCACAAATGTATGGCATAAAGCACTGCCGATCAGTAAACGATGCGAGAATTTGTATTATCATGAATAGGTACGGCGCAAAATAAGACGGCGAACAATTTTCAAACAAAATTAAAAGGTTTGACTCCAACTCTATAGCTGTCTTACATTCAGATACGACTGCGATGTTCGGTCCTTTATTATTACCTGGAGCGTCAACAATGCAACCTTCAAACCTCGGCAACCCCTATTAGGTCCAATTTTGTTGCAGGCAACCCTATATCAACGTGTTCACAATAAAACAGCGCTTATGCTGATATAATTTTTTTTCTATTATCACACCGGTGAAATTATCTCATTTCGACATACCTGTTTAAACCAGGCAACCAGTAGTTCGTCCTGGTAAATAGCAGGCAACCCTATGTCTGCAGATTCTACATGTTTCATACTACAAGTCCAGTATAAAATTTTCTTATTATCATGATGTTGCAAAATGTCATGAAAAATCATTTTTGAAAAAATAATTAAAAATACTCTGTCCAGGATTTTTTTAGGCAACCTATTTTTTATATATTATCTTACATCTGAAGTTCATTATGAAATAGGTTCTATTCTATTATCAGCTCGGTGAAGGTCGATGTAGGTTCGGATCTTCTACTATATTTTTATTTGTTTCATTGATTCCCAACAGACTGGAAGGTTGGCAAAAATGAAGCAATAACCAGTATAAAATCAGGATCTATCAATTTTACATGCACCCCGATCTGCTTCAGCAATTTTAGTTAATAATTTTTTAACCTTATAAATATCTCAGTACACGTTTTGCATCAGTCCAATGTTCCAAACTGTAGCAGTTATTGAATTGGATTAAATAACTGACTGCAAAAGAAATATCTGGTCGAGTTGCTGTTGATAAATACTTCAATGCTTCAATTAGGTTCTGGCAAGGATTAATTTTCGTTTTATCTGGATAATTTTTTCCAGTTCCAAGCTCTTTGCAATTTTGCAATTTGAGATACCACATTTCATCAACAGATCATTGATGTTCTTTTCTTGGTTAGTTGTAATAATATTACCCTCTTGTTTGAATGCAATGCCAATAATTTAAGTTCCCCAATAATGGTTTTTTTCACCTTCTTTGCGTTATATGTATGTATATACATGGGTCTACCTACATTTGATGATTCAAATCCCATTTCATTCAATTTTGTGTCTAAATTTTCAATCTAACCATTATCTCCCGGCTTGTTTCAATCTGTAAACAGCCTTTTTGAGTTGACATTTTTCTCTTAATCTTTTTTGGGGATACTTTTCAGAATTGTTCGGAATTTTCATGAACATTTCACTCTCAATTTCAACATTCAAAAATGCTGTGGTTTGGTCTATTTGACTGAAGTCTCGTATTACTAATCTTGACATTCTTCTTTATAAACTTCTATCAGCATTTAATTTTTCTTTTGATTTAATGACATTTGTGATTATATTTATATTTTCATTTTTCCCAATAATTATCCAGTTAATATTTTTCTTCCAATATTTCGTCTTTTTCACCATCCTTCTCCCCAATGAAATATGATCATCTGTCCATTTATGTGCTTGAATGTTTCTTTTTGGTCTAAACTCTTGTTCATCTGAAATTTCCTCTATGAATTCTCTCTGATATTCTTCCTGATTAATTGCATAACTTTTCTGCATTTCTTGATTCTTCTGGTCAGTTTATTCTGTTTTGCTTTACATCTTCTTTTCTTTCTTCACATTCTTCTTGGTCATAATCTGTTTCACACCGAATTACATCATAATTATTTTCATTTTGTAAAATTCAGATATTTTGTTGTCTAGTATTCTTACATCTTTTGATACTACGATTTCTTTTTGACCTGGCATCCATATTCTATATATGCTTGAGATATTTCCGAGTACCCCATAAAAATAAATTTCTTTGAACATGGTGAAAACTTTTCTCTGTTTCATTTTTCATTCAATACAAATTTTTCAGATCCAAAAACATATAGATGTTTGACTGATGGCAAATGATGAACCTTTTTTCAAATCGTGTTTTACCAACTATTGCTCTTGATGATTGTATGGAATCATGTAAATTTCACTGAAAATTTCACTGAATGATGATCTGTTTATGAAGTAGTCCGCTCTGTTGATGGCTTCGGCCCAAAAATTTAAAGGTGCTGCTATCTTTTAACATCGTGCTTTATCAAGCAATGATCTGTTTTTCCTTTCAGCTATACCATTTTGCTGTTGTGTGTACCTACATGATAATCTTCTTTCGATACCAGAAATCAGAAATGTTTCGAATTCTTTATTAACATATTCAGATCTTTCATTATCAGCTTGAAGAAATTTAATTTTTCTGCCATATCCATTTTAAGGATCCTTTTTGTATTCTTTTAAGTATTCTAGAATTCTATTCTTTTTTTTTAAATAAATTTTGCAGTATCTTGAAATTTTTGCCACTGAAATCCGGGCCTCGAAAATATTAAATAGCATTTTTTTGTTTAAACAAGTAAAAAACGGTTACATGTCGGTTAAAAAGAGCGCGGCGGCAGTATCTTTCATTCTGCTTTTGTTTTTAAAGCGCGCCGGTCGTACTGTTTCCAGTCAAACGATCACAAAGACACACAAAAAAATATTAGATAACCTTGAGGCGGGAATCCTCTTCAATTTCCATAGTGAATTGAATATTTGGGTGGCTACTGTTGAGATGGGTTAAGAAAGCTTGCAATTCTTCATCTCCGTGACTCCAGACGACAAAAGTATCGTCCACATAACGTAGACACGTGGATGGTTTCTTTGATGTCGATTCCATAGCACTTTGTTCGAATTTTTCTATGAAGAAATTCGCAATTGCAGGACTTAGTCATAAAACTCGCCTTTCCACTGAAATTAGCTGGATGTTGGGCAAAGTTCAAAGAGCTTTGCTATGTCATTCGGGAATATCTCCAACACGTAGTTCAGCGATTCCCTGATGGGAACTAATGTGAACAGAGACACAACATCAAAACTGACGAGTCGGTTGTTTGGTCCCAACTGGATGTTCTGCAGCTTTTCTACAAACTGAGTAGAGTCCTTGACAAAAGTTTCCGTATTTACCACATAAGGTCTCAACACAGTCGTTAAAACTTTGGCTAAGTCGAATGTTGGTGAGTTGATGGTACTAACAAGGTCGCAATGAGACATTATCCTTATGTATATGCACGGAGCCCTTGCTTAACTCTTACAAATTCTCTTTTTAATTTCTTCATCGAGAGAAGAAACTTTTATGAGAGCCTTTGTTTGTTTGAGTTTGGATGAGGTAGGATCTCTTCTAAGTTTCCTGTAGTTTGAAGGCTCTAACAACTCCCTCATTTTAAAATCATAGTCTGAGGAATTCATTACTGTAGATAATGAACATTTCTGTACGACCAATATTAACTGAGATAGCTATTGAGTAAAATATAAACAAACAAACACGCTGATTGTTCATATTTTACTCAATAGCTATCCCAGCTAATATTGGTCGTATAGAAAAGTTTAAATGAGCTTTTTTTTGAGCATATTTTTTATGGGCATTCAGAATTGGTACTACGAAGAGCATAAAAGCATCGTAAATCTAAAAATTTTATGTGAACTATTATTTTTCAAATGGTACACCCTGTATTTTATTCTCCTAAATCGGTAGAGCTCTTTCTTCTGATTTCAAATATATATATATATATATATATATATATTTATATATATATATATATATATATAAATATATATATATATATATATATATACAATAATGTGGATGCAGAGGGCGGCAATTTTGGGTACGGTAGGAATCGTGCGGCGCATAATATCTCCCTACTGATGATGAAGAGTGCCCTTGGTTATCCTGCCCGGGCACTGTTATACCATACCACTTTGAAGTGTGTTATATATATATATATATATATATCTCCTCAAATGAATTTTAATAACTATTCACTAACAATGACTGTCATTAATTGAAATTGATTGCAATATCTTCTAACCACTCAAGAAGTTGGGCGCCATTTTGTAGCATTCCTTCGTTGAAATATCAGAATACTTACAAAAGTTTATAGTGCCCTCCTTTCTCGTTAAGGAGAACACTTGCCCAGCCCAGAAGGGTTGGGGTGGATTCGGATCTTGAGTGGCTAGGTAAAAGAAATATTTCTGGACGCAATTGCAATTGGGTGTCTTCCCTTATAATTATTCAAATTCTATTATTATTACAATCACAACGAAATGTGAAAAGGCCTACGGAGTTCGAACTCAGATTATTGTACAATAGAAACAATAATTATAATTAAATTAGCACATTGAACTTGAAATCGGTTATATAATAAAAGTACTCAGCCTGATGAGATGAAATGCTGCCGTGAGTCGTCTTAACCTCCTGGAGAAGTTGATTTCAAATTGGAGAGATGATATTTGGCAGAAGTAGAAGATAGGAGCCAACGGGGTGAATAGTTCCCTTGACGTGAAGCCTATTCATTTTAAAAAGTATTTAGAAACGGTTCATGATTTTTGTTACTCAAAATACTGACCTCGGTTGTTGTTTGGCTTTTTTGTGATGTTAATGCTTCTCTTGCTCTTATCCCGGATTCCGGATAATTATTACCAGTCCCGATAATAATTTTCTGAGCACCTCGCAGGTAAATGTTAAATCCCAAAATCTTGGATAACAATTCGCAGAATTCAATAAAACAATAATTTTGATACGAATCGCCTTTCTTCATTCGCCTACACATTAATCTCAACTGAAAAATAATACCTATCATGTGTTTTAACTCCGATATGAACTGATACACATTTTCCGAATATATCGTCATCTCGTCTCTTTCTTTCCCGCTATCTCCGCATCTATCTCACTTCCCCTCATACTGAAATTGAATTTCACTTATTCTTTCGATTTAAATATGAACCGTAACAATATATATATATATATATATATATTAGACTGTTTCAAAAAATTCGACATTTTTTGTTTTCACGAAACCCCCCCCCCCCTAATTATCTTCAGGGTATCGAAAAGAGACCTCTATGAAAAAATCAGCTTGAAATAATAATATTTAGAGGTCGCTCATCAATTATTTCTATTTTCCCTACTAATAGCAGGGAAAAAAAATTTTTTTTCAATAAAAAATTCCTAGAGCAGAAACCAATAGACGGATTTCATTGTGTAATACCATCAGAAACAGTTTCACGCTTTACGGATAAGCATACCATGGCAAAATGCAAGAAGAAAACGGTCACAATTCGAAAAAATTAATTTCCGAACTGCGATCGTGGACTAGCGGAGATCCATGCTGAAAGTAAACCACAGGAAATAGCGTCGTCGCCGAGAAGGGAATAGATGCATACCGGTTTCGGGGTTGTTACCCCTCATCAGTGCAACATAATTCTCCACCTCGACAACGAACACTGTGAAGTCACGAAACTATGAACCATTCTGGTGAGCACTTCGGAGAATTAAATAACCGAAGCGACACCTAGTGATGGCAGTCCGAACTCCATCCCATGTGGCACTTAAAGCATGGTTTACTGGTTTACTTTCAGCATGGATCTCCGCTAGTCCACGATCGCAGTTCGGAAATTAATTTTTTCGAATTGTGACCGTTTTCTTCTTGCATTTTGCCATGGTATGCTTATCCGTAAAGCGTGAAACTGTTTCTGATTGTTTTCACTGGCGAGTTATTACGCGTTATCCGGGCGTATTCAACCTCTCCGAGGCGACCTGCATTTCGACCCGGATATAGGGTTAATGTGGAGAGCCTCGACGGGAGAAATGAATATACGCGAGGATCCATGCTTTAAGTGCCACATGGGATGGAGTTCGGACTGCCATCACTAGGTGTCGCTTCGGTTATTTAATTCTCCGAAGTGCTCACCAGAATGGTTCATAGTTTCGTGACTTCACAGTGTTCGTTGTCGAGGTGGAGAATTATGTTGCACTGATGAGGGGTAACAACCCCGAAACCGGTATGCATCTATTCCCTTCTCGGCGACGACGCTATTTCCTGTGGTTTACTTTCAGCATGGATCTCCGCTAGTCCACGATCGCAGTTCGGAAATTAATTTTTTCGAATTGTGACCGTTTTCTTCTTGCATTTTGCCATGGTATGCTTATCCGTAAAGCGTGAAACTGTTTCTGATTGTTTTCACTGGCGAGTTATTACGCGTTATCCGGGCGTATTCAACCTCTCCGAGGCGACCTGCATTTCGACCCGGATATAGGGTTAATGTGGAGAGCCTCGACGGGAGAAATGAATATACGCGAGGATCCATGCTTTAAGTGCCACATGGGATGGAGTTCGGACTGCCATCACTAGGTGTCGCTTCGGTTATTTAATTCTCCGAAGTGCTCACCAGAATGGTTCATAGTTTCGTGACTTCACAGTGTTCGTTGTCGAGGTGGAGAATTATGTTGCACTGATGAGGGGTAACAACCCCGAAACCGGTATGCATCTATTCCCTTCTCGGCGACGACGCTATTTCCTGTGGTTTACTTTCAGCATGGATCTCCGCTAGTCCACGATCGCAGTTCGGAAATTAATTTTTTCGAATTGTGACCGTTTTCTTCTTGCATTGTGTAATACATTTTCGTGTAGACAATCAGATACTCTACAAAAATGACTCTTACGATACTTCGGTAAAACGGCCGCTTCAAAAGTTATTCGATTCGATGCTAATATTGAGGTATTTTTGAAGAAAAAAATTATTCAAAAAAATCGATTCTGTTTGTTTTCACGAAACTCCATTTCTAATTATCTTCAGGGTATCGAAAAAAGGCGTCTGTGAAGATATTAGCTTTGAATATTAATATTTAGAGGTCGCTCAGCGATGACTTCTATTTCCGCTGTTGATAGCAGGAAAAAATTTTCTTTTTTCAATAAAAAATTTTTTCTTAACGAACCAATTGACGGATTCCATTGTGTGATATATTTTCTTGTAGGGAACTAGATGCTCTACGAAAATGTCTGATACGATATTTCGATAAAACCGCTCGTTCAAAAGTTATTCGAACTTTTTCTTCAAAAATACCTCTATATTAATCCTTATATTGAGGTATTTTGGAAAGAAAAATTCAAATAAGTGGTTTTATCGAGATATCGTATTGAACATTTTCGTAGAGTATCTAGTTCCCTACACCAAAATGTATCATACAGTGGAATCCGTCTATTGGTCCGTGAACAAAAAATTTTTTATTGAAAAAAGAATTTTTTTCCTGCCATCAGCAGCGAAAATAGAAACTATTGATGAGCGACCTGTAAATATTAATATTCAAAGCTAATATTTCCACAGACGGCTTTTGTCTATGCCCTGAAGATGATTAGAAGGCGGGTTGCGTGAAAACAAGTAAAGTCGATATGTTTAAATAATTTTTTTCTTCAAAAATACCTCAATATTAGCATCGAATCGTATAACTTTTGAAGCGGCCGTTTTATCGAAATATCGTCAGGGACATATTTGTAGAGTATCTGATTGTGTTTCTTTTGACCTCAGGAATCTACGGTTAAAATATATGTACAAGTCAAAGACTCACCCTGTATATAGATATATATATATATATATATATATATATATATATATATATATATATGGATAAGATTTATTGGACACAACCGAAATCGCAAATGTGCGGCTGGCTCCCTTGTGTTGACTCCGTTATGCGTTTTCGAATTCCAACTTCTCACCGTACTGATGAGGGCCGAAAGCCCGAAACAGCTGTCTACGGTTCATTTCAGTTTCAGAGGGTTGTGTCCAATAAATCTTATCCATATATATATATATATATATATATATATATACAGGGTGAGTCTTTGACTTGTACATATATTTTAACCGTAGATTCCTGAGGTCAAAAGAAACACTTTTTTCATCTTTCATTTTTTCCGATTCGTCTTCCTTGAAAAGATACAGGCTGTCGAAAATCCATAAAAAAATTTAATTTTCAGTTATATTTCGCAAACAAATCGGTCGAATGAAGTGATTTTCGGAATATAGTTTTTCGTAAACGTGATTAATCTATCCCCAACACAAAACTTCACTAACATCCGCCAGTTTCTCAATTATGACCATAACATTCCATAAATTCACCAAAAATTCAAAGAGTCTAATTGTAAATAGTAAATGTGATGAGATGAATATTCATTCATTTTGGAATATGAAAGTATTCTTGATATTTTCTTACAAAACCCGCCGTTTACGAATAATTCCATATTGAAAGAAAAAATTTTTCTGAGAAATTCCATAAATTGGGTACTTTGGCTGAATATAACTCTGTCGACAAAATGCACAGAATTCAATTTTTGCTAGGTTGTCACGTTGAAAATCATCACGTTTAAATCCGAGAATTTATGTTCTGGAAGGACAAGGTTATTATGAATGGAAAGGGAAGCGGAAATTGAGTTATATTAATGAGCTCACCTCTACTTCTTCGATTTACATCCTTATTTATTCGAGCAAATTTACACTTCTTTCTGAATACCTGATGCTTCAGGCAAGTTACATTTTTTTAAAGGGGATTGTTCGTTAGAAGCCCCAACTTCCCGCTTTCATTAAAAACCAGAGTGAATGCTCCACCCAGAGAAAATCATGTTGGTGTCTCTGGCACCTCCATCCGAATCTCAAGATACATTTAACACACGCGATCACAATTCGGCCACATTATTCACAAAACTGCTGTTAACAACGTTTTAATTGAAAATCACGATACCATTAATTCCCAATTTGAATTGTTTGTCGATCACTCTATGCGCAACAACGATCAACATAGAAGAGTCGCGAAAAATCTGCTTTGTCAAAGTTAAAATTTTTTCCTTTTCATTAAATTATGAAGTTTATTAGACATAATGATGAGTATCTTCTGAAATTTTAAGTCAAATTTTAGATAACAAATTATTCACAACAGCGTTATAATTGAAGAAAACTATCAAAACACAATGACATTTGATCATTATGTGTTAAGTCTATGCACACTCTAACTTTATAATAGGTCTATGATCTATGGTTACGGCAACGTTCAGCTTAGCGGTGAAGTTCAATTCAATGACATCTGTTTATGTTTGGAAATTAAAGGTTATGATTCTGTTGGAGAACCTCAGGAAATTTTATGATCCACGCTAAAAAATGATTACATACTGAAGATATAGATTATAGCAAGCTGAATACTTCATTTTCAATAATGGAAAAGAAATCAAAAGAAGAATATTCAGCATTTGCCGCTAACGAAATTTTGTATGAATGAAGTATAAGTATTCATTTTAGGTACATTTTATACATTCGATAATTATTCAGAACTAACAAAATCGTACTTCATCTTTCGTCGAATAGGATTGAAAAAGTAAGTTGACGCTTGTTTTTATTGTACAGTTGGTTATTATTTCCAAGTTTTGAATGGCAAGCATATATTATATCTATGACTATGATATCCAGGAGTGGCATAGCTCATTATGAAAGTTTTAAATGGCTATATCTTTTTTTCTAGGCCGATTCGGAAAAAATAGTAAAAGAAAAAAGTGCTCCTTTTGACCTCAGGAATCTACGATTAAAATATATGTACAAGTCAAAGACTCACCCTGTATATATATATATATATATATATATATATATATTAGACTGATTCAAAAAAATCGACTTCTTTTGTTTTCACGAAACCCCCCCCCTGATTATCTTTAGGGTATCGAAAAAAGACCTCTGTGAAAATATCAGCTCCAAATAATAACATTTAGAGGTCGCTCATCAATTATATCTATTTTGCCTACTAATAGCAGGGAAAAAAATTCTTTTTTCAATAAAAAATTCCTAGAACACAAACCAATAGACGGATTTCTTTGTGTGATACATTTTCGTGTAGGCAATCAGATACACTACAAATATGTCCCTTTCGATATTTCGATAAAACGGCCTCTTCAAAAGTTATTCGATTCGATGCGTATATTGAGGTATTTTTGAAGAAAAAAATTATTCAAAAAAAACGACTTTACTTGTTTTCACGCAACCCGCCTTCTAATTTTCTTCAGGGCATCGACAAAAGGCGTCTGTGAAAATATTAGCTTTGAAAATCAATATTTAGAGGTCGCTCATCGATGGTTTCTATTTTCGCTGCTGATGGCAGGAAAAAAAATTCTTTTTTCAATAAAAAATTGTTTTTTACCAACTGATAGACGGATTCTCCTGTATGATACATTTTGGTGTAGGGAACTAGATACTCTACGAGAATGTTCCATACGATATCTCGATAAAACCACTCGTTCAAAAATTATTTGAACTTTTTTTCCAAAACACCTCAATATAAGGTATTAATATAGAGATATTTTTGAAGAAAAAGTTCGAATAACTTTTGAACGAGCGGTTTTATCGAAATATCGTATGAGACATTTTCGTAAAACATCTAATTCCCTACACGAAAATGTATCACGCAGTGAAATCCATCAATTAGTTCGTGAAGAAAAAAATTTTTATTGAAAAAAAGAAAATTTTTTCCTGCTATCAACAGCGGAAATGGAAATCATCGCTGAGCGACCTCTAAATATTAATATTCAAAGCTTATATCTTCACAGACGACTTTTCTCGATACCCTGAAGATAATCAGAAATGGAGTTTCGTGAAAACAAACAGAATCGATTTTTTTTGAATAATTTTTTTATTCAAAAATACCTCAATATTAGCATAGAATCAAATAACTTTTGAAGGGGCCGTTTTATCGAAATATCGTAAGAAACATTTCTGTAGAGTATCTGATTGTCTACACGAAAATGTATCACACAATGAAATCCGTCTATTGGTTTCTGCTGTAGGAATTTTTTATTGAAAAAAGAAATTTTTTCCCTGCTATTAGTAGGGAAAATAGAAATAATTGATGAGCGACCTCTAAATATTATTATTTGAAGCTGATATTTTCATAGAGGTCTCCTTTCGATACCCTGAAGATAATTAGGGGGGGTTTCATGAAAACAAAAAATGTCGATTTTTTTGAAACAGTCTAATATATATATATATATATATATATATATATATATATATATATATTCTTATGATTCAGAGAACTTAAATAATACAATACATATTGACACAAAAAGGTATTTTCGTGTAAATCTAGGGCAGCTGCGGAATGCCACATTACAACGATGCGATTTCTTCGTCAAAGCAACCGTGGATAATAGAACAACTGATATTTATTTTATTCATTTACTAGCTGACCCGGCAGACTTCGTTCTGTCTCAATCGATAAATAAAAAAGCAACTTAGAGATGAATAAAGTTGTACTAAAACCATTGGTTTTTGTCAAGAAGGAAATATATTAGGTGAAATACAAAAGTACAAAATATACAAAAAATTTAATTGCATTGAAATAGGTACGTACATGGTGGGCAAAATTGGTGATTATTATTATTATTCTGAACAGGGGCCGTTGTGGCTACGTTCAACCTTCCGGGATCTTTTGTCCTTTACCCAACTCGTTCATTTAAATCCCAAGGATGAATCCAACGACATCATTAGGAGCCTTAGCAGTTACTTCATGAGGATCCAGAACCGACTTCCCCATGTGAATGGTTCTTAGTTCCGTCAGCTCTGGACACTTGCATACCTTGTGTTCAGCCGTTTCTTTCTCTGACCCACATAGCATGCAGGTTTCATCTGCTGATTTTCCCATGCGATACAAGAGATATTTGTATCGGCAGTGTCCCGTCAGCAGACCCACCATTACTCGAAGTTCAGCTCGTTGCAGCTTTATGAGCTTCCTAGTGTAGGTCGGCGAGAATTCCACAAATCTCTTGGCTTGCGCAAGTCTAGGAGTATTTCTCCAGAGCGTTGTTTTGTTTGCCGTTTCCCATTGTTTGACCGCTTTCTTGTATTGGTCTTTTCCCAGCCCACAGAAAGGTTCAGGTCCAACAGGCTTCAGCCTTGAAGCTTTCTTCGCGAGTTCGTCGGCTATTTAATTTCCTTCAATACCACAATGTCCTGGTATCCATAGAAGAGTCACCTTGTTGCCTCTGGCCAGTTGCTTCATGGTATTGCGGCATTCCCATGTCAGCCGAGATTCCTGGCTGTATGATTCCAGTGATCTCAGAGTGTCCTGACTGTCCGTGGTGATATATATATATATATATATCATCATAAGAAGAGACGTCTCGCCTCACTAAAGCGCGGAGCCTCCATTGGGGGTTGCCCCCGCGGGCCTCTGACTATACCACGTTTATGTGTGAAAGTAAAAAAAAATAAAAAAAATAAAAACATATATATATATATATATATATATATATATATGTCCTTTGAGATTCCTTTGAAGGCACTCTTGAGCGCAGGTATAGACAGCTAGTGTCTCTATCTGTAAAACAGAAGGTTCACTTCCAAGGGGCTTGGATATCCTTAATTTAGGTCCACATATCCCAATGCCTGTACCCCTTTTTGCGCTAGTTGCTTGTTGCGACTAGTGGCCTCTTCAGTTTTTGTCCACCATGCTAGTGACGCATAGGTGACAACGGGGCGTACGACTGCAGTGTATAACCACAGTACCATTTCTGGTCTCATCCCCCATGTTTTTCCAAAGAACCTCTTGCAGGCCCACATGGCCGCCGTGGCTCTGGAAAGGGTTTTTTCCACATGCTTCCTCCAGTTGAGGTTGCTGTCCAGGATGACTCCCAGATAGTTACACTCGCTGGAGAAGTTGAGAGTCTGTCCATTCAGAATCGAAGCTCTCAGATCAAGATTCCTTCTTCTGGTGACGGGAATCAGGGTTGTCTTGGACGGATTGATTGTCAGTCCCTCCTCTTCACCCCACCTCTCAATTATCTTGAGGGCAGATTGCATTCGGCTGCTCAGTGTGCCTTCATGCTTACCTCTCACAGTTACCACTATATAATCAGCATATGCCTGAGCGTTGTAACCGTCCGCCGTAAGCTTCTCCAAGAGACCATCCATGACCAGGCACCACAGCAAGGGTGATAGTACCCCTCCTTGAGGGCATTGAGGGCCTTGAGGGCTTTTGGACTTGTCCTATACACTTTGTATCGAAAAGGATCAATAAATTATTTCTATTTCTATTTCATCCCCTGCATGTAAGCACTATCACCTCAGTTTCTCCCAGATAGGCTGTGACAGTTCGCCCTTTCAACATTGCCGATATCCTAGGGAGACGCGCCTCCCAGTTTGGAAAACGCTGCATAGGCAAACTGTTTATTATGGAGCTTCAAGCTTCCCCTTATGTTGTTGTCAACAATTTTCTCCATGGTCTTCAGGAGAAAGGAGGTTAGACATATGGGTCGATATCATTTAGGTTCTAAGGAACCTTTTCCCCCATTTTGGATATGAATGCTACCCTAGCTTTCCTCCGTGATTCAGGAATATAGCCCCATGCATAGCTGAATCTGAAAAGCTCTGCCATTGGAGGTACAATGAGGTCGCCACCTTTCTGAAGCATGGCCGGGAATATACCATCCGTGCCTGGAGATTTGAAGGGCTGAAAGGTCCCTATCGCCCATTCAACCCTTCTTGGTGTGAACAATTTCCCAGCTTTCTGAAAGTACCACTTGGAGGGCCTATACCATTCCTTGTCAAGGACTGAATCGCTGGTGCTAGTCTGTTGAGAGCCAGGAAAGTGAGTCTCTAACAAAACTCTTAGGCTCTCTGCAAGATCACTCGTGTAGTTCCCACATGGCTTCATTATTTGGCTGATTGTATACAGAACCTTCCAGTTCTGACCTTAGATGGGATACATAAAGTTCCCAATCGGTTCTTCTGGGTATTCTGCTCACAATATTTGTTGAAGCAATCGTTTCAATTTCGAATTCTATTGCCATATGATCCGACATGGATGGTTCATTCGGGACCCTCCAGCCCTTGCCCATATCTGCAATAAATGGCGTAACTAGCGTAAGGTCTATTACTTCCCTTCTAATCGCGTTCATAAAAGTCGGACTATTACCCGCATTCGCTATTTCAACATTATGAGACAATAGAATGTCAAGCAAATCCTCATCTCTACTATTTGTATGCGTGCTTCCCCATACTAGATGGTGTGCGTTCGCATCGCAGCCCAGAATCAATTGCTTCTGCTTCTTCCGGCACCATTCCACGAAGCGTTGGAGCTCCTCTGGTGGAAGGTTGATGGCGTCACTCTGGAAATAGCCTGAGGCAATAACAAGCTGCCTCCTGCCGTTCCCAATCTGCACCTCGACAAGCGCCGCAGCAAGGTCCCTGGTTAGGAACTCTGTAAGAGGAAGGCAAGTTAGTCCCTTTCTGAGCATTAACATAGATCTTGGGTTTACTGACCTCCTGCAGTATATCATCTGATATAAGTTTTTCGGGAGGCATTTAATGTGGCCTCCATTAATCCAGGGCTCTTGCAACAGCCTTATGTCAATGTGCCTTCTCGACGTTCTGCTGGAGGCTGCCTTTGAGTGCTGAAGATTTATCTAAAGGCACGTTAGACGTCTATCCATCATGGGTTGGAAGACCCACCAGGGCGTTCAGAGGAGGCCGGATCTGCCAGGCCTCTCACCTTTCCGCCCTTGCAGAGCAGTCCTCCCCCCAGAACTGGTGGTTGGCTGAGCCACTCAGGCCTTTTTAGTGCCTGGGTGCTGTTCAGCCTTAGCTTTGCCCTCTGCTTTGGGCTTCTCTGACATCGAGGCGGCAGTCGAGGCATCTTGTGCCGTTTCCTTCCGCCCCGTTGTCTTTGAGCCCTTAAGCCTGAGTTTCCCCATGCCGAATAGGTACATTATTCTCCAGTTTGCCGCCCGAAGTTTCCCGACTGACCTCATGTCTGCCGAGATCACCACCTCGAGCATTGTGTGCCCCGATGGTGCCCGCCGAAGGATCCTGAAGCTGGAGGTCTTGAGCTCCTTATTTTGGAGCTCCAGAAGTGCCAGTATCTTCTCATTAGAGTAGTCCTGGTTCTCTGGGAGGTATCCAATCAGGATCATCGGATGAGGCAAGTCTGCCTCCTCCACGATCCTTAGATCGGCTCCCTCCCAAGGTTTGAGCTTGGGCTGCATGCTTTTTAGCCACTCAACAGTGGCTTTGTCGAGGCATGTGATGCCAAGCCATCCCGATTTATTTTGGATATTACCAAATTGGGGACTTACAGTACCGCCTCTTCCCATGGCAATCATC
Source organism: Hippodamia convergens (assembly GCA_038502775.1). Classification (NCBI taxonomy): domain Eukaryota; kingdom Metazoa; phylum Arthropoda; class Insecta; order Coleoptera; family Coccinellidae; genus Hippodamia; species Hippodamia convergens. Next base: position 112,583,685 of record CM076607.1, read on the forward strand.
ATATCCGCAAGTGCCTTTTTGATGGCCTTCAATTGATCCACTTCTAGAACGACTTCCGGATACTCCTTATGCATGATGCCAAACCTGGACCCAGCAGTTGCTTGGCTATAGTTGGGCACTACCGTTGTGGGAGCCTTAGAGGCTCCTGAGGACGCCCTGTTCCCTTGGCTGGTTGAGGCTTCGTTACTCCTCCATGTTTGGCACATTAGGGCTGGTGCTATGCCCTTCTTTTTTTGTTGCTTGGTCCATGATAGGTCCCTCGAGTAGCTAGGGAATTTCTGTCACCAGAGGCAGAGCCCCGGATGCCCCTGGAAGGCTATTGAAACTGGTATCCAGAGTTCGCATATTCAGGACTAGATGTTCCTACTAGCCATGCAGACATCGGCATATGCTATTCCACCTTGCCTTGAGGAAAGTTTTTATTATGTCTTTCATGCACTTGGTTCAGGCGGTTAGGCCAAAACCCCCAGCATGTGTTCTCTGCCCCCGAGACATGACCACGGTCAGCAGATTCCACCTGTCGGTGTGACAGACATGGGGGTTTTTGGCCCTTGCATGTCTGGCATCGTTTACCCCTGTGCAGAAACCAAGCCACGACACTACAGCCGGTTAGGGGTTGGTCAGTCTCAGTTTCACCGCTCCTCTTGGCCCTTTCGAAGAAGTTACGACTCTGCCAGGAACCGGAGTTCCAGTCGCTAAGGATCAAGATTCACTGCAGTTTTTTTAACCTTGAGAGATTGAGGATTAGAATGACACGTTACGGTGGTATTTTTTAGAGAAACTGATAATGCCATCAACTGCATTCCTCTATCTTCTTTTGTTTTCGAGTTATAGGCCAAAATTGAAATTTGTGCGATTCTAACTTTGGCTATTATCTCCGTTTCTGTTTGTGCTAAGATGTTGAAATGAAAATATTATAGAGACACGTTTTTCATATCAATCCAGTAGCGTTCTTTGTTTTTTCCCAAGAGGTTTCCTTGCTGAGCTATAACATAAAGTTAGGTTTTTTTCTCACGGAAATAATAGTTTGAAATGGCTTAAAAAGAATCTCCATTTTTTTCCGTTTCAGAAATATATCATACATCATACATGGTCCTCAGATTCATTCAGTTATCATGAAAAATATAGTTTGTATTTGAAATTTGAATTATTGAGTATTAAGTAGGCTGAATCAAAGAATATTATGTCTCTACGCATGGTGTTTTTATTATTATACCATTAAATACTTGATTCAATTCTCCGTGGTCATTATTGCCGCTGAAATAAAAATTTTTAACATATCATATTTCCCGTAGTTTGCGAACATTTCCGTATTGCTGGCAATAATGACTTCGAATTCTAGTAATTGACAATTATTCTTAACAGAGATCGAACCACGGAGAATGGAATCAAGTATTCAATGGCAAAATAATAATGACACCATGCGTAGAGACATATTATTCTGTGATACAGCTTACTTAATACTAATTAAGTAATAATAATTAAAATTTCAAATACAAACTAAATTTTTCATGATAACTGAATGAATCTGAGGACCATGTATGATGTATGATATATTTCTGAAACGGGAAAAAAATGGCGATTCTTTCTAAGCCATTTCAAACATTTGTTTTCAATAAGAAAAAACACAACTTTATGTTATAGCTCAGCAAGGCAACCTCTTGGGAAAAAACTAAGTACGCTACTGGATTGCTATGAAAAAAGTGCCTGTATAATGTTTTCACTTCAACATCCTAGCACAAACATAAACGGAGATAATGACCGAAAAATGAAATAGCCCAAATTTCAATTTTGGTCTATTACTCAAAACAAAAGAAGATAGGGGAATGCAGTTGATGGCATTATCAGTTTCTCTAAAAAATACCACCGTAACGTGTCATTCATTTTCCTCTATCTCTCACGGTTAAAAAGTTGTAGTTCAGGTATCACCAATTTTGCCCACACCGTATTCATATATCGAAAGAATTCTCTTCATTTAAGAGGTAACTTTTTTATATTTTACAATTCCTTCATTGTAGTACCTTGTGATGAACAGCATTTTTTTCCCAGGTGCGAGTCCATTGTGAATCCGCACCTACTTCTCCGTAAAGACCTTAGAATTCAAAAGCTAAAACGTTTAGGCAACTCAAAATACACAGTAATTGTTTACATTACCATCTAATGGCGATAATAGTAGAATGCGGATTTGTTCAAAACATTTCGTCATAAAATTTTCCGAAGTGTTCGGAAGAAATATAGGTGTGATAACACATGGTCTCAGATGCGTTAATATTATTAGAAAATGTAGTTCACCGAATTAATATCAAATATAATACTTGCACGAAAACGCTATTAACCGTAGCGACACCTACTGGCTTTATTAGCAAGAAAGAAAATTATTTTTTTTTTTTTTTTTCATTTCATCAAATTTTTCAGTTGTATTTTATGTTAACTCCGCCGTAGAAGAATTCAACAAAAAATCTTTCATAACAAACAGTTCATCCAATCTTGAGCTATTAATGGTGTAACCAACAAAATGACCGACTTAGTTTTATATGTATATTAAGATTAGCTAAAAGTTGAATTAAGTGTTCCAGTTCCAAATGACTCTCATTTACTTCTACATACAGTCGATATCTTTTTATTTAGTTTCTGAGGGTTTTCCCTACCATTTCTGGATTATTATTGAGGTTGTCAATGGGCCCGTTCCACTTGGCGATCACAACGCTCAAAATGCTCCTTTAGCCGTCCACTTTGACGACTTTTGAGCGTGGTGATCGCCAAGTGGAACGGGCCCAATTTCTTCCTCTATTCTGAATTTAATGTCTTCAATATTTTGTAGACGGGTCATATACACTTTAGATTTTAAATATCCTCATAAAAAAGTGTCCAATGGTGTTGAGTCGGGACTGTCAGGAAGCCATAGAATGGAACTTCGATATAAAGAAATCGCAGCATTCTCGAGTGGCATTCTACAGCTGCCTTAGATTTAGACTAAAAAACCTATATTTTTAAAAAAACTGCCGAAAATAACCTCAATTAAGTATATATATTTAAAATCAGAAAAAAATCTCTACCGATTAGGAAAATAAAATCTGGGTGTACCATTTAATAATGACAATTCACATAAAACTTTTAGGTTAACGATGCCTATTGAGATAATATACACAATCACCAGGTACAATGCTGGTAAAGTAAGAATGTTGTTTCTTTTAAATGTTCCTATGCATGATATATTTCAGATTGAATGTTGTCCTCAGAGCGAGTTTCTGTGTGATGAACACTTGAAGAATGTGAGAACTGTTCCCCAAAAAATGATCCCCTATGTCAGCAGAGATTTAACGATAGCGTAATAGAGTCTTGACCACATCGATGCCGACTTGATATCTAATTGCTTTCAATGTACAGCACACCACACTAGATAAAAGTTGGTTGCAGTGTTATCCCAAGATGAGGTTCTTATAAATTGTCACTCCTAAAAACTTTGTGTGTGGGCTGTCTTGAATTTCTTTGTTATCGACGTTTAGGATCTCGGCAAAGATTGAGTTTGATCTTGTACTGGAAAAATGCATGATATTAGCCTTTTCTGTATTTAATTTGAGGGCATTCTTGTGACACCAATCAGCTACTGTTGTCATCACTGTTTTCAAGCAATTAGTGACTGTTTCAACATTGTTGAATGATATGAAAATATTGGTATCATCTGCATACAAATAGGTGTTTAGATCTGCTTTGAATTGCTCCTGAACCACTTCAACTAACTCTGTATATGAGTGGACTTCTTTATTTATTATATCTTTTTCCTCAACATTGATTGGTTCGTTGCTCTGGATATCATCGATGTAGACCATAAAGAGAACAGGACCCAAAATTGTTCCCTGCGGGACACCTCTCAATATCGCTCTTTCCGCAGATAGAATATTTTTTCCATCTTCACATAAAATGGCAGACTGCTTACGATTTGTCAAAAACTTTCAATCAGTTTGAGGGGTAATCCCTCTAATTCCACACACCCCCAATTTTTTCAGTACTACAGTGCGATTATAATCACATGTATGTACATAACTTATTATGTAGTATGTAGGTACATACGTAAATGTACTTCAGTTTTGCTTTATATTATGAGAAGAAATAATTTTTTGTGACTGTTGCTTAATGAACCCATATTTTTGGTAATTTATAAGTTGCTTCATTCCATAAATTAAAATCACTCCAGTAATCCGGACGCCTCAAATGAAAAACTATTGAAAACCACTTAATTTTGATTGGCCTCATACATCAGAATGAATTATTTCCAAAATATTTTTTGCTTCATTTTCCCTTTGAGGAAATGGCAATCTCGTAATCATCTGTATATTTATTTATTTTCAGGAGGAAGAAGGCTAAGTTTGGAGTTGGTGCTGCGTGTATTGGAGGAGGACAAGGGATTGCAATTGTAGTTGAAGCTTTATAATTATTACGGGTATCGAAAATTTTATATGCAATCGCTAATTTTTATAATTTTATTTGTCAATTTATGAAAAATACAAAAAATTTTATAGTAATATGGAAAAAAAATTTAAAACTCCTAAATGTCAAATATTTTTATATTTACAACATATCTTAAATTAAAATATTTACAATTTCAAGTGTTTTACTGCATTCCCACATTTATCAATACACAACAATGTATTTAGAGTTTGTTACAATATAAAAAACTGCAAGTAACGAAGAATTGCCCCACAAAATTGTATTACATGTTCAAAAAGTTCTGTGGTGAAAAGAGGCTATACAAATTTATTTAACTTACTGGGCAAAATGTGCTGTAGTACCTTCTGTTTTATTTATGAAAGTATACGCATTAATTTCTAAATGTAGTAGTAAGTTTATTCACTAGATGATTGTGCCAACTTGCAGAACAATCAGAATAAAGATGATAATTCATTCCACTTGTGGAGGGGCCAGAGATTGATATAGCTTAGACACAGCTGTTTGTACTATTTGTTGAAATGTTTCATCCTCAGGGCAATCGACCTTCTAAAGAACATTTCATTGAAAAAGTGAATAGGGATGCATACTTGATGAAAAACAATTATAAATTATTTGGTATTTGCCATGCCTGGATTTTTGTGAAATCCCTCAGGAGTTGCTACTAAGTTACTTATGTTAAATTAGATTATTTTAGCTAATTAAGTTTGGATACCGACATAGATTAGGCAACCCCACTGTGGTTGTTTTGAGTAAGTATCGGTCGACTGAAAGTTAATTAAAAAGAAAAGTCACTCCATCGAAGAGTACCTCAATCGGAGAAGACACCCACTCTTGTCTGATTGGCTATCTGCTCTCAGTTCAATTGTCTGTCATCTATCTAATGAATCGAGAGGTTTAAAAGAGGGTAGGCAAATTTTGCTACAAATTTGTTAAGAGGATTGTATAAGCTAAGAGAAATATGAAGTTCGACGAAAACAGCTGAATTACATACAGTCAGTTTCACAAACGTCCATTACAATTAATGATTCATTTAAACTTTAATCCTCCAATAAACAGGATACATCGATACGTTTGTTTAATGGAGCATTCTAATTTAATGGTCGTTTGTGGAACTGATTGTTAGTCGTTTATTATCAATCTTTCATACTTTTCAGAATCTTTTGATCTATCTACAATCTTGATGATCAAGTGAGACCATTGATATATAATATATAATATTCAGTGCTAAAATACATTGATAGTTCTTTTTAGTATACAAGGTGGCCATTTGAAAACGAAACAGACGAGATTACAGACGAAATACATTTTTTCGATAGAAATGCTCGGACAGGTCGATTTCTGTTTCGAGGGGGACAACTTAAGATGTAGGTTACGGACGCATAGCGCTTCAACCCTTGCTACTACAACCCTCACCCCCAATTTTTGAATAGGGAAGATGGGGTGAGTGATACCTCATTTGAAAGGTATTTTTATACTGATTTCAGCATAGTAATTGTTTTTTCATTTTATGCATTAGTTCTCGAAATACAGGGTGGCCATTTGAAAACGAAACAGACGAGATTACAGACGAAATAAATTTTTTCGATAGAAATGCTCGGACAGGTCGATTTCTGTTTCGAGGGGGACAACTTAAGATGTAGGTTACGGACGCGTAGCGCTTCAACCCTTGTTACTACAACCCTCACCCCCAATTTTTGCATAGGGAAGATGGGGTGAGTGATACCTCATTTGAAAGGTTTTTCACAAAAAAACACAACAAGTGCCATGAAAACACCACTTCATTTTCAAATGCTTAGTCAAGAATATTTCGAGAACTAATGCATAAAATGAAAAAACAATTACTGTGCTGAAATCAGTATAAAAATACCTTTCAAATGAGGTATCACTCACCTCCAATATTTGACCCCCCTCATTTATTAAAAGGATAAAGAAATAATTTCATTAAAAAAAATTGATTTATAAAAAAAAAATCAAGGGAAAATTGCAAAGTGGAAGCACATTGAAGAGGTCTACGAGAACGACAGCAAAGCTAAAGATGGCATGCAGGCTCATCTAACTGATGAGCATATTTATGAGAATAAATTGAGAAAAATGAAAGTTAAGAATGCTGCGCAGATATTTAGCCAGAGACTGGCTGCTACAATTCGATTAGTGGCTCAATATGGTGAGTTAATGCTGATGGTATTTACTTTTTGTCTTTGAAAATATACATGTAGATATAAGATAACTGTATAAATAGTTAACATTATTAGTTTAGTAAAGTGCAAATAACATTCAATTATCTAATGCTGAATAGAAACTCTGTTAACTGAGGTTGTACTATATTGATTAGATTTTTATATTTTTAAAAAAGTAGCTTGATTTTATGTGAAATGCATTATGTAAACATAAACGAACCTGCGATATATTTGTATTGTATATCTTGAATAGGTACAGATTATTGTAAACATAGTTAGCATCATTATTATAAAATTTTCATAAATTTTTTTGTATAATTTGCAACAATAGATAAAAGAGAAGATGAGAAACTGGAAAATACTGTAGAGGTTTTATTTTTATTTGACCGTTTATTTGATTCGGTGAAGAGTTCCAATAAACTGTTAAAAAAGGGTAAAAGTTTATGTGCAGGATTGAGTGACACTTCTGAGCACATAACTTTTTGGAGTACAAAGGCGCTTCCCCTCCTCGATACCATGGAGTTCCAGAAAAGATCACTCAGAGATCAAGGAAGACTCCCGAGTTTGACAAACTGATCCTTGACCATCAACAATATTAAGGCAATATGGGATGTTTTGAAAAAAGAAGGATTTTCATATCTCCTCACTCGGAGATTGAATGAAGATCCCATTGAGAACGCTTTTGGGCAGATAAGAAGCTTCAGAGCTCAGAACAATAATCCGTCAAGTCACCAATTTATGGGCTGTTACAAAATCCTCGTATTTAATAGTGCGTTATCATTCCATAAAAGGTCTTTTAATCGTGAGGATGATAAATGTGTCTCTATGTTTCTGAGCATCCAGAAACTTTTTGTTAATCGAAGTGATGGCTAGCAAGTTAACCTTGTTTGCAATAATAAGGAATACTCCAGCTCCAAACCATTGCAACTTGGATCAAAAATTTTTATTCAAAAATTAGAAGAATTGGCCACCAATTATGTAGCTGGTTATATATTAAAAAGAATTTGAAAAAAAGTTACCTGTTCTGTTTGCAGAGAATGCTTGTTCTCCAAAAACTATAATTCTGATGAAAATTCATTAATTTCTGCAATGGAATACGGTGGATTAATCGCGAGGAGATTATGCTACCCAGCTTCTACCTTTTTGAGGTCATTTTTGAATTTGATGGAAATAATCCTCTTTTTTTGGATGAACTAGCATTTTTCACAAATTTAGTGGATATATGAAGTCCACAATAATCAAGGAAGTTGATTTCAATTTTTTAATATATAACCAGGACCATAGAAAAAATATTATTGAATTAATTATGAAATTTTCAATAAAAACTATAGTACATAATTGGTGTAAAGATGTAAATAGAATTATTTAGGGTAAAAAAGAATTGTATATCGGTAGCAATATTATAAAAAAAAATGGTCAATAAAATACGTTTGGATAGAGTAAAGAAAAAAAATGTCAAACAACCCGTACATGTTGTGGCAAAATGAATGTTTAAAACATTAATTGAATAAATAATAACTCGTAAATTCGTTGTTTTTTCTACCTTGTATCTCAACAATAATATGAATCAGAGGATCTGAATATATTGATATCTAATATTTTTCCAAATCTAAGATGGTGTATGTGATATTTGAAATTCACACAATACTTGATTTTATGCGAAAACGTAATATCTAGTGCTGTTTGAGATTTCTAATAGCATATCAATAAAAATCTTGGTTTATCTCCTCGCATCTTTGCGTTTGATGCGTTGGGCTCGACTATAATAAAAATCTTCCGAGTAGTATGTTCACAAAATCTTTCAAACAGCTGACGTTCTAGATTTGAATTTCCCGCTCAGCAATAGTACCGATGCCAACCTCAAGGAGCTGATTATCATCTCCACCAGTTAACATTGTCGTGAACCGTCTAAGGTGTTTGTAGTCTGTGCGCTTGCCACTACACTAAATTCGGAACTACATTGGGTACCACAAAACCCTGGAGTGCGCTGTCACCACATAAACGCGTGCTGTTGACCCCCACTACTTGAGGGCAAAAACGTTGAGACTGAAAAAAAAGTGTACTCGGCACCGTTGCCAATAACTGTGATTTTTCCCGAATTTATCCTGGAATAGCAAGCAATATTTTGGGAAATTTAGTTTTCAATTTTGGATGGTTTATACATAATTTGAACGTCATCGTTTCAGTTTCGGCTTATTATTATAATTAACGAATTTCAAACAAATAAGAGAAAATAAAAATGTAGTAATTATATCACTTGAAGAGACAAGGAGTCGGCATATAATATTAGACGAATAAAAAGTGTTTGTATTTAATGTTGTTAATGCATTTATGTTTCTTTGAGATTTTCTGTTCTCGAAAAATTTGTGTATTTGCTTTTGAGGAACTCGTTATTGCGAAAATGTTTTTCATTAATTATTTATTATTGCTTTGGTTCAAGTCACTTTTCGGTTCTTAATTCTTGACTCTTGGGTTTAGCAACTAAACTGAAATCGAAGTGTCTGGCAACACTGGTTACTTGGGCATTGTAGTGAACGTTTTCAAATGAAACGAATTGCCCTCCTGTGGTGGGGAGAAAGTAAATGTAAGCAGCACGCATTCTGTCACTGGTGTTGAAGCCGGGTCAGCACTCCAGGGTTGCGTTCATAAACTTACTCAGAGTAAGCTCCCCTTAGTCTGAAGCGTTCACAAACTTGCTTTGTCTTCCTCGGAGTATACTCTGTGAGCGTTCATAAACTTCCTCTGAGTATGCTCTGCATACTCTGCTATTTGGGAGAGTAAACACATACTCTGACAGTTGTGACGTACGATTTTCATTCTGTCCTGCTCCCGCGGACTTTTTGAAACTTGAATATTATTCGAATAAGTATTTATTTCTGGATTTGTTTCATTTCAATAACGAAATACGAAACAATTAATTTTTCAAGTGAAACAACTATTCTGTGAAATAAAGAAATATTGGAAAGAATTACATTAATAAATTTAATGAAATTGCTAGCAGTGAATTAACGAAGCTCAAAGTGAACTTTACCAAGAGATAATGGTAAAGAAAAAAAGGGTTTTTCCTGTATTGCAGAACCTAGAGTGGTCCGTTCAAGTTCAAATAAATCGAGACATGAAAAGTCCCACAATAACTGTTTTTTGTACCTGATTTGGAATCTACTTTGATATTTTGTTATATTTGAGAGTTTAGATCTGTCAAGATTCATTCATATTTTGCTTTATCTTTCATACAATATTTTTTTAACTTCTTTTTGTTAGCTTCCTCAAATGAAACTATTTTTTGTTACGAAGTATTTAATTTTTTTCTGGCGTAGAGTCAATAAAACAACAAAACATGTAATAACATTTTTAATTTTCTGCTTGCAAGAGAAGATTATAGACAATAATATCCTTTTTCATTCTTCCTGTCTCATTAAAAGTAATTAAAAGTCCTGAGAACATTTATCAGTTTTCTCACAATCATCAAAAAACACGTTTGTGCTCTGCTTTTCAAATAAAAGAAAAATTGACTATACTGCGAAGACACAACTGAAAATGTACGACTAGAGAGAATTATTTTCTTAAACTTCTATTATTCATTCATGATAGCAACAATTTCAATATAAAAATGATAAATAAAAAATGTATATGATGCAAAAGTATTATTCATAACCTATACACATGTTTGAATTTTGAATGACATTTGTCAGAGTAAGTTTGTGAACGACGAGTGTGGAGTAAAGACCGAAGTATATTTCTGATCATATGGCCATACTCTTACTCTACTCTCTGAGTAAGTTTGTGAACGCAGCCCAGGGTTTTATATAACGCAGTGTTGAGTACTGAGTGGCAAATCAGATGCGTACGCATAATAATATCTCGTATTTATTATGCGTGCGCATCTGCTTTAGGACTCGAAGCTTCAATTAGTTTCGAATTTAGCGTAGTGGCAAGCGACCCTTAGGCTCAATTTTACCACTGATAACGCAAGACCTTATTGGTTTACCGCATTAAGTCATTGGCGTATGTCCGAGTTAGCAGCTTCTTCCATATATCTCTCTGTTCTTGGAACAGCGCAAAAAACTCTTATTGAAAAAATGCACAGAAAAATAATTTGTTTTCTACTGAATCGCTCTATACTGAAACCGGATTACCTAAAGTTAGAACTCTGATTTTTTTCAGTGCCCTACATAGATGTTTTCAACTACTAGGCATTAACACTGAGTCAAGGAGATCTGCAAAAAATTTTTCAGTAAAAATAACGTATTTTAGGAGAAGAATCTCATAGAAAACTTTCAACTACATATTATGACTGTTCAACATCTTGTCAACAAATTTAAAATATCCGTTTCAGAAAATAAGAAAGAGAAGTGAGTAATTTCCTTCTCACAAATTCCGACCATTTAGAATTATTCTAGATAATATAGAGCTCTTCTTTTTGTACCTATATAATAATCTTTCTTTTGTCCTTTTTTTCTTTTCTTGTGTGAACCTTTGACCTATTTTAAAGGTGATATTAGATTTAGGGTGGGTTTCACAAAACTTTGATTGTGCAATTAAAAAACCTTACGTAAATTCGAACCCATCGAATCACTAGTTTTGAAATTTCAACGAATAGCGGTGGCTCCAATTAATTTGAGGGTACAATCGAAGTTTTGTGAAACCGACCCTTAGGCTAGGAACATAGTGGAGCGACCAAGAGGTGCGACGAGGATAGCATAGAGGACAGCTGTTCCCGATAGTAGCGTGCTCGCGACTGCAGCACTATGTTCTACCCTATTAGAATATACGTGTTTGAATTTGACTCTATCCTCTATGCTATCCTCGTCGCTCCTCTTTGTCGCTTCGCTATCTTCCTAGCCTTAGAGTCGGTTTCACAAAACTTTGATTGTATCGTCAAATTAATTGGAGCCATTGCGATTCGTTGACATTTCAAAACGAGGGATTCGATTGGTTTGAATTGACGTAAAGTTTTTTGATCGCACAATCTTTGTGAAACCCACCTTAAATTTTATAATCTTATGTGAGTTATGCTAAGTTTTCAGATTGGGATCCTTATAGATACACTATTCATTATTTAAGAAACTGCCTGTTCTATGGTGTCATCCAGGCAGCAGACACAATACAGGCATTTGACTAGGTGCCTCTAGCCTGTATGTGGAGAAAAAATTATTATGTGTATAAAGAATGGAAATTGAAAAAAAAAATATAAATGTATGGGCGTCATTTTCGATCGTGTTACTATCTGATGGAGTGACATTTCTTTCTAATGAGCATTTTGATGACTTCTTGACGAAGTGAACATTACCTGTTTTTTTCAAACAAATAGAATATTATTCAACATGTAAAAATTGTATTTTATTAGTTGATTATCTGTCTTGTTAGGGTTCAAGTTTTGACTATTCATGTGATTTTTGAAGGAAATAAATAATTACTATTATTATCATCACCAATTAATGAGTCTCTTACCAATGTTGAGAGATCAATATCTGCTCGTTTGTCGTTCACAGCAACATACAATTTTTCACCTTTGAATATTTTTGGAACTGAGTCTTCTCCAAACATGTCTTGGAGCATTTCAATCAGACACTCCTGAAACCAAAAAAATATTTTATTCTTCCATATTTAATTAGAAACTGACTTTTGAAAAGGCTTTCTTAATATCGTCGGTCTAATTCGTTAACCTGTCAAGTCTATTTCCGCGTACTTCACAGGAGAAGGAAAAAACTGTGCAAAATCTCTTCGTTTTCGCATATCAAAATTTTGAAAATCCTGTTTGTTTCAATGAGGATTCTACATATTTTACAAACCTCTATAGTAATATACCTTCAGCATATTTCAAAAAAATAAGAAATATAATCAATTAGCAGCTTTTCATTGTGAATTTTAAATTCGATTTTGGACATAGCAGATTTTCCCAAGAATGAGCTTGAAATCACATTTTTCATTGTAATCAATCATTAGTTGTGCTTGATTTCAATAAACCAAATCAAACAAATTCAATAAGTTCATGACATAATATATTTTCTTCGAAAGTTGAACAAAACAATCATTATTCAAGTAAAGAACAGCATAATTATTATATTATTTTAAAAACAATAGGTATGTAATGTCGAACAAACCCATATGATTCTAAATGCTTGGATTAATGATGGAGAGCTTATGAAATTAAAATCTTCTCAACATCGTCAATAGAAAATCACAAAAATTTAATTGAAAAAAATAACCTACTCATAAGGTAACTCCTCATAATATTTATAGTAATCAGATGAAATAGTTGTTGTTACTGTTATCTCTAATATAGTAAGATCTTGGCTGAGAGGTTTCACTATCTATTATTCCTTTTTTCCAATGATTTTTATGTTTGTACCAAATTTTATCATGCCTCATTTCTTCCCTCAAATTTTTTGTTTGCCTTTTATAGTAAGAAGATTGCTTCTGTTGTCATTTTTGAAGAACTCTCTTAAGCGTGACTGGATCAACGATCCCAGATTGATAATTTGATTCTAGTGAAGGCAAATTATCCTTCAATCTTCTATTGAACATTATCTGTGCAGGAGATGAGCCAATGTCAAGAAAAGGAGTATTTCTATACTTCAACAAATACACATAAACGTTTCCATTTTCAAAATTGCATTTTATAACATATTTTTTACATTATGTTTACTGCCCAACCATTACTTCTAGGATAATCAGGGCTCGATGTTGTTAATAAAATATTATGTGAAGTGAAATAATTGATCATATTGAACGAATGAAATGGATTATTGTCGGATATTATCTGATCAGGAAAGCCGAAAGATGAAAAAATTTAGTCAAAAATTTTTATGACTTCGGCAGAGGTTTTATTCCTCCCTTTCAGAGTAAATTCCGTTTTCATGTTCGTATCGGGTATGGAAGAGAGTAAAATCGTGCATAATTTTAAAAATTTCAGGTGAAATTTCCTTTTCGCTGTAGACAAGTAAGAAAAAAGTTGTCTTCGACTTTTAAAATTTTTAGAAGATCGTCTTTTTTTTTAAATGAAATTTAATTTGGCAACTGAGAAAATAATTACGAACATTGTAGGTTTTCCGTCATTTTGAATTATTTTTCGCAAATCCTCACTTTTTCTGAATCGAGCACACAAAAATAATCAGAGGTGATCTGAAACCCCTTCCTCGAAAGTTACCCACCACACCGAATAGAATATTGCTCAAAAAGCTGACGTTCAACACCCTGTATCTCGCTTATGCTTCGAAAACGGGGTATATGTAATGATGCAAAAATGATTCTCTAGGTGTTGTCTATAACTGCTATGTATGATTGGCCAGTTTATAATGAAACACTTTGTATATCGTAGCTTCCTTCATGTTATCCACATTGAATGAAAAAAAAAATCACTAAAAAATAAAACAAACGGGACTTATTTTCAATTTTGTCGTTTACTATCATTATGGAACTGAATATTTTGCTTAAAAATTCCAAAACTTAAAGCGTCGCAACAAGCACGTGGATGGCGGACCATTGTCAATATAAAACTGAGGCTCCGATAGGATTTAGCAGATTTTCGTTGTGAAGATTTGCTATTGGGTACAAAACAGTTTTTCGTGTACGGCTTTTCTACTAAATTGAATATTGATATTGCATTTTCTCTTATGCTTTAAGGTAGGTTATCGTTTGAACTTTCTGACTAGCTCGAAAAGTGAAATTGACCGAAAAATGGACTTAGAAGGTTAACGAATTAGGCCGACGATATATTGAACTATAATTTGTCAATACAGAATTTTTAGTATACCTTGAAATGCATCCTATCAACCTTCACATTTGTAGCCAAATTCTTGATGGGTGTCTCCAGAAGATCAGCTTGTAATATTGCTGCTACTATAGCATCAGCATACATATCATTTATAGGATTTGCTAGCCACTAAAAAAACTCAATATAATAACTGAAATAATGAAATCGAACTTGTTAAAAAACGAAAACGCCCACGTAAAATTTGGTTAGAGGGTATAAGGGGAGCATTCATTGTTGGCTCAGGTCCTACAAGATGGGGTTGTTTCAACAACAATGGCGCCAAGAAACCGGAAAGCTGAGTATTACGCTGTAAAACTGGATACATGTAGGGTATTTTCAAAGGTGAGGCTTTTTTTTTTGATAGAACTCATCAAAATAAGCCATTGTACCAAAAAACCTTTATATAAAATATGCACTGGTTCTAGTATATATGGAATCAAAGTTACTCTGAAATCTGAGATATTCCAAATAGTAGTGAAAAATTGCCCTAAAGAGTTTTTTATATCAAGATCATAATTTGCAATAGCAGAAGTCATGGCCAATTTAAATAATTGACCAAATTCTAGAATCACCCTGTAGCATGGAAACTGGACACTGTAGCGACTTGCGGTATTCAGCAATTTATGTTTCTCAAAAAAAGAGAACATGACAATGACATGTATATTACTTTTTTCTATCTTGTTTTAATTTAGGAGTGTACTAAATCATCGAAATCTGACCACCCTGTACATCAGAACAATTCTTTTTTGATAAATTTTCATACAATATAAATGTATCCAAGTAGAACTAATACCCTAATTACATCAATGATCTAGCACAGTTCAAGTACAGCAACGATTTTTTAGCACATCAGTTCGAATTTGAAACACTAAAGGAACAAGGTGGTTTTTGTGCAACCTTATTCAAAAGTTACAGTTGGAAAAAATCATGAAAAAGATTCAAACTGATTTTAACTCTATCCTCAGTTGAAGCAGGCATCACCTTATTTCATATAATCTGCTTTTAAGTAAAATATTAATGTTTTACCTCCAAAGTAACAATTTTTCCTTCAAAAATAATATCTATAGCTCCAAAAGCCTTCATTTTCTTCTCATCAACCGATTCTAAAAGACCTGCTACTTGGGAAATAAAATGTCTTAGCACCGACATGTTACCAGAGTAATGTATACTCTGTCTTTGAAGAATTTGGCTCATACTCATATCTGTATATTCTGCAAAATCGAATACAAATTAATACCCTTGGAAAAAAAAATTGACATGACCACTTACTTGGTAAATCTTCGGCTGATAAAATATGGTAATTGAAATTACGTTTGACAAGAATACCAGAAAGGTTATTGCCCACTTGTGGTTCTTCTATAGCAAGTGATCCCATAACTTTTGCTGTTTTTTCACCCCTAAATGAGAGTTCCACAGAATGGGTATTCCTAGGATTGTGTATAAAAATGGTTGTATTAGGGTCGTCTTCATATTCCCTAATTAATGCAGCTTTGAGTCTGCTCATTTCATTTTGTTCACCATGAACTAAAACCTGATAAATATTGAATAATTGATAGAAATTTATAGTTTCAGAATAAGAATAAAATGGATGTTGTTTCACACAAGAGTCAAAGAGATATGAATGAGGTCCTTAGAAACATTTTTACACAAGAACTCAACCTACATTTGGAAAATGTAGAAGGTGAAACTGATCACATTAACCCATTTGGTAAAGCCATAAAAGAACTAAACAAAACTTTGCTCATGAAACTGACCGCATTTGAGATTGCAAATTACTAGTGAATTTTGTATTCGTGTACATTTTGAGCATTGTTGAAGCTGCGTTATGAGAATACATCAGCCATCTCTTGTTATTAGGTTTTCCGCCTAATCCTCTCAAGAATTCACCAGGCGAATAGGTGTATCCTGAGGGAGAAAAAATTTGGATTTGATCCTGAACAATATGATAATAACTAAAATTTGTTTTAACACAAACATGTTATCATAGCATCCATGATCTAGAAATAAGGCTTAGATATAGTTGGAATTGAAGTTATCTATTTTGAAAAATGTTCTTTGATCTGGTGAAATCGAACTTTAAGTGGGAAGAAAACTCTATTCATCAGTGATTATTCTGTAGAAAACTCATTTTGAGGTGAATATAAAATAAATAAAAGAATAATGATCTTTAATTCAAATAAAGTAGTTACAGGGACAATACATTGTCCATCTGAAATGAATTTGTGTCAAATAGTATCAGAACGTCTATCTGTTGGTAACGGGTGTTCGAAATTCAAATATTTTATATTCTTATTCTACAAATAATTCAATTCACGATGGAAAATTCCTATAGCAAATTGCATGAACTCAGACGTAAACTTCCTCGTACCGTCGACCGGAATCCGCTGAGTCCAGCGCAATAAGCGGATGGCCTGTGACAAATATTGGAATTTTGTTTTGATTTGAATTAGTATATAAGCTTAGTGTGTAATCAATAAAGTTATCATTCGCCAATCGTCTGATCATTACACCTCACGGCAAACTGTGGAGTTAAGAATTCCCTTAGAACTTCTGTGTCTGGTTGTTCAGTTTGCCCTTATACAGACAAGTGTTGTTTCCATCACAAAGAAACAAGTGAAATAAAACAACTAAATTTTCGCCATCCTTTCGTCTGTATTTTCAACTTTATAACGAAAATTTTTTTCAAGAATCACCCAGTGATCTTGATACTGCGTCAGACAAGAGAAATTCAACTGTTCTAGAGATGAACCTGATGTTGAGAGATCAGACTGTATATGCTAAAATAACGAAAGACTGATTCAAATAAAATCGTAAAACGACTTATAGAGAACAACTATATTGATTTCGAAGGCACAACCACATATTACCTAGAATATAATATGGTTTGAGAAAATCTCACAAAGGAGAAATTCATCAGAGAACAATAGAAAAATGCATCATGGCTCCAGCATATAACTTGGCCCAATTTGTCAGTGATTCGATTTGACCTTTTATATCTACTTTTAAGTATAATATCAATAATTCATATGAATTTTTTGAGTTTTGTAAGTCAGTTCGTCTTCCCACTGGTTTTACATCCTCAAAACTGAATTCCCTCTTTACGAAACTGAAAGATCTTATTTCTGAATTGAAATGTTCTAATGTTATTTATACAGTACCTCGTTCCGAGTCCAACAGAACTGGGAGAAATATCTTGTGGCAACATTTCTAGAACCTTTTTGTAGTGAATGGGTGAAATTTTCTTTGTTCTAAGTTTTACACACTTTCCTTTGCAAAGTTCCGAATTCCATACTTAATTGACGAGTACTAATAGCAGTTCCTCCTCCACCTGTTCAACAATTTTATTGGAAAGTTCATTATGAGTATATGGTCCATGAATGTGCTTTGCCTTACTAGAATCCATGTTCTTTAGAATAATGAAACAAAAGTATCATTATTTGATTGAGGTCGACAAGGAAAGTCGTCTTTTGTATTCATTCAATTTCCGATTCATTTCCGTTACATATGCATATTTATGTTATTTACTTAGATTAATTTCTCTGAAACTTAATAACTCTATTTTGGAATATGAGCGATTAAATATGAATTTCGAATTTGAAAAAACTTCTTTAGAACTTAGAAAGAGTTCTGCATCATTGGATGATACAGCTTTACTATCTAGTGCAAAATATTCTCCCCGATTTGGTGCGAAATTCGGTATCGTTATTTTTAGCTAGGAAAACTTGAGATATGCCAAAAAAATTAAATGACCTGAGTAATGACACATTATGATGAAATCCGAAAATGCTATGAAAAAGGGCACAATTAATCTCAATTTATCACAATTCCCATCCTGTACCATAAAAAAAGTAATGAAATTATTGAATGTACTCCATTACATAGTACTCTATCAAAAATTTCATCAAAATTGAATGAGCCATTTTGAAGCTACGAATAAAAGAACAATCAGTCAAATCGGACAAATCATCCTGTAGACTCTCAATTGGGACCGCAAACTATATCCCAAACATTGTTATGAAACCGTCTTCACTAGTGTAAACTTCTCCTAAAATCTGACAGTCTCCTCTGGAATCTGTATAAATCAATCAAATTCACTTATTTGAAATCAGCAAGTTCGCCATTAGAATTTGACACATTTCACACTGTCGCTGAGTTGCAGGAACGTCCATTAAATTTAATGCCCCCTCAATTCTCCATTAAACGGAGTATCCATGGCTACTGTCTATGGGTATTCCGTTTAAGGGAAAGTACGTTGAATGCCAATTAATGAATATTTGGCTATTTTGGAAAATATAAGTATTCTTCGTGAAATCTCGTAAAATGCGCATTTTTCGAGTTATTCATGATTGAAAAAAATTTATGTCAGCGAAGAAAAACTGGTTACTTTGACTGAATCCAACTCTGTTCAAAAGATTCACAGAATTAAATTTTTTCTACATTTTCTCGAAGGGATAGGTGGTAGATCTAATGCTCGAAAAAACTTTAGTGTCATGTTCCCAGGGTTGGCATAGCCCATTATGAAAGTTTAAAATGACTTAATTTTTTTATCTAGGCTGAATCGAAAAAAATGGTATACGAAAAAAGTATTTCTTTTGACCTCTAGAATCTATGGTTTAAATATAACCGATTTCAAGCGAATAACCAGTAATGACCGCGGTTATCTACGGTCCTGCCTTGCGGTTATCTACGGTTATAGCCTTCAGGGATAACCGCGAATAACCAAATATCGCTTGAATACGGTTCAGATCCAAAGTTGACGTTAGCGTTGTAAACAAAACAAATATATAACCAAATTTTATATTTGAATCGTATTTCGCAATGTGGTTTCAAGAGCTCTAAACGGAACAAAGAATTATACATACATAAGAATTTAAAACCTTACTTTTTCATGACAGCGGTTACGTACGGTTATCTGCGGTCCAAAACGATGACGTCACATGATTATAACCTACAATGACCGAAGTCGCTTGAATACAGTTGGTCCTAGTTGATCCTAATTGGTAATTACCAATGAGGACCAGGTTATTCGCTTGAAATCGGTTTATATGTACAAGTCAAAGACTCACCCTGTATATAAGATGAATTAATGAGTAAGAATGATGAACATTATCTTGCATTGAGTTCAAATAGTTGAATGGACTTTAGGCAAGGATAAATTTTTCTTGGCGCAAAACCTTCACTTGATAGAAATAAAAGTACAAAAGATATCCCACAGGAAGGCAACAAAGGGTAACAATAATCTAAAATATGGCTGTTAATGTTGGAATACCTCAGGTAAGTAAGCACATCTGGCATTTTTTGCAGTAATAAAAAGGCAAAAAATTGAATTCACCTAACCAAACCAAAAAAGTTCATAAATAATTGTTGGCATTACAGAAAACTAGCTACGTAGTTTTGACATTAACGTCAAGTGAATTTCTTTTAGTGACATGAAAATAGAATCATGGCCAACAGAGTGATTTTATATGAGTGACTGGAGTGTAGCTAGGAATATTGTGGACTAGGTGTACTACCGTCATTTAAACCATTCGGAAATTGACACATATGTTTGTATTCAAATAAAAAAAATCATTTCAACGTATTGCAGCTCTAAATGTCTCTAGATAAAGTCTGAATACAGGCAAAACGTTGGCGAAACTTAAGTTGTTTTATTTCAACTGCGTTCTCATTCCCATTACCAATTTACCAACAATGGGATATTTATTAGTAGGACGTGAATATCACAATAAGAATATATATTTTCAATCACATATTATCAGCAGTAAAAAGAGGATGTTCAGAGATCTTTCTTAACATGTGATTGGAGATGTGGAACTTCATTTTGACACAATTGGATGTCAATGCTTTGTAATTTCTATTCAGTACATCACACCTAGTTGCTTCAAATATCGAAGTTTTTTTATGAAGATTTTGTTTTGAGGTCTATGGGATACTGATGATGCCAAATAAGGCTGAAACCGGTATATCTCTCATCTCAATGACAAAATCTAATATCATTACTCCAACCTCATGATAAAAGATCTCTGAGCCTGAGAATTCAAAATGGTATTCATTTCGATGATAACTATTTTGAATTCATCTGTTTCAAAATAAATTCATTTTAATTGTTGTTGAATTTGATTTAGAGAAATTTTCTTTTCCAGCTATGAAAAGTAGGACCAAACCCAGAAATTCAATTTGCAAGAAATAAGATGTCCTAATTAAATGAATGGGTATAAGTTTAAGTTAAAATTATTATCATAATGATGAATATTTAATGAAGAAATAATAAAGAGAAATTTTACCACATGAAGAGGTTTCAATATCCTTATGAATTCACTAGTTTGCTGGTAATCAGTATGTGCTGAGAAAGAGATGTAATCAACAGACATTTTCAGTGGCAATTTCTGACCCAACATGGTAGTAATTTCTTCTGGTTCAGATAAAATAGTTTTTGCCAGAGTTCCTTCAACACAATAACCAGCAATGATAACACCATTTTTAGGATCTGTACACCATGATTCAAAAAGTTCTCTAGACAATCCACTCTGCATCATACCTGGAGAGGCCATTATAACACAAGGTCCCACATCTTCAAAATGATCGATTCCCTGAAATTTTTTTATTTATACAAAAAATTCCCTGCCAAACATAATACTTCTCACCTTTAAATTGGAGATGTGTTTAAACACAAATGGGTTGTTGACAGCAATTTGTCTTTTTATTTTATCATTCATTGCATTAATATAGGTTTGATAAACAGCCATACATTTTTTAGCCAAAGATGATGCATAATAAATTGGAATGTCATGTAGTTCTGGATGTTGGGTCCAGTATTCATCTGAAGAAAACAATTACTTTCAAAGAAGTAAAAAAAGATTACTGTCTCACCTAAAATTAATAGCAATTCTTGTGCTCTCCCTAGAGCAAATACGGGAATTAGACAACGGCCACCTCTATTAACAATATCATGCACCAAATTCGTGAATCTTCCTTCACGTTCTTCTCTTTTTTCATGTATATGAGTTCCATATGTTGATTCCTGAAAGAACAAATGCTCATCACCAATATAAAAATTAAAACTTTTTTCATACTGTTATAAGAACATCTGGATGAACAGTTGGAATTTCTGCTGCCATTAAATGCCTATCTTCTTGCCTAGAAAAATCTCCAGTGTATAAAATCTGAAAATGATGTCATATTTCATTTCTTTCTTTTTATTTTAGTCTTTGTGAATCGGGGTGTAATTTAGATCATACTTTTATACCAGCAATTTCAAGCATGAACATAGCTGCTCCTAAGACATGGCCTGCATTATAGGCCCAAAATTTAATACCTAAGATTTCTTTTTCCTCATGAAAATTAATGGTTTCTATTTTGTCCATACTAGCTTCTAAGTCCGCTTCAGTATAAAGCATCTGTTCTGTAGCTATATTACTGAAAAATTAATGGATAACAATTCTAGTTATGGATTATTTAAACTTCTTTAACATACCTGACTTTAATGTAATCAGAAAGTAACCATCGATAAATAGCTTTAGTAGCATGCGTCATAAAGCAACGCCCTTTGAAATTTGTTTTTAGTAAAAACCATGGCAAAGCTCCACAATGGTCCAAGTGGAAACTGAAATATTACTATAATATAAATATCATTTTGTTCTATTGAGATAGCAGCTAAACCTAAATGAATATATACCCACTGTGAAATTAGTAGTAAATCAATTTCATCGGCTTCAATTAAATCCACAAATGGTAAGGCATCCATTCCTGATAGGCCAGGATGGATCCCGCAATCAAGCTGGAATTTTAATAATATTTGAACTGAGATAATTTATTTATCAATACCTAGAAACCGCGGTACAAAAACATTAGCACTTTCACCACTGTGCAGTCTGTAAGACCCCTGTACAAATATTATTATTAAACAATTCAAAGGGTATATTTCTATGCAAAAACTTTGTAACGCATTTATGAAGTTGCGTTTATTTTCAAAAATAGAACAATCGAGGATCACAATAATGAAAAATCATTCATATTAACAAAAAAGTACCCAAATATTACAAGCAGTGAATTTTTTTTCAAATTTGATGCACATTTGGACAAGTCCGCTTATGACAAATTTTGCAAAGATATGTCTTTCTTTTTATTCTGGGTTGGTGAGTGTGGCATGTTTTTTTAAACTTTTTCTTCATGATATAATTCAATGTATTGTGAAGAGGTGGTCCGAATCACCAAAACAAACTCTTTAGGATATGGATGGTACTTCACCCATTATAGGACTTTCAAATGTATAAATTTCGAACTCTAGAGTACAAAAATGGTTCTCAGAATGTAGAAAAAACAAAATTAGAGTTCAGTAACAAACACAGCTCCGTAGTTTCAGATGTAAATTTTTTGCAAACTGATACTACCAGAATCATTTTTCTGGACACACTGACTTGAGACCATTTGAACGTAAAAGAGAGGCGGTGAGTGGAGATTAGTTGAAGCGAATTGAATTTTTGCCGTGATCTCACAGACAGCACTGCATCAGTTGAGGGTTAAGTTAACTAACCATAATTTTTTTGCCTTTAAATTCAACCATTATACAGGACCTCCCAACTTCTTGTCCAGCACCCCTGAAACAAACTGATATACAACAAGTTCTAGCTGATATGAATATCAAAATTTACAGAGGTCTAATCAAAAGTTGGTCACTTTCTTCAGCGGGGACTTGGTTATCTCTCTTCTTATTCGACATTTTTTTTAAATTCGATACTGTCTCTGAAGTTTACCTGAATTTAACCAAAGAACCGATAAATGTATTATTTATCTAAGGATAAATGTTTGTTTCATAGAACACAGAACATAAAAATATGATTATTTGTCTCTGTTCTCTGTCCACAGATTGCACATATTTGGCGATTCCAAATAATTAGACGGCACCTAGCGGATAAATATCGAACCTAGAAAACAAGTAATGAAAACAAATTTTACACGTAAATATTGATAGAATCAAGAATATTTTTGCTTCTCTTGATATATTTGTCGTAATTTTTTTTCCGGAATAGCAGAATTGCCGTTGGAAAATAATGGTAAAAGTATTTATATCAGTAACATTCAGTTTAAGTGATATTTGAGAGTTTTTCAAGTTTTAGGTTGAGAGCTATCTTTGGACTATGTGAATAGGAAAAATTATTGAAATGAATGGTAAAGTACTATTACTAAGGGTGTATAACACTAATTGATGTGTTTTTAATTGCTTCTCAAGGAAAGGCAGCAATGGGAACATACATTTCCATCAATTTACAAAGAAAGGTTATATTAGTCGAGGACTGAAAAAAACGTTTTTTGCAGAAATTACGCAAAGGAGGACTATGTTACGTTTAATAAGGTAGTTTGTTTGCTTCATTTTGATTATCTTGCTACAGGTAAATGATTTTTTAAAATATTTTCAATGACTTTTTCATCTTTCCAGGTCAACATTACAGCATATGATATGAAGGTTCCCTAACTAAAGGCATTGTAAAATATATGTTTCTTTATACAATACTGAAGGCTTATGCTGTTTCTTCCTAAAATTTACCAGAGATTCAACAGAAAAAAAATCAATAGGCTTACCATGGCTCAGCGCGAATTGAGGATGGAAAGACAAAATTCACTTAGGGAAAAACATTTAATTCCTCAACAAAATGTGAGGCCATTCATTGATTCTCATGATTTCGAAAGTAATGAGGAAATTGAACAACACAAAACAATGGAAATGTCATATTTAATGAAAGATGAACGGTCTGTTGTTGATGCACTGACGAACCTACAATTTGTTGTAAATGAAAATTCAGAGGAATTATTAAAGAATGAGTAGATTCAAGTGAACAGTGGTAATTTAATATGGAATTTTGCAAAAGCATCAAAATGAGAAGCAGTTGAACTCATTGACAAGAATTCTAAATTTTAAAATGCTTCATGATTTTGTTAGGTTAGTTTCAGAGATATGCCTAAATTGCCCTAAATGAAAGGCAACTTACGCTGACTAGTAGGGAATGAGTACTTTTTTTGTTTCTATTTGTCAGCATTTTGTTTCAGTTCACTTTGGCTTTGAAATGTTCCTGAGTTTCTGGTATCGATATTTCTATCTTCTATTATATTTATCGGTAAATGTAAGTAGAATATCAAATTTTCCAATGTAAATGAATATTCTATTCATATTTGATTGTTATCTTCATATTGTGTGATAAAAAAATTGTACAATTTCCCTGTTGCTGAAACGCAAATAAAGACTAGAAAGAATTTCAGAATCTTTTATTCATTTTCAAAAATAAAACATGCAATAAATGATCAAAATAATAAAATAAAGTCTTCTCAATCATATTTTGTGGGAAATTTTCATTGAAAAGAACACCTTCAAAAATGTATAAACAATGAAGTCGCAGGATTCAAAATTCAAAAGACTCATTCCTAGTTGAACCTATGCGTAGTATGAATAACTCTGCTTCAATTGAATACCACTTGGAAGTAGTGGCATTTATTGACGAATTATGCAGAAGAAGCACACAAATACATTGTAACTCGATAATTTTGGGAGACAGACATCAACACCGTAGTCTCTTGTATTGCCGAATTGTGGTGAAAAGAAAGAATGTTAATAATTTACCAATCTTTTTTTTTTTTTCGTTCTAGTACCTTCGAATAAACCCGATATTGTGTGATACATATTCATTTGATCGTACTGATTGTTCTTATAAGTAATTTAAAAATTTGTGCATCATTCATGGCAAAAACGAATTGGTTCACCTCAATTCACTTCACTCAATGTCCACCAACTCAAAAAGTCTTTAAATCACTCCAATAAATAAAAATCCAGTCATTTCATTCACAAATTAACTAAATCATTCAAATATCCAGTTGTCATTCGAAAATTTTAAAACAAATCGCCTAGCGCCACCCAGGCTGGTGGCGAAATAACGAACCTAGAAAACAAGTAATTGTTTACAACTCGCAGCGCCCTCAACGGTAGTTGGAATCGCCATTAGTGTTCTGTGCGTTCGATTTGTAATTACAGGGGGCGTTCCACTTGACGATCACAACGCTCACGCTCACGACCGCCCTTTTCCCCATTCCACTTGCTTGCTAGCGTTATTATGTTAACTCAAGTGGAACGGATTATAGGGCGTTTTTGGCTGTCATGAAAGAAATGACAAGATTGAAAAAAGTAGAAATTAGAGGTTAGGTCATTCTAAACAATAAATTTAATTAAAGTGTACAACAGTTAGACATATTATAATACATATATCTAAACTGTATTCTGAACGTTCACTTTCACGCATCTATTGAGATAGGTCGTCACAGAACATCGAAATTTGTGGGTCGATTTGAGCTTGGGGTGAGCGATGATTTTGCCGCGCTCACAAAGACCGCGGTCGTTAAGTGAAACGGCTAAAATGCTCCTTTAGCCGTTCCACTTAACGACCGCGGTCTTTGTGAGCGCGGCAAAATCATCGCTCACTCCAAGCTCAAATCGACAGACACATTTCGATGTTCTGTGACGACCTATCTAAATAGATGCGTGAAAGTGAAAGTGTACGTTCAGACTACAGTTTAGTTATATGTATTATAATATTTCTAACTGTTGTACACTTTAATTAAATTTATTGACCTAACAACTAACTTCTACTTCTTTCAATCTTGTCATTTCTTTCATGACAGTCCAAAACGCCCTAAAATTCGTTCCACTTGAGTTAACATAATAGCGCTAGCAAGCAAGTGGAATGGGGAAAAGAACGGTCGTGAGCGTGAGCGTTGTGATCGCCAAGTGGAACGCCCCCTAAAGGAGCATTTTAATCGTTGTGATCGCCAAGTGGAACGCCCCCTAAAGGAGCATTTTAATCGTTGTGATCGCCAAGTGGAACGGCCCCATAGAGTTGGAGTGAGAGCGGCACACCCCGGGTACACGCCAACAGAGAAAGAGTAAAGAGTGACCAACGACCTACGACAGCGCTACTGGATCATTCACCTGCGACCAGGGGGGTGCAGCGAGAGCACAAAAACCACAGAATATCTATCCTTACCCAGAAGCGACAGCTCACGTATTTTTAGGGGTTAATTTTCAATGACCTTGAGTAACCACCACCACAAACACTAGCCAAACAAAAGTGTGCAAGTATGCACTGAGCTCTGAGTTATACACTGCAAACAAAAAACAATTCTTCGCTTAATTTCAAAACGTTGTTATTTTCTTAAAGATTCTTGAATGGAATGAAGGTTTAGAGTAATACCAAAATATATTTTGGTATTACCATTTATGGTTCATTTGAACTTTTCTAATTTATATTTCGGTTGGATAGAATATTGATGTGTTAGATGAACATTGAAAATTTCAAGTAGTTTTATGACTATATGATTTCTTGTTTGACGATTGTTCATCATATTTTTGCAATGTATTCGACAGTGTGCTCTTAACGATTCAATTTTCCCTATACTTTTAATTTCAAAACGTGTCTATGCATCTAATTAATTAAAAGAAATATCTAATTGAAAGGTTCAATATCATGACCTGATATTTATGAGATTGGAGAATAGATATTTCTCACCTTTCGGTATTTCGGAAGATCTATCTTCAAATATATATTCAAGAAGTTCATAGATTTGAAAAAGGCTTTTGATACAGTGGACACAGGAATAATGATGAATAAGTTAGAAAAAATGGGATTTAGGGGAGTATGGTACAACTTGGTAAAATCACACTTGATTGATCGAAGACATATTGCAAAGTGATATGGAGAATGTCAATACTGGTGTATCTCAGGGATCGGTCCTTGGACCATTACTGTACCTATTATATGTTCAAATTTCTGAATCTGAAATGTCATTACTTTATGTATTCAGATGACACAGCGCTTGTATTCTCTGGCCCAGGCTCAAGAGTTTGTGAACAGAATATAAATGATGATTTGGCAAAGAATTTCAAGTGGCTGTACACTAACATATTAAGTATAATAATATCGATAAGACTGTATATATGACAATTAAACAAAATACCCAAAATGTGAGTGATATTACAATAAGCCTGAATGGTATCTGAAAGAGGTTACTGAGTAAAAGTATTTGGGACTTGTCATCTAGTATAATCTTACCTGGAATAATCATATTGAAAATATAATGAATAAAATTACCCCCATGGCAGGTGCAATAGGAAGATGTTCCCGAGAACTCAATGATAACACTAGAAAACTACTCTATCACAGCTTTATAAAACCACATCTATTATACCTAGTTTCCTGCTGGGCTGCAGCTACAGGATATCTCATACAAAAACTTCAACGGATGCAGAATAAAATTGTCAGGACAATATTTATATCAGTACCCCTATCTCACACCAACAGAACAATTATAAAAAGGAACTAAAGTTATGAATATTAAGAACATTATATTTTTTGAACAAGTCAAACTTATATACAATATAGAAAGTAAAAATCTAAAATCGAATACAAAACTAACAAAAAATAGAAATTTCCATTGATATGAAGCAGGAAAAAAAAGTACCTAAGAAGAAACTCGGCAAGAAAAACAAAATGTTTACATTCACCTATCCGGCAGCATTCATTCGTATAATCAAGTCTCTGTTGAAGTTGTAAAAGTTGATACTACCAAAAAATGTGCCGAAACCTCTGTCATTTCCTCAGTGAGATAGCTTTTTGTTTGTAATATATAATTTATTAATATTACAAAATTTATTTTTAGTTGAACAGGCTGAATTATAGTATTTTGTAGGCCCTGGTGCCAGTTTTTTATATGTTTTTAGGTCAACAATAAATATTCGAAATTGAATTGAAAAATCGGTAGATATAACGAAAAATCGGTAGATGAAACGAAAAATCGGTAGATCTAACGAAAAATCGGTAGGTTCGGCAACACCGCAATTTAACAAGGAATGACGCTGAGTTTGACAGATATACCACCAGATCTGGGACATGCGCACGTAATTTTGTCCCCAATAAATTAAGTTTGAGCTGTCGCTTCTGGCATAGAGATAGTATAGAAGGAGACGCTGTTGCATTCAACGATTTCCACATAAAACGGGTCCACTGGGCGGGGCAAAGTGTCGTACCAATGTGGCGGTTTCGGCACAGAACCACAAATTGGACAGGGTCGGAGTAAATAAATTACAGGCTAATTTATGGATGAAGCATCATGATTTTTAATATTTATTCAATAAAAATGAATTTCAACAGTTTATATACTAAAACAATACTTATCTTATTTTGAGAACATTTTTAATGGAGATTCAATTCTTCTGAGTTTTTCTAATGTAAAGGAAAATTTTGTCTTCTTTCATTAGCAGAAACAACTAGTGATATTCAATAACATCTCTGGAAGTTGTTCTCGTTAACGTTCCTTTAAATATTGAGCTACTTCTTCCATCATGACTCAGTTTGTATAGGTGGAAGATCAACAATTTTTTCCTTATATTAATAACAGCTAGATTTTTTATTATAGAATACCTACCCTTTCTTTGGTTTGAAGGATATATACACGAGTAGATATTACTTTCTCTTATGGTAGGTTCTCGTATAATAATAGGCAAAGTACAGATTTTGTATAAGGTGAAAAATTTATTTAAAATATAAATAATGAATATAAAAAATTATATAATATACATATACATATATATTAAAATATGTACACCTAGTTAAAAAAATTTATATTTCCAATTCATATTATGACAGGAAACTTTTACATAAAATCTTAGAAATATTTGAATGTTCCAAACATTCTCTCATATTCAATAACTAAGTTCTCCTTTCACAAACAAAAAATTTACTCAATTAACAGTTTAACTGTCCCTTAAACAGTACAATTTTGTTATTTTGGTGCCTAACACCAGTTGATTTGTCAACTTTATACTTAAAGAGAGAAATCATTCTTATATTGTAATATTTCTTTATTATGCTTTTGATCAATAATAATCGATGATTATCCGAAAAACACTGATCACAATTGTGATCAATTAAAAATGAGAAGATGTTCGATGAAACAACTTCATTAAATATCCTATTATTAATACTTGTAATTGAAACACAGTTTTGACCAGCTATTATGATTTCTCGCTTCATGATATTTTCAGTCTTTAAGCAAATTTTGATGACATCCTCTGAAGGGTATTGAAAACCCTTTACATTCTTCAAATCTCTAAATGAATATAAAAAGGAATCTCTAGTATCAGACATCAAATCTACTTAAACCGACCCTGTACATTGTTGATATTAACCTATGAAATGTAATTCCTGATGATTTCTTCTTATCCACGCCATCTCGGCTACAGCAACTTCGCACAGCACAAGAGACCATTTTGTTCAATTAGTTCAACGAAGATTGTCCTTCAAATATAAATAATTTTCACAAAACTCACAACCGAACACGAAACATCAAGGTTAACGACCGCTTGACAAATGTGTCGTACCAATGTGGCGGACCTGGTCCCGTTTTAGTCACGAAATCGCATCTCCCCTTATACCTTAGAATATAGAAAACCAGGAAGGAACATATTATGCATTCTGGTGCGACGAGAATGGTGCACTCAATATGGCCGATACTCGTTTCCGTTTCGCAGTAGCGTAGGGCATTTGAATTTTCAATTACATTTTATTAACGAAATGGCATATTCCAAATCGGTCTAAAAAATCTTAACGAAGTAGGGGAGCAAAACACAATGCAATTTTAAATTGTTTTTAATGATCCCTTAACAAAATTAATCTGTTATACAGTTCTAATTCTTTCATCATCAACCGTATTTTTACAAATATAATTCAACCTGGTGATGAAAAAACAATTAGTTGTACTTTTTATCAAAAGTATCAGACGATATATTCATTTCATGGTCCTTTATTCTTTACTTACATATTCCAACTGATCGATTTCAATTGGTAATAACCTAATAAAGGCCACAGATGACCGATTAAAACAATCGCCTGGAACATAAAAGGCTCCTCTCGTTAGGACCAAACCCAGGTTTCTTTACGAAACTCGTCCATATCACTCTCTGTTTTTCATTTCTGGGAAATCTGGAAAAATAATTGAACTTATAAATTGTGAAGAACTGAATAATTGATAACTAAACGATACAATCATGGTTTTACTTCCGAAATGTCCCTTGAGACGAAATTAATAGCGCTACTAACTATCAATGTCTGTTGGTTCAATGAAATTGATTACCGAACATCACCTACGCCCATGGTTTGTTACGGATAACCTCCAAATTCAGCAAAATTGAAATCCCGTGTTTTTCAGGAAAAAATGAATCATTTCAATACCAATATCACTTACCTGTGAAATGTTACACCAAATTTTTGGTTTTTTGGTGTTTTGAAATTGCCACACTCTGCACAACTAATCATTTTATCGAAAATGTTCTAAACTTAGAAAATGTCTTATAGCACTAAATTACGTGTATAAAATAGTTAGAAATTCACGGAGGCACCTTTAAACCTCGCCTAAAACTTAATTCAATACAGTTAAACTGCGAAAATATCACAAAAACCGAATAAAAGTACAATTTGCTGAGAGCACCACCTTCTTATTTCAAATTCAAACCAAACGATGACTCATTCGTGGTGCACTCTTGTCGCACTTCCGCTCTTGCATTAGGTGCGCATAGACTCCTTCCTGGTATTTTATATTCTAAGCCTTATACTATCTCTATGCTTCTGGGTAAGGATAGATATTCTGTGCAAAAACGTGAAACACAGAGTAATCTACGACCTGCGTTGCAACTTCATTTCCTAACCTCCTTCAATGATGTCATATGTCACAACTTTGAGAGCTATGTGAACATTGACCTATTATACATACACATACACATAGTATAATAGGTCAATGTATGTGAAAATCGTATGTCGGAGATACATTAAATGGGATGAATGACAGAAATACAAAAAGAAGGCAAAGTGGAAATGTCATGTCATCTGAATTTATTTTCATCGTTTTGATGCTAGTGCTAGTGATTTTATGTATTAATATTTTCTTATTGTGGTGAAATGTTATCAGTATATGATGTAGCCTTTGTGGAGAAATTTTTTTCAGGTTTAATGCAAGGTAGGTGAAAGGTATTAAAATAAATAACTGGTTGACTCATTCACTTCGGTAAATGAGTAAATCTGTTCTAGAGAAAAAGCTATGATGTGGTCAACTTAAAGCTTAACGAACCGTTAATTTCAGGACTAATCACCTATTAGTGAATGATACCTGTTTCTTTTGCAGGTACACGTGGATCTTCTCACCTACAGAATTAAGGAACTGCAAGTGCTTCCCATCCTGAGTGACTTCGTTTTATTGTGCTCTTGTGAAGTGCTTTCATCATAATCAAAAACTATAGTCACTTCTCCCATTCTCTCAATTATTCAATATCTTTGTTAAAACATTAAGGTAGTTGAAATATTATTACATCATTGCAGGAATCTGGTAGGGGTTGTTCAATTTATAATTATAAACAACCTGAACCAATTTTCCAAATAAGAAAGATCTGTGTGATAAGTTCCGTTTAATTTTGTTCGGTTTTTGGTTTCTCGAGGAGTAAATTCAAAAGTACTTGTTTCACAGAACTGCTGTAGTATAATATAACAGAGATGAAATCAAAGAAATTATTGTTTGAAATATGGTTTTATTTGAAATGCTCAAATCTTTTCAATTTCGAATATAGAAAATGCTAACATTTAAATAAAAAGAACCATAGACTAGTAATGTCTTCTTCTTCTTCTTTTTTCTTTTATGTGTGCCTGGCGAACACCATCTACACATGAAACATCTCTAATTGTGATTGATCCAGGATCCAGAACTTTGTTTAAGGTTCCGAATTTTGTTGTAGGTGATCGATCACTCGTTTTTCTGCAGCTACTCGGAAGCAGAGCGAATTGTTTTTGTTTTAAGGATATAACAACACATTGAAATTAATATATAACAAATACAAAAATCTTCAATAACATTACAAACATCTACGAAACATAAGATAGGCCAAGTTATAGTTTAATACAAGAGCTGACCAAGAAGTTGTATAACAATCTATAAACGGTAGGGTCATTAGTGAAAATCATGTCATGTAAGGAGATTGGAAAATTTTTCACCTCTCCACAATTAGTCAGATCTGAGTATAATCTTTTACAATTATCTATATTAGTTTCACATGAGAAAAAAATGTGAGTAAGGTCCCCCTTGTCTCCACAGGAGCATAAGTCTGAATCTACAACATGAATTTTGAACAAATGGCTTGGGGAACAACAGTGATTAGATCTCAGTCTGTTTATGGTAGTAATATTGCCTCTTGGTAAATCGAGTCCATGGAACCAAGGTTTTTGAGATAGTGTTCGAACTTCAACGTATTGGTAATAAATTCGTCCCTTCATTTGAGCGACCCAATCTGATTTCCATCTTTCCCAAATTTTATAGATTGGCCAAAAGTCTCTAATATCGATCCTAAGATTCAGAGAAGCTGATTTTTTGGAACCCTGATTAGCGAGTTGATCTGCCATATCGTTCCCTTCAATATTTGTGTGGCTTGGAATCCACAATAATTTAATTGAAAAATCGTTTTCAGAAAGATATTGAAGATTGGATCGTATTGAAAGTGCTATATGGTCGTTCTTGGCCGAGATTGACCAATTAGTAATTTTATCAAGAGCACTTTTAGAGTCTGAAATAATGATACTTTTTTTAAAGTTGTTATTTTTTATTTCTTTGGTTGCTTCTAAAATAGCGAACATTTCGGCGGAACATATAGAAAAGTGGACTGGTAATCGATGAGACACAGATAAACCTGAAGGGCTGAAGACGCCTATACCTGTCGCATTAGTATTTTTTGACGCATCCGTGAACACCAGTGTGAAATCTGGAAAACGCTCAGAGATAGCAGCTCTGAATTCGTGGGAGTTGTCCAAAGCCGATTTTGACAGGCCCAGTGAAGTGTATTGAATGGACAAATTATGAACACTAAGTTCATGTGAAAAACATGGAAGCTTGAGGAGGAATAGTAATTTTCGGAATCAGAAAGCAATGAAAGGGCCTCAATCACTGGTGGGGGAAGCCCAGAAGACCGCCAAGGATTGAGTGAAGATAGTTTGCGAAGAATAAGATTTTCCGAGATTCTCGCCAGGCGAGATATATGTTTAATTGAAAGCCATAGTCTGCGAAATCTAAGAGGAAGTTCACGGGATTCAGCGAGAATAATAGGAATAGGAGTAGACTTCATGTAACCCATGGCAACCCGTAGAGCGGCGTATTGAACTCGATCCAACTTCAACATGAGTGACTTGGAGCAGTTTCCATAGAATAGACTACCAAAATCAAAGAAGGGGCGAACTATAGCCTTGTACAAAAGCAGTAGGGTATCTGGATGAGAACCCCACCAAGTTCTACAAAGGGATTTTATTAAATTAATACCGTGGAAGGCTTTAGTACACATCTTTTCAATATGTTGATTCCATTTAAGATTTTGATGAATGGTAACTCCCAAATATCTTGCAGACTCGACCCATGGAACATCTGAACTACAGAGTTTGAAAGGCGGAAGACCCCTCATTTTCTTTGACTTGTGGAAGCATAAAGCAAGAGACTTTTCAGGGAAAGTTGGAGGTGCTTATAGCTGGCCCACTTTCAAAGTCAGGGCATTAGACATCTGTTGAAGAGCTGACGAGACAGAGGGGCAGAGATCATGAGAGCGGTATCATCGGCATATTTGAGAACCAGTAAGCCAGGGATGTTTAAAAATCTGTGGACATCTCTGACGAAACTGTTGAAGAGAATAGGGCTAACCGGTGAGCCTTGGGCCAGACCCAGATTTGATTGATTGGGACCTAGAAGATTATTCGTCAAAGGATCCACAAGGAAAATATTTCTTTGTGAGATCAAAGATCTCAGGAGGTCTATTATGGAACGAGGGACTCCCATAGTGGTTAGAGAATCTTCAAGCAAATTGAATTGCACCGAGTCATAGGCCTGCTTGATGTCGAGAAGGACTACAACAACAATCTCGTTTCGAGAAAAGGCTGAATGAATGGATGACACCAACAATGAGAGGGCGTCGTTGACAGATTTACCTTTACGAAATCCAAACTGAAACTCTTGGGGGTCATCAATGGATTCAGTAATGTCATTCGATTCTAGTATGACGTATGTCAAAAATTCAACAAGCGGACTCTCCTTAAGCACCGAATAGGACAGGTCCCACTTGTTTTCGAAATGTCACAAATGTTGTACCTTCGTTACTAAGGGCACAGCCATCTTAAACACATAGCCGTGAACAAAATGTGGCAACGCCGCAAATGAAGGATCCGGAAGGCCGACTGGGACTTCGGACGGCCGCAGTAAATTCGTTATAATAGGAGCGCGATTTTCAAATATATTTCAATTAATTGTCGAATAGTCGATATGGAATATTTTAAATTCAATCAAATACCTAGAAGCAACAATACTAAATCCTACTTGACCAATGAATTGGTTTGATTCATCATTTTTATTATAACCGGTGGATATCAATTGAACGAAATTATTTGATCTGTATAGAAGCACAAGAACTTAATGATTATCAATGTATTTTGACAATACAGCACATTTCATATCCAATTTGTTGTTCAGCAAGAACCAAAGAGAAGGTGTAGGGTCATCTCATGCCACAAAATTTTGTATTTGAATCAATGTAATCAACATAATAGGTAAATCTGAGGAAAAACTTGAGATCCAAATCATTTTAATAACTTCATGTACAAAATTTAATAACAGAACTTAAATAAAATCTCTGAACTTAATAACTGTAGCTGAAGAAATAAACATAAATAATTAGGGGAGATTGAGAATATAGAATAAATGTCAAAACTATGAACATGATGAATATTTCGGTTTTTTACTTATAATTTGTCACATTTGATCCGCCACCATCTGAAATGTCAGAGTTTTTCAAAATTTTCATTCGCTTCCCCTTACAAAAATGTTCCTAATAAATATAAAGATTTGTTCAATTTATACAATTCAGCATCCGGACCTTCCAAACCTCGTTCATCTACATAATATTTATTTATACCGAGAAAGTTCATTTGTAAGTTGGGACCACCTTGAAATCTTGAGATATAAGGTAGGATCCATTTCAAATCTTTAGATGATAATTCAGAATCTTTAATGAAAATTTTTACCTGAAGGGTCTCACTTGTTATTAAAACATTTACTGTTATAGTCTCTCCAAAATGTAATAAAAAAGTAGATTTTGTTGTCGAGTTATTTTTTAGGTCATCATAATCTTTAATCAAATCCGAATTGAAAAAAACATTTATATCATTATTGTTTCAGTCAATCGTTCCATCTTTTCTATACTGGGGATTATTTCTCTGTTTGAGAATTTTTTTAGATGAATAAAACGGTAAATTTGGAAAAAATAAAGGAACTGCTTTTTCCTTGAGTTGTTGACATCTCATTGGTTCCATCAGCTAATAAAAATTTATAAAAATTTCAAGATATCGTTTTCATGGAAATGAATTACGGAAACCAAACTGAATTTATCGGAAACGTAATTTTCTCTTGGAATTGCCTAATCCACGATATTGATACAGTTCTTCATTTTTGGAAACAAAACGAAGTCTTGTAATTGCTCTTGCAGCCGGGTACACAACATTTATTTGGCATGATTCGAAATAGGAGAAGTCTCTTTCACAGGACACCAGATGAAAGATGAAATTTCACTTCATTCACACACACAGAATTTTTCTTTTGGGCACAATTCACTTCACAAATAATGTGACCATTTCTTTCCAACCTGGAACCAGGACAAATGCCATCAATTCTCCAAATTCTTATTTCTTGAAATAGGTATTCGAACTTGCTGCTGACACTGCTCGTTTGTGTTCAACTGTTTTTATGTGGATTTCAATGTCGCTTTTTCCACTTTTGCAATAGAAAATGTAATTCCACATTTCGTGAACTGGTTTTGTTTGATGACTAACCAGGACTCATGCCCGAAATTCAATACTGTATTGGTAAAATCAGTACGATCGGTCACCAATAATTCACAAACACAACAAACAACAAGGCGTCCACACATGGCGTCAGAAACTTCTCGGCCTTCCGCTGCGTTGCCACATCTTAGCTGTTCGCGGCTTGTTAATTGAAGGAGGTTATGCTAAGGGACTAGCACTTTTCTTATATTTTGATGTTCTGTGCTTGCGACCTACGGTACGAACCATAGAGAGGAACTGCGGCTTTTGTCGAAGAAGGAGAGCGATGCCGACAACGCCAGCAACAGGGGACCTTCCACAAGCTCGCATGGATCCGTTTCATCGCCCGTTCACCAACTGTGGGGTGGACTATTTTGGGCCAATGATGATCAAGATAGGGCGCCGCCGAGAGAAGAGGTGGGGTGCACTTTTCACGTCCCGCGCCGTGCACATCGAGGTCACAGCTTAATAAACACACAGCTAGGAAACTCCGTGTGGTGGGGGTAGTTAACGCAGATTCTCGCGCATCCCCCACTTTTGGGGTAAAACCTATCAATTCAGTGGCGCCGGTCGGGATGACAATGCCACTGAATTCATAAACTCATAGTCGTAGTCAACTATTTTATGTTGTGTTGACTGGTGACCTCTGATGCATTGAAACATATATTTTTCTTCACATCTAAACTAAAACAATAAAATTATTATCGACATGATATGTAGTATTGAACATTCCCTTCTGAAAATTCCTGCACATTTCATAAATTTTATTTTTTCCCACTGGAATCTATAGAAATTCTTATACTTTCGATCGCAATTTGTTTTCGCGAAAATTTCATTCGAATGCCTAATGAATTTACCAAATTATACGCAAAGAAAAGAATGTTCTGTGTGCACACGAAAAAAAAAAGACCACCTTCCTCCATTCTTTCGATAAATTTAAATTTTGGAGTTTTATTTTAGTAGTAACTAGTCTCAAGTACTTGGTCTGACTTTAATCTGATTGGTGTTTCATTTCATTTCAAAAAATGAAAGTTGTTATTGAAAGTATGATTGTGGTTGTGATGAAACCACCCGCAGTTCTATAAACTGCAATTTTAAATAAAGTTTTTCGAGATTCCAATGAAAATATTAATGACACTTATTTCAATTCCAATGAATTTTCAAAAAAGGAGGATAAATTCAACTTTCAATTCAGGAAAGAAGATTTATATAGGCTTTCGAAAGCACCAAAACTGCCTCATATTCACAACTCTCTCTTCATTGAAGAAGACTTCTGTGTACCATTCCAGGTTGATGAAAGTGAAGTTTATAACTTGTAAAGTTTCAAGCGTTTTAGAGACCAGAAATATGTAAAAAACAAATTAATTATTTCATACAATATGAAGTATTATTTTAAAATTTTATTGATAAAAATGTAATAATAATTGTGTCTGTAAATTCATGAAGTACGCTCCTGTCAGTCTCCCTGAAAATATTTTTAATCCTATCCTGACTTTTACATCCGAATGGCTTCTTCAAGGGGGGCGTTCCACTTGGCGATCACAACGCTCACGCTCACGACCGCTCTTTTCCCCATTCCACTTGCTTGCTAGCGCTTGTGGCGACGCACTGAATAATCTCGGCAGGAAAAATAATGAATGTTCGTTGTTATAGTTACTGAGGAGGAGTTGTCATTTTGTTAACAGTAATTCTGTACGTTTTGAAGAATTGTAAATAAAATTAATATATAATATTTGTACGAATAAGTGTTCTTATTAATTCGTATTGAGAGTAGCACAATTGGCGACGAGGAGTGGTAATTTACCCACAGGACGTTGGTTTCTGAACGAGGTGAGTTGAATATTAACTTTTGTTCAGATGTTCCAAATATAGAAGTGCTTGAAATTATCGATACAATCGATATATTCAGGGCAGTCCAAAGAAAAAAAAACTGTTACCCTCTTGTAGGGCAGTTCGGAGAAAAACTGTTACCCTCTTGTAGGGCAGTTCAAAGAAATACTGTTACCCTCTTGTAGGGCAGTTCAAAGAATAACTGTTACCCTCTTGTAGGGCAGTTCAGAGAAAAACTGTTACCCTCTTGTAGGGCAGTTCAAAGAATAACTGTTACCCTCTTGTAGGGCAGTTTAGAGAAAAAAAACTGTTACCCTCTTGTAGGGCAGTTTAGAGGAAAACTGTTACCCTCTCGTAGGGCAGTTTAGAGGAAAACTGTTACCCTCTCGTAGGGCAGTATAAAAAAAAACATAAATAATGTAAACTGTTACCTTTGTTTATAAAGGCAGTTTCCATAAATAACTGTTACCCTGGTCTACAGGGCAGTTCAAAAAAAAAAAACATGAATAAGTATAAACTGTTACCTTTGTATATAAAGGCAGTTTCCATGAATAACTGTTACCCTGGTCTACAGGGCAGTTCAAAAAAAAAAAACATTAATAACCTTTGTTTATAAAGGCAGGATCCATAAATAACTGTTACCCTGGTCTACAGGGCAGTTTGTGAAAAGAAAAACAAAAAGACAGAAACAACGTGAACTGTTACCTGTTTCTACAGGCAGTGTCATAATGAATTGATTCCTTTTTCAGGATAGTCCATCAAGACAACAATCTCGGCACAGTCGAAAAATATTGCTGATCATGTCAGATAGCAATATAAAACCTTTCCTCTGCGATAGCATTGACAAGGCTCTGATCAGGGGAGAATCGGAAAAATGGTTACGTTCTTTGGAGTTATATCTAGCTTCAGAGGATATAACAAATATTAATAAAAAAAGGAACAAACTCCTACATCTCGGAGGGTCTCAACTTCAAGAAGTAGCATGTAATCTTCCAGGAGCATTAGAAACCTACGATTCTGACCTAAATAACGACGTTTTCAAAACTCTTACTGAGAAACTGACCGAATATTTCTCAACAAAACAAAACTCTACTTTCGAACGGCACATATTCAGAAATATCAAACCTGAACAAAATGAAAATTTCAATAAATTTATTCTAAAAATTAGGAATCAAGCGAGCAAGTGTTCTTTTGGAAATTCGGCTCAAGAATCAAATGAAATAAACATTAAAGACAAGATAATTGATACCTGGGCACCTCTAGATCTGAAGAAAAAACTGCTGGAAAGAGAAAGATCACTAGATGAAGTCATTGAACTCTGCCAGATTCACGAACAAATTGGCAGTCAGTCTAAAGCTATGGATTCAGCTGACACTGGACCTAGCACATCGTTTGGTGTCAACAAAATAGAGCCCTTCAAGAACGAGAATGGTAACGTTTGCACAAGATGTGGAAAACGCAGCCATTTAGGAATTTCGAAAGAATGCCCTGCTAAAAATGCTAAATGCCATAAATGTGGATACTTGGGACATTATTCATTCTTATGTAGAACTGACCTGCGACGAAAGCGAATTCCTTCTAATAAAAGTTCTTCATATCAACCTCAAAGCAAACGTAGAAGAGCAAGTTCTAGGGTTAACTGGATAGAGGAGGAAACAGGAAAAGAAGATATTGTTGGAATTAGAAATTTCCAATGCTTCAAGGTGTCTGGTTCATATCAAGAAGACAAGAATGATGATATTATAAAGTGCAACATTGGGGGTGTACCTATCACCGTACTGATTGATTCGGGCTCAAGAGTGAATATAATAAATGGTGTTGACTGGAAATCGTTGATTAAACTGAAAGCTGTGGCATGGGATATTAACTCCCAATCCCAGAATTCCCTTAGAGGATATGCAGCTGGAGAACCTCTGCGAGTCAGTCACACATTCAAAGCTACAGTCAGTTTACAGGGAAAACCCGAAATAATTACAAATTTCTACGTTGTGGAACAGGGGGACATCTCGATCTTAGGTAAAGATACCGCAAAAAGATTAGGAATCCTCAAGCTAGGCTTGAACGTTAATTGCATCAAGGACATACAAACTTTCCCTAAAATTAAAAATATCAAAGTCAAATTAACAATCAATTCCGAAATCAAACCTGTGAAACAACCAGTCAGAAGAGTCCCAATTACGTTAGAGGCTAAGGTAGAGAAAAAACTAGAAGAAGCACTTCGATCAGATATCATAGAGAAAGTTACAGAACCAAGTGAATGGATCTCACCCATAGTAGTGGTTTTGAAACCCAACGATGATATCCGCATTTGTGTAGATATGCGCCGTGCCAATCAAGCAATTCAAAGGGAAAATTACCCCATCCCAACTTTCGACTCTTTCATGACTAAACTTCGAGGAGCAAAGTTTTTCTCGCGACTGGACTTGGCCAATGCATATCACCAACTGGAACTTGATGAGGAAAGCCGTCCTATTACTACATTTATTACCCACAAAGGTATGTTTCGATACAAACGATTAATGTTCGGGGTAAACTCGGCACCGGAAATTTTTCAGAGAGTCTTTGAAGAAATACTCGCATCTTGCAAAAACAGTTTGAATTATATTGACGATGTGATAGTGTATGGAAAAACTGAAGAAGAACATAATGATTGCTTGAATAAAGTACTTGATGTATTCAATGTGAACAACGTCCTTCTGAACGAAGAGAAATGTGTTAAAAAGGTCAATGAACTTTTTTTTCTTGGTCACAAGCTCTCTGACAAAGGAATCGAAGCAGACCAGATGAAAATAAAAACAATATTACAATTCCGACCACCGACGACAAAAGAAGAAACAAGAAGCTTTCTTGGACTCGTCACCTATCTAGGAAAATTCATACCAGATCTAGGAACTACAACAGAACCTCTTCGAAGGCTGACAAGAGACGACCAGAAATTTGAATGGTGTCAAGCCCAAGAAGAAAGTTTTGACAAACTAAAAAAATCACTGGCGACTCTACCGACATTATCATACTTTGATCCTCAGCTGAGAACTCGTCTGGTGGCAGATGCTAGTCCTGTGGCACTGGGAGCTGTGCTGCTACAATTTAATGAACAACAAATACCACAAGTTATATCCTTCGCTAGCAAAAGCCTTTCTACGACAGAAAAACGGTATTCGCAAACGGAAAAAGAAAGCTTAGCTCTAGTCTGGGCCGTAGAACGTTTCTATTATTACCTAATGGGCCTGGAATTTGAATTAGTAACTGATCACAAGCCTTTAGAGGCAATATTCAAACCATCGTCGAAGCCACCAGCACGGATTGAAAGATGGGTACTCAGACTTCAGGCTTTCAAGTTCAAAATCATATACCAATCAGGAAAAATGAATATAGCTGATTCATTATCAAGACTTTGTCAGCTCGATGAAGAGTTACCGTTCGATAAGGAAAACGAACATCATGTCTACGCCCTGCTAGAAATCAGCTCACCAGCAGCTATGAATATTAGCAAAATTATAAGTGAAAGTCAACATGACCAGAAAATAACTGATGCATCGAAGAAGATCAGATTGTTGGGATATTGCAGATAAAAATCCACTTTATCCCTTCCGCCAAGAACTGACGACAATAGGATCAGTAATTCTACGAGGAAATAGAATAGTTATACCAGATTCTTTGAAAGCTGAAGTATTACAATTAGCACACGAGGGGCATCCAGGAGAGACGGTGATGAAAAGAAGACTGAGATCTAAGGTTTGGTGGCCACTTATGGACAGAGAAGTCGAAAAATTTGTGAAAAGTTGTAGAAGCTGTCTATTAGTTACCATTCCGGATAAACCACCCCCGATGACAAGGCATAAATTCCCGGAAGGGCCGTGGCAATGTGTAGCAATTGATCTTATGGGTCCTTTACCAAATCAAGATCAACTCCTAGTCATTATCGACTACTATTCAAGATATCAAGAAATCAAATTCCTCAGAACGACTACTTCCTCCATCATCATAAATAATTTGTCTGAGATATTCTGTCGTCTAGGAATACCCCGATCTATGAGAGTGGACAACGGACCACAATTTGCCAGCCAAGAGTTTAAGAATTATTGTTCACACAATAATATTAAATTGATCCAGACACCGCCATATTGGCCTCAAGCGAACGGTGAGGTAGAAAACATGAACAGGGCTATCTTGAAGAGGTTACAAATAGCTCAGGCAAATAAATTAAATTTTAAAACGGAACTTCAAAAATTTACAATGATGTACAATGTAACACCACATGGAGTCACCGGAAAATCACCATCAGAACTGATGTTCAACAGAACCATTCGTGACAAAATCCCATCTATGGCAGATTTGGTTGTTGAGCCATTAGACGAAGAAGCGCAGGAAAATGATATGGTGAATAAACAAAAAGGAAAAGAGAAGGAGGATTCATCGAGGCGAGCAGAAATAACAGAAATAAAACAAGGAGATAAGGTGTTATCAAAAAAATATGACCAATTCTAACAAACTGGCAACGAGATTCAATAACGACGAGTTTACTGTAGTCGAAAGAAAGGGAAACGAAGTAACTATCTCAAGTGAAGACGGCCAAATATTGAAACGTCACGTTAGTCACTTGAAGAAACTCCCCGAACCAACACCAACGTGTGAAGATATTGAGATTTCCAGAAACAAACCAGATGTTAGACCAGAATCGTCAAATCCTATTCTCCATCCCTCGACTCCGAAACTTATCGACTCAAGTGAAACAGTGAAGAAGGCATCCAAAGCAGCAGAGAAGCTGCCGTTACTGAAACTGAAAAAAATGGAGGGAATGTGGCGACGCACTGAATAATCTCGGCAGGAAAAATAATGAAT
This sequence comes from Hippodamia convergens, assembly GCA_038502775.1. Taxonomy (NCBI): domain Eukaryota; kingdom Metazoa; phylum Arthropoda; class Insecta; order Coleoptera; family Coccinellidae; genus Hippodamia; species Hippodamia convergens. The sequence continues at coordinate 112,626,665 of CM076607.1, forward strand.
GTTCGTTGTTATAGTTACTGAGGAGGAGTTGTCATTTTGTTAACAGTAATTCTGTACGTTTTGAAGAATTGTAAATAAAATTAATATATAATATTTGTACGAATAAGTGTTCTTATTAATTCGTATTGAGAGTAGCACAGCGCTATTATGTTAACTCAAGTGGAACGGATTATTGGGCGTTTTGGGCTGTCATGACAGAAATGACAATATTGAAAAAAGTAGAAGTCATACTAAACAATAAATTTAATTAAAGTGTACAACAGTTAGAAATATTATAATAAATATATATCTAAACTGTATTCTGAACGTCCATTTTCACTTTCACGCATCTATTGAGATAGGTCGTCACAGAACATCGAAATATGTGGGTCGATTTGAGCTTGGAGTGAGCGATGATTTTGCCGCGCTCACAAAGACCGCGGTCGTTAAGTGGAACGCCTAAAGGAGCATTTTGATCGTTGTGATCGCCAAGTGGAACGGCCCCATAGTGTTCTGTGATTTTACGTCACAAATTCTTTTAGAAAAACATGTGTTTTTGCCATATGATAGTCTAATATGAATATTATTATTGAATTTATATTATACTGATAATGTGTGGTATATTTTGTGTTTTTTCTAACTTCAATTCGAACGCAACTGATAGATTGTCGAAAATAGTGAGTGAATTATACGAAAACTAGAAGAAAACATGAAATTAGACAAATTCTTTATCTGATGAACTATTACTATGTTGCAGTTCAACGAATTCAGTTTGAACATATCAAGAAGAGGACCCAACCACAGTCAAATCGAAATATGCCACCACGAAGATCAAATATTTCTCTTTGCATCTAGTGTATTGTGGCTTCAAGGATGTGAACTTACTAAACAACCTATAATTGAAGAAGATTATATCTTCCTTTATAATGGAGATATATTTAATGATGAAAATGAAGATTGGAGAAATTCCAATGGTGATACTAAATTATTTTTAGATTATTTCAAAAGTAATGAACATCTATGTTCACTATTTAATATAAGTGGACCCTTTGCATTTATTTGTTTTGATAAAAGAAAATCAATCCTTCATTTTGGAAGAGATAAATATGGAAGAAGAAGTCTTTTGTTAGGAAAATCAGAAGGGGGTGAATTAATTATAACCAGTGTTGCCAGAAAAACAGCAAATTACAAATTTATAGAGCTCCCCTCTTTAGGTTTGTATAAAATGGATTTCAAGACCCAAAGAATAACCCTCAGACCATGGTATAGTAAGAATAGTAACTTCTCATTAAAAATCAAGACTATTGAAGAATTTTTGTGCAAGCCAGTGATTGTAGAGATGGCCATTTCAGATTCAACACGAAGCAAACAATTCATTGAACCAACTGTAAAAGACTTGACAATTTATGAATCTCTTGATAATTCTCAAAAAGGAATTGAAATCCTCAATAATGCACTTTCATGCAAAGAGTTCTCGGATAATGTTCAGGAACTAAGAAAAAGATTGGAAAATTCTATTAAGAGAAGAGTGACTGGACAACCTCAATTTTGTCACAACTGTTTTGAACACCAGATTAACTGTACCCATGCAGTTGTGGGTTTGTTATTTTCTGGAGGTGTAGATTGTGCTGTGTTAGCTTTACTAGCACACAAATTTGTCCCCATAAACAAACCTATTGATTTGTTGAATGTAGCTTTTTCTAAGAATGATTTCAACACTCCAGATCGATTAACTGGGCTACAAACACTGAGGGAACTAGAAATATTATGTCCCAAGAGAAAATGGAAATTTGTGGAAATAAATGTTGTTTGTGAGGAGTTAGATGATGAAAGAAAAAAAAGGATAGCAGATCTTATATATCCACTTAACACTATTTTAGATGACAGTTTGGGATGTGCTCTTTGGTTTGCTAGTAGAGGCAAAGGGGACTGCTATATTTCTCCATGTAGGGTAAGTTTTTACCATCTGAAAAATTCATGCTCACAATTAATATCAATTGATAAGAATTTTCCTGAGAACTCTCAAACGAAACGCAGAATTTCATAAGTAATAACATGTTATTTTATAATGTTCATTTATCAATGATCTATGTCTCATATTGTTTTGTTCATGTTAAGCTGTTTTGTCTTGTTTAGATTCTACTAGTTGGAACAGGCGCTGATGAACTTTTTGGAGGTTATAGTCGGTATAGAGCAGCATTCAAAAATGAAAGTTGGATAGGATTACATAAAGTACTGAACGAAGATTGGGATAATCTGCCCTATAGGAATTTTGGAAGGGATGATAGAGTGGTTTCTGATAATGGACGTCAGCTAAGAACCCCATATTTGGATGAAGATGTTGTTCAATTTGTACAAAGCTTAAACTGCTGGGAAAAGTGAGAAAAATGATATCATTGATTCCTCTAATTTTTCCAATTATTGAGGTAATGCATTTGTTTTCAGAACATTGCCATCTAAAGATGAAGTTGGTCCAAAATTTCTTCTTCGGGGTTTGGCATTATATTTGCAACTGAAAAATGCTGCAGTTTTGAAAAAAAGAGCTCTTCAGTTTGGTTCTAGAATTGCCAACTCTAAAGAAAATGCTCATAATATTTCTCCTCGCTTGTAATTTTGCCATATATTTTATTAATTTTTTTATCCCTATTTTACTTGTTTACGAAAACACTGTTTTTCATGATTGAAAATATAGTTCAACTTGACAGGAAAAAATTGTTAAATTTTCAATGATGGATTGCCCCATGATTTTCACGTTTTTTTTATTAATAACATCTCAAAGCCCTTGAATGAATATGAAAAAAAGGCAATCTAAATAAATATAAGCTACTAATGTGGTCTGAAGCTAATTAATCTAACAATCTATTGGTGCTGATTTCCCTTCATTAGGGTCCTGTAGCCATCTTCAAACATCTGAAATGCCAAAAAAAAATCATCGCTCTGATGGAAAAACTCTCTCTCCTGAGCAAATTGATTATCCTGATAAATAGTTTGAGGCTTTCACAACCGGATATAGGAATAATTTCACCTAATGTTTCGCCTACAACTGCGGTAGGCATCTTCAGAGGATTCTTGGCCAAAGATTGTACCTCGAACGCTGAATTTCTGACACTGTCAGAAACGTTAGGTGAAATTATTCCTAATGGACCACGACCAATAAGCCCGGAAGACACTTTCAATATCTGATTATCCTAAATTCGAACATTCTAAGGAAGTAATTATGTTTCAAAATTAGTCAACGATCATGGTGTAGAGGTGATTCCCCTTGAAAAGACTGAATCAACCACAGAGGAAAATCTTCATGGTATAAGACATATAAGGTTTATTTTTCTGCTCAGGTCTAGCCTGTTACGAAAAAAATTCGTCACTTTGTAATTTATTTATTTATCATAGGACTACAAACAGACAAATTGCCCAATTACATGTAATCACAAATTTATAAACTTCGTACAAGCTAAAACTGAAAATAAACAAAATATTACCCATAACAATTTTACCCAAAATAAACTATCAACTATACAAGGCCAATTTTCAAAATAAATCCCTCATTAATCTTTTCCTCAGCGTCAACAAAGATATACTGAAAACATCCAATTCCAACTCTGAACAAACAGTGTTTATAGCAATCACCATTCTAGTCACAGGTGAATTTTGAGACAAATTTGTTCGTTTAAAAGGAACATAAAACACATCCTGCGATCTCTTTCCTAGACGGGGAATTCTGAATGATAGAACATTCAAAATGGTGGGCACCACGAAGATTCCATAATCTTCGTGGTGCCCATGAATGGTCATTATTTTAAAGATGAACAGAATATCCGCCAACCTACGTCTATCGACCAAACTGAGCATGCGAAAATGATTCCTAGCCTCTGTGTAATTATGGTTTTCTATCACCATACCACTCCGGAAAGCCAAGCGTCTCAAAAACCGATTTTGAACACTTTCCAGTCTACGAATATAGCAGTCATAACAGGGACTCCACACGGTTGAGGCAAAGCTTAGTCTACTTGACACAAAAGAATGAAAAAGAATCATTAATGATTTGCTATCCCTCAAGGAAACAGTGTTTCGCAGAATGAAACCGAGCATTTTATTTGATGAGCTGGTAACCTTATCAATGTGTAATGTTGAGTAAACGCGAGTTCATGCCGTTTTTCAGGATCGGTCTGGCTCGACTGGAGACCCTCGACTAGATGCTGATTTGAGGCCTTCTCCAGGCAATAATAATAATACGAGAACTATGGTTTCTCTCACGGCAGCTAACGTGATTCAAAATAGTTTCGAATTTTAATAACGTGTTTCAAAAAATTCAAAATAATTTCACCTTTATATCAGCAGCCAATTTAATTTTATTATTTATCTCTTCTTGGAAGATATTTCTAATACATGTATCGTATTTTGTAGTTGTGACGGTATGCATTCATTTGGAAACATGTTTCTCTTTCATTATATTCCATGAATAAATAATTTTTTCAGTAACAAATGAAACATTTCATATCATATATGTATACCGGCCTTTATGGTCCATACATAAATTATATATTTTCCTTATTTCATTTAAGTTATTTTGGCCACAACATTAGAAAACATTCGTTTCTTCTTTTTATTTTTAAACCAGCTCAAACCCGAGGCTCCGCTCGCGTCATATTTCAATTTAAAACGCTACTGATAGGTCCTCAACCCACATTCATATTCTCGTATCGAAGGAGAGACAGGCACGTGACTACGTGACGAAGCGATCTCGCATAGATTAAATAATTTCTTGCTCAAATTCACATTCCTTCAACCTGCGGTAACTTTCAACGTATCCATTAAAATACTATACTGTAAAAAGCATTTTTCATCAAATTGTTAAATGTTAAACGTGGGTTGGCCTCAGCAGTTATGGAACCCACAGACTTTGGTATTTTCATCCGTTCGAATCGAATTGTCATGGCAAATTGATCAAAAACCGAGGTGTGTGGCGAAAACCGTCGTCGTGAAAATGCACGAAGTCTGTATGTGTTCCGAAGAATAGTTTCCGAGATATGAATTTTTTAATGTTAGGGGTTGAAAAAACAACCCCTCCGTCCCACGGGAAGTCGATCATTTTTTCAGTGGTAATTATTATCGATATGATTAACCCATATGCAAAATCTGTATGTGTTCCGAAGAATAGTTTCCGAGATATAAATTTTTCAAAGTTAAGGGTTGAAAAAAAACCCCTCCGTCCCACGGGAAGTCGATCATTTTTTCAGTGGTTATCAGTATCGATATGATAAACCCACATGCAAAATCTGTATGTGTTCCGAAGAATAGTTTCCGAGATATGAATTTTTTAATGTTAGGGGTTGAAAAAACAACCCCTCCGTCCCACGGGAAGTCGATTATTTTTTCAGTGGTAATTATTATCGATATGATTAACCCACATGTAAAATCTGTATGCGATCCGAAGAATAGTTTCCGAGATATAAATTTTTCAAAGTTAAGGGTTGAAAAAACAACCCCTCCGTCCCACGGGAAATCGATAATTTTTCCAGTGGTTATCAGTATCGATATGATTAACCCATATGCAAAATCTGTATGCGATCCGAAGAATAGTTTCCGAGATATAAATTTTTCAAAGTTAAGGGTTGAAAAAACAACCGCTCCGTCCCACGGGATATTGATCATTTTTTCAGTGGTTATCAGTATCGATATGATTAACCCACATGCAAAATCTGTATGTGTTCCGAAGAATAGTTTCCGAGATATGAATTTTTCAAAGTTAAGGGTTGAAAAAACCCCTCCGTCCCATGGGAAATCGATCATTTTTCCAGTGGTTATCAGTATCGATATGATTAACCCACATGCAAAATCTGTATGTGTTCCGAAGAATAGTTTCCGAGATATGAATTTTTAATGTTAGGGGTTGAAAAAACAACCCCTCCGTCCCACGGGAAGTCGATTATTTTTTCAGTGGTAATTATTATCGACATGATTAACCCACATGTAAAATCTGTATGCGATCCGAAGAATAGTTTCCAAGATATAAATATATCAAAGTTAAGGGTTGAAAAAACAACCCCTCCGTCCCACGGGAAATCGATAATTTTTCCAGTGGTTATCAGTATCGATATGATAAACCCACATGCAAAATCTGTATGTGTTCCGAAGAATAGTTTCCGAGATATGAATTTTTTAATGTAAGGGGTTGAAAAAACAACCCCTCCGTCCCACGGGAAGTCGATTATTTTTTCAGTGGTAATTATTATCGATATGATTAACCCATATGCAAAATCTGTATGTGTTCCGAAGAATAGTTTCCGAGATATAAATTTTTTAATGTTAGGGGTTGAAAAAACAACCCCTCCGTCCCACGGGAAGTCGATCATTTTTTCAGTGGTAATTATTATCGATATGATTAACCCATATGCAAAATCTGTATGTGTTCCGAAGAATAGTTTCCGAGATATAAATTTTTCAAAGTTAAGGGTTGAAAAAAAACCCCTCCGTCCCACGGGAAGTCGATCATTTTTTCAGTGGTTATCAGTATCGATATGATAAACCCACATGCAAAATCTGTATGTGTTCCGAAGAATAGTTTCCGAGATATGAATTTTTTAATGTTAGGGGTTGAAAAAACAACCCCTCCGTCCCACGGGAAGTCGATTATTTTTTCAGTGGTAATTATTATCGATATGATTAACCCACATGTAAAATCTGTATGCGATCCGAAGAATAGTTTCCGAGATATAAATTTTTCAAAGTTAAGGGTTGAAAAAACAACCCCTCCGTCCCACGGGAAATCGATAATTTTTCCAGTGGTTATCAGTATCGATATGATTAACCCATATGCAAAATCTGTATGCGATCCGAAGAATAGTTTCCGAGATATAAATTTTTCAAAGTTAAGGGTTGAAAAAACAACCGCTCCGTCCCACGGGATATTGATCATTTTTTCAGTGGTTATCAGTATCGATATGATTAACCCACATGCAAAATCTGTATGTGTTCCGAAGAATAGTTTCCGAGATATGAATTTTTCAAAGTTAAGGGTTGAAAAAACCCCTCCGTCCCATGGGAAATCGATCATTTTTCCAGTGGTTATCAGTATCGATATGATTAACCCACATGCAAAATCTGTATGTGTTCCGAAGAATAGTTTCCGAGATATGAATTTTTAATGTTAGGGGTTGAAAAAACAACCCCTCCGTCCCACGGGAAGTCGATTATTTTTTCAGTGGTAATTATTATCGACATGATTAACCCACATGTAAAATCTGTATGCGATCCGAAGAATAGTTTCCAAGATATAAATATATCAAAGTTAAGGGTTGAAAAAACAACCCCTCCGTCCCACGGGAAATCGATAATTTTTCCAGTGGTTATCAGTATCGATATGATAAACCCACATGCAAAATCTGTATGTGTTCCGAAGAATAGTTTCCGAGATATGAATTTTTTAATGTAAGGGGTTGAAGAAACAACCCCTCCGTCCCACGGGAAGTCGATCATTTTTTCAGTGGTAATTATTATCGATATGATTAACCCACATACAAAATCTGTATGTGTTCCGAAGAATGGATTCCGAGATATGAATTTTTTAATGTTAAGGGTTTAAAAAACAACCCCTTCGTCCCACGGGAAGTCGATCATTTTTTCAGTGTTAATTAGTATCGATATGATTAACCCACATGCAAAATCTGTATGTGTTCCGAAGAATAGTTTACGAGATATGAATTTTTTAATGTTAGGGGTTGAAAAAACAACCCCTCCGTCCCACAGGAAGTCGATCATTTTTTCAGTGGTAATTTTTATCGATATGATTAACTCACATGCAAAATCTGTATGTGTTCCGAAGAATAGTTTCCGGGATATAAATTTTTCAAAGTTAAGGATTGAAAAAACAACCCCTCCGTCCCACGGGAAGTCGATCATTTTTCCAGTGGTTATCAGTATCGATATGATTAACCCACATACAAAATCTGTATGTGTTCCGAAGAATAGTTTCCGAGATATGAATTTCTCAATGTTAGAGGTTGAAAAAACAACCCCTTCGTCCCACTGGAAGTCGATCATTTTTCCAGTGGTTATCAGTATCGATATGATTAACCCACATGCAAAATCTGTATGTGTTCCGAAGAATAGTTTCCGAGATATGAATTTTTTAATGTAAGGGGTTGAAAAAACAACCCCTCCGTCCCACGGGAAGTCGATCATTTTTTCAGTGGTAATTATTATCGATATGATTAACCCACATACAAAATCTGTATGTGTTCCGAAGAATGGATTCCGAGATATGAATTTTTTAATGTTAAGGGTTTAAAAAACAACCCCTTCGTCCCACGGGAAGTCGATCATTTTTTCAGTGTTAATTAGTATCGATATGATTAACCCACATGCAAAATCTGTATGTGTTCCGAAGAATAGTTTACGAGATATGAATTTTTTAATGTTAGGGGTTGAAAAAACAACCCCTCCGTCCCACAGGAAGTCGATCATTTTTTCAGTGGTAATTTTTATCGATATGATTAACTCACATGCAAAATCTGTATGTGTTCCGAAGAATAGTTTCCGGGATATAAATTTTTCAAAGTTAAGGATTGAAAAAACAACCCCTCCGTCCCACGGGAAGTCGATCATTTTTCCAGTGGTTATCAGTATCGATATGATTAACCCACATACAAAATCTGTATGTGTTCCGAAGAATAGTTTCCGAGATATGAATTTCTCAATGTTAGAGGTTGAAAAAACAACCCCTTCGTCCCACTGGAAGTCGATCATTTTTCCAGTGGTTATCAGTATCGATATGATTAACCCACATGCAAAATCTGTATGTGTTCCGAAGAATAGTTTCCGAGATATGAATTTTTCAATGTTAATGGTTCAAAAAACAACCCCTTCGTCCCACGGGAAGTCGATCATTTTTTCAGTGTTAATTAGTATCGATATGATTAACCCACATGCAAAATCTGTATGTGTTCCGAAGAATAGTTTCCGAGATATAAATTTTTCAATGTTAAGGGTTGAAAAAACAAGCCCGTGCTTCCACGGGAAGTCGATCGTCTTCTGGTAATATCGATATTGGAAATATAATCTAGCACACGAAATACCAATATGCTCCAACATATATTTTCCGAGATATCGAATTTAAACAGATTTCAGTTAATAATTTTCGATCGACCTGCACGCCACTGATCCCGCCGTTCGGGTGCTTTCGCCAAACTGGCCGCTGGAGGCCGCTGGAAACAGTCTGCCAAGTTCACACCGGTATCTATGGTTACATTATCGAGTACAGAGTCTGAGTTTGTTGCCATCTGTAATGCATCTTGTGAATTAATGCATATCAGAAATTTGTTACATGATTTAGGGATTAAGTACCTCTTGCCATTTGTTATATTCGAAGACAACCAAAGTACAATAAAACTATTAAATAACTTTGAGAATAACAAAAGGTGCAAACATATAGATGTTAAGTTGCATTATGTCTTAGATTTGTTGAATGAAGGACTCTTTATTCTAGAATATATATGTACAAGTGAACAATTAGGTGATATATTCACAAAGTCATTGGGATCCACAAAATTTAATTATTTTGTTAATAAATTGAATCTTTTATCTTAAAGTATGTTCGCAGGTTTGTGGGAGGTGTGTTAGCGAATTAAATAAGGAAGAAAACCTTTCAAACCTGCTATATTCTATGACAGTTGAAACGTCAGTCAGTTGGTCTCTATGTTCATGATCGACGACAAGAATTTAGTGATGGGAAATAACGTTATTTTTCCATAACCGTTATCAACTGTTATGGTTATTTTCAAATAACGGTTGTTGATAACCGTTAATACGTTATTTGGTTAAACCGATATTATATGAATAACAGTCCGCATTCATCGACTGTTATATTGATAACAGTTGACGGTCGAATTAAATTGTTATTCAGATACGGAGTCGACGAATGTCAAGCTGGACATGGTCGCCCGCAGGGGGGGCATGGCCCCCCATGAAATTTTGATTTCCTTCTTGTTTTTGAGCAAAACCTAATTCTGATTTCGCCTGCGCCTCATCAAATCATCATTTGGCCCCCCCTGAGAAAAAATTCTGCGGTCGCTCATGAAGCTGGAAGGATTTAATAAATAATAGGGTTCACAGGGTTTGCAACTATGAATTTCTACATTTTGTCATTGGGAAAAATATTGAGGGAACAATATCACTATTGCTTGATGGTATATTCTTCATCCATGTTGGAATAGAAAACTATCAATAATTATTGAAAATTATCTGCTATTAATTTCTCTTTCGAAAACTCATGATAATTAACCCTGTCAACTTAACAACCTTAATGTACCAAGAACCGCATCCGCATTCGACGATAACGTTAGCTTAGCATGATAACATTAATATCATCAGGTTATATAAATAACAGTTGTCGTTCAAAAAACAGTTGTCGTTCCAAAAACAGTTGTCGTTTCAATAACAGTAAGCGTTGAAATAACCAAATAACGTTATCTGATTATTTCATTGCTTTAACGGTGAGCGTTAAAATAACTAAATAACGTTATTTAGTTATTTTAACGCTCACCGTTAAAGCAATGAAATAACCAGATAACGTTATTTGGTTATTTCAACTTTCAACGCTTATTCGACCAACGACTGTTAGTTAGTGGAACTTGGAATCGTCAATCTTCGCGTCGAATCGTCGACAGTCGACAGCGGCGGGCGGATGTTTGATATTTGATATTCAGCGCATACGTTATTGCGCAACCTGTTATTTTTCAAGATAAATAACAGTTAGTTATCGTTATCTATAAATAACAGTTGTTAAATAACAGGTTAGAGAATAACGCCCCATCCCTACAAGAATTAACCTAAAGGGATTTTTCCTCGAGTCAACTACAACAGTGTAGTTAGTCAACTTCATGACGTCATGGTTATTTCGTGCCCTGTGAGGTAAGTTATGGCGGATGAGTGCAAAGGAAAGTTTCAGTCCCTCTCTCTCCGTTTTCAAGTAACTACACAACAAACCAGATTGATCTATTGGTTTACTGGCGTAGTTAACTGTGACGTCATGGTTCTAACTACGCCGCGAAGAAATTCGTGTAGTTAACTATGGTATGCTTTGGTTTGGTGTGGTAAGCTCGAGGAAAAATCCCTTAAGTTAAGAGCGTAGCTTGTAGATGGTGTGTAAAAGGAAACTTTGTACCTTTCGAAATATTGAATAAAGTAATAATACAATCTCCTATTTTAATCTAACACTCTCTACATAAGATAACATTGCAAATGCAAAAAACATTATTATAATACACACTACATTGTATGCCTTTTATAACATTGAGTTGAGGAATACTAGTTCATTTTCAAAAATATACATCGATTCTTCCTTAGTGCAGATGGATAAACAAGCATAATATTTATATTTTATTTCGAAATATAGTTTCATCAGGATACCACTCCAGCAATATCCTAATTTTTTATTGTGCAAATATTGAAAGACACACATTTTGAGATGGAATTACATGAATTTGACTAGGGAACAATTTGGAACTATATAATTAGAATTCGTTGAATTTTCAAAGAGATAGCAATGATCACACAAGGCAGAACTGAGGGTATTGGAAGTGTTGTTAACAGATACATTACACAGTAGGCAGGGCCGTTCCTAGGGTATATGCCGCCCGCGTCAGGTTAAGATTTTGCAGCCTTTTTTCACTATGTATTTTCATTTCTAGGAAGGGTTTAAAAAAAGAGTATCAACACTATGAACTCGTCAGTGTCGTCCCTTTATTAAACAGAATTACCTGAATTGAAGGTAAAGTCTATAATTCCAAAATTTTTCAATTTCAACCGCGAAATTTTACATTCAAACGAAGATCCGTATATTGCTCTATTATCTAATTGATAGGAAAGTAGGTGATTTTTTTTGTTTTTTTTCGAACGTCTCAAGTACGCATGTTGATGATAAAGCGGCGTCGTTTAAACAATTCGAAAACGCGCCTTTGAATGAGTTAAAAAGATGCCTGAATGAAATTTGATAATAGTCATAGTAGAAGGATATAGCGAGAGGTTCAAAAGTCTGGAAACGGTGAATTCATTTCGCGCACAGGTGGAAAATCGAAATTCTGACTCGAAAGGCCCTTATGTGAAATATCAGGCCAAAATTTGAAATTTCTAATGCAAACCCATCTTTTAATTGGGATTAAGAGGAAAATTTTTCATATGAATTGGTTAAACCAAAAATTTTTTCGTCCATATTTGGGCCCTATGCAACGTTATTCGTTCAAAAATCCGGAGGCGTTCATTCAGATCCGAATACAAATATTCATATTCTGATACTGAGTCTTTTACTAATTTTTCTCGATGAATCGATTAAACCTCGGATTAAACCCATCAGATTTTGGGTCTAGAAGGGCTTATAAGAGATGAGAGGTCCAACCTTGAAATATCAAATGCAAATGTTCCTATTAAATTTCAGATTTGGATTCAGCAGGAGATTTTACATCCTAATTGGTTGAAACAAAATTTTTCATCCATTTTCGGGCCCTATTTGGAGCGTTTTCCGTTAAAATTCGAAGTTGGTCCTCATATTTCTCGCATAAATCCCATAGAGCCCAAAATCTGACGTCACAATCGATTTCTCGAGAAAAATTACCTCGGACCTCGGTATGAGAGTATGAATTTTCGCATCCTGGTCTGAATGAACGCTGCGGATTCTTGAACAAAAAACGCTGTATGGGGTCCAAATATGGTCGAGAATATGGTTTCAACCAATTCCATTCAAAAATTTGACCATTTAAAAGAGGCGGGTTTGCATATGAAATTTCAAATTTGGGTCCCATTTCTCGTACAAGGACCCTATGGGCCCAAAATTTGATGAGTTCATTCGATTCAATATTTATATTGAAAGCTTACATTAGCTTCTTCGAATGTTCAAGTCAAGAATACGGCCACCGCACCGGGAAAAAATTTTATTAGGTCAAATATCAAATCGAAAAACGAGAACAGTAAAAAAAATTACATGTAATCCGGATGTTTTGAATAATAAAAAATAGGGGCGGCGAAATTTTGTTTTTCCAACGCGGCAAAATGCCCTGGCTGCCGCCCTTGTTGACTGCCACCCGCGTGAGGGGCACGCGCTGCACCCCCGGTAGGAACGGCCCTGACAGTAGGTATCTTTCTTCGAAATGACTCCAGTGCCTTGTAACAGAATTGAAATATGATTCCATGTCTCAGTAGAATTAAGCAATTATGGAATCAAAAGAAGAGTAATAATCAAGAGAGGCAGTACAGAAAAATGAAATTGGAAATCCCACCTTTAAATTTTCTATATTTGCTAAATTCGTCTCGTAAATATTCCATGAACGATTCGTGTCTTCTGTCCTATGCTTTGGTGAACCTGCGAAAAAAAAAGAAAATGGAATTCATATTAGTGAAAGCATAATATTTAATATCGATCAAAACGATATTTCACGGTAAACCAGTTTCAATACATTATGAATGAGTGAAATAACTGATAACTTACCACTAAATTGCTACCAGATTTATTTTTATTTAAATTCGCAGGTTTGTTGATAAGCGTTTGTTGTTGGCCTATGTGTGGTGAACACAAACTTGATCAGCATTATATGAGTATGATTTTTGTTCTTTCGACGGTGCAGTTTCGGGTATTCTTCAGTCGAAAACGAATAAATTCAGTGCAAATTCCAGGGAATTCGACGATCGGACATAAGAACCATATTTTCTGAATGTTGGAGTTGTTATCAAGATGTCTAGGATTTCATGTTATTGTTGTAGTAAACAATACGACAAGCATCGTATTGGGGGTGCCTGTGTTGATACGGGAACCTCCGAAATTCGTATCGTCAATTCAAAGAAATCAGTGGCGTGGAACTGCCCCAAATGTCAGAATATAGGCGGATATGTAGCATTGTTGAAGTCGGTCATTTCTTCTCTACAGACTGAAATACAGCATATATATATATATATATATATATATATATATATATATATAGATAGATAGATAGATAGATAATTTTTCTTTATTTCAAATTTTACACCAGTACATCAATATAAAAAATGAAATGACGTCAAAACAAAATTAGCAAACTAAACTAGATTATCACAATTGAAATAATCCCCCATTGTGTACGGTTCCAATTTCACCAACATTTCCTTGACCAATTTCTTAAATTGATTCAAATCAGCACATTCTCTGATACATTTAGGTAACTTATTGAAAATTTTTATACACATATAATAAGGACCCTTTTCCAACAAAGTCAACCTGTGGTGAGGATAAATAAGATCCATAGTTCGCGTATTATAACTATGTTGAACATTTATAACAAATTTATCCCTATTTTTATATAAAAACAATAAGCATTCAAAAATATATACACCATAAACAGTTAATATAAACAAGTCCTTAAATTTACCCCTACAGGATTCCCTAAACTTCAACTTGCAAATCGTTCTGATTGTTCTTTTTTGTGATACAAAAACTGATTGTATTTTTGAGCTACTACCCCAGAAAATTATTCCGAATCTTAAAATTGATTCAAAATTAGCGTGGTACAAAATTTTGAGAGTATCAACATTCATGTAATGGGCCACAGTTCTGATTCCATAGCCAACACTCCCTAGTTTCAAACATATTTTGTTTATATGCGTTTCCCAGTTCAAGAATTCGTCGATATGAACTCCCAGGAACTTTATGCCACACACCAGCTCCACTTCTTGGCTTTTGAGAAGAATACTTTGTGGTCGAGGAGTTAACGATTGTTTCGTTTGAAACATGATTAAATTCGTTTTCGATTCATTCACATTTAGTTTATTCATAGCGAACCAACTACTAGCTTGAACGAATGTATCTTCAGTTTTTCTTGTGATTTCTTCTGGATTATTCCCAGAGATTAAAATATTGGTGTCATCCACATAATTTGTGATAGTGCAATTATTTAACGATAAAGGAAGGTCATTTATATATATAATGAATAAGATTGGACCTGCGATACTGCCTTGAGCTATACCGACATCGACAGGACGAATTTTAGATTTAACATTCCCATTAACTATTACTTGTTGTCGCCTTTGAGTAAGATAAGACCTAACCCATGCATTTGCTTTACCCCTTATACCGTATCTGTCAAGTTTTAATAGCAGAAGTTCATGGCTAACACAATCGTAAGCTTTCTTCAAATCAATGAAAAGGCCCATCGCTAAATCTTTGTTCTCTAAATGATCCAAAATTGTGTTGACAAATTGATAGATTGCAGTATCAGTTGATCTACCCCTCAAATATCCATGTTGAAACTGGGAAAATAAATTCTTTTCATTCATAAACTTGAGTAATTTAGAACTCATCACTAACTCAAAAATCTTTGAAAAAGCTGGTAAAATACTGATTGGTCTATAATTGTCTAATTCTTTTGGATCTCCTTTTTTGAATAACGGTTTTATTAAAGCAAACTTTAGCTGATCAGGAAAAATGGAATATTTCATGGAATTATTTATAATGTGGCATAGAACAGTCGAAAGTACTTTCACTGACATTTTAACAACACTTATAGGTACGTCATCATAGCCGCTACAGTTTTTGTTTTTTAAAAGTTTTGATAATTCAATCAATTCCGTGGTATTGACTGGCTTCAAGAATATAGATGAGTTATTTTCAGGAATAATAGTGTCGAAAGGAATACTATTTTGACTAACCGACAAGTCCCGTATTACCCTGATTAAATAATCATTGAATTCATCCGCTAATTTTGGAGCATCTTCATATGAAACATTCTCTCTATTACTTTTCCCTGT
Source organism: Hippodamia convergens (assembly GCA_038502775.1). Classification (NCBI taxonomy): domain Eukaryota; kingdom Metazoa; phylum Arthropoda; class Insecta; order Coleoptera; family Coccinellidae; genus Hippodamia; species Hippodamia convergens. Next base: position 112,642,409 of record CM076607.1, read on the forward strand.
TATCTCACTACAAATTGCCCACATAGATTTTATCTTACAATCTGATTTTTTTATCCTATATTCATAGGTTCTACATTTTTCAGACTTCAACAGATCATCATAAATTTTCTTCAACTGAATGTACTGATTCTTGTACGCAATATTACATCTAGACAAAACCAGCAGAGTGTCTAACCTTTGTTTAATTTTCTCAACATTCGAATTTTTTTTAGATTCACGCTTTTTATTATTGTATACTGGAGTTAATGGAAAACATTCATTAAAAATAATTAGAAATTCATTGATGAAAACATGCCATTGTTCATTCACGTCGGAAATATTAATTTTAAACACATTTTCCCAATTTTGGCTATTCAGCTTATTCATAAAATATTCCTTATTGACGTTACTAAAAAACCTTTTTCGTATAAGTTCGTTTTTAGAACTGTTAGCCAATAGAAAATCTACAACTTGAGTGCTATGATCAGAAATGTGGTATTCCATTACATGCGATGTTAAAACATTTGTTGAGTTAGTGAAAACATTATCCAGACAACTCTCAGAGTGATCGGTAATTCTTGTGTTCTCATGAATTTGACCTTTTATAGAGAAATTATTCAATAATGTAAATAATCTGATTCCTACTGAATTTTCTTTTATCATTTCAATATTGAAATCGCCTGCTATGATTATGATTCTGTTAAGATCAATTTTGTCAGATAAAATGTTCTCTAGTTTATCGAAAAATACTTCAATATTCCCATTAGGAGGCCTATATATAGAAAGGATGGTCATTTTCAATTTTTCTACTACACATTCTAATGCGCTACATTCAAAGTCCCCTATCACTGACAATTCACTAATATACTTGCATTCTTTTACTATTAGTTTATCTCGAACAAAAATTGCGGAGCCTCCGTGTTTACCCGAATCACGACAAACACTTGCAGCCAATTTAAAATTTTTCAAACCAATTTGACAAATTTCATCACTTGTTTTCCAATGTTCTGTAATGCAGAGTGCAATACATTCTGGGTGATCCGACAGCATATTTTCCAACTTGTTGATCTTGTTTCCTAGAGATTGCACATTTTGATGAATTAAACTAACAACTTCGCTGGTATTATACGTTTTGAATTTTATTTCTGAGGATCTATCTGTTCTGATAGCATCCTCCTTTGGTGAAAAAACTTGGAAACTAAAACTCCTGCTGGCCAAACTTCTTTTTTCCAAGCGTCCTTAAGGTTTTCTTGGCGAATAGTCACCTTCATCGATACATATTTGTCCGGGTATCTTGATTCGTGAATTTCACACTTGACATCAGGAAAATTCTCCTTCAGAATATCCTCAATATCACTGGGTTTAGTTGATGGATGGAGCCTGGTTACATGGAGAGAAACCAATTTTGGAACTGTTTGAATGTTTCCTACATTTAAATTTTGTCCCACCACAAAATGACGTTGTCTTTTGCGTCTTACTTTAATCCATTCAGTGTTGTTTTGGGTATTCGATAGTTCCTTAATCTCATTTAATTGTTGGGCTTTCGTTATTGCCGATTGAACTTGTTCAGAACTGAAGATTGGTTGTTTGTTGACATTCATCATTCTTTGGTTATGTTTGGATGAATTTACTCCTACTTCTTGTTGTAGTGAACGTTCCATGTGTTTTCCTGTCCCTGTTTGATTCATGTTCTTTCTATCTCTCTCAACTACGTTGGAGTAAGAAGGCATATGAGAAATATCTTTGTTGACATCATTCCTTATCGAATTATTTTTTTGTTGAAATATATATATATATATATATATATATATATATATATATATATATATATATATATATATGTAGAGGAATTAAGGGAATTCGACTGATGCAGGGTTTCAAGATTACTCTTTATTCATAACCGAGCTTTCGGAACTATTTTGTTGCTTCTTCAGGGTCACATATTGATAGTACGACTGTGAATTCAAATACATATATATATATATATATATATATATATATATATATATATATATAATATATATATATATAATCAAAAGTTTAGTTTTTTGGGATATCAGCAGAAGGTAAGTGAAACTCTTTTGTCTTAATGCTCGAGCTTTCGAGAATATATTTTTCTCTTCTTCAGGAGTTCTACAACAACATGAGCACATGTGAGTTATTTGCTTAAAAGAAAAACATGAAAAACTTACAAAAGAGTTTCACTTACCTTCTGCTGATATCCCAAAAAACTAAACTTTTGATTTTAAATTATTCAGCAAAGAATATTCTTATTTATATATATATATATATATATATATATATATATATTTACATCTCCGAACATTATGGCTTCAAACCATATCCCAACCATTGTGGCGTCACATAGAACGGGAAGACCTATGTCAGTTCTGATTCGTGTATATTCAACAGAAACGGCAAATTAAGCACCCTCTTCACGATGAATACCGTACGATGGGAAAATAAATATACAAATTTTTGATGTCTAGCATATATTATGGCTTCATTATAAGTTCCTACCATTGTGGCTTCAAATATACAATTTTAGTATAAGAAGATAATATTACGGACTCACATAATATGCGTTCGATTCCCTTACAGCGTTGTCAGATAAGTATACTATTCCCGACTATTATGGCAATGATTTCACAGTTCTCAGTTTGAATTGGATATCCACGTTAAGTTCTGTATCATGTTGTTAGAAGCGCGATCCTATGCAGTATTGAAATCGTTCGAAGAAATTCTTCCTGAGGCTCCCAAATGTTGTTATTTGCACGAAAGAGTACAAATAAAATAAAATATTCAATCGTACCTATATAATTTCAAATTTTTTTTCTGCAGGTATCCAACTTATTCGGCTTTCCTTGTTTTGAACAAAATTGTAGTCGTTCGAGAAGACCTCAACTTATTCTCAGGATACTGAAATGCATGGTTCCCAACATACTGGGTGTTTGAATATCTTGAAACATTTTATTCGTCTAGAAATTCTGGAAAATCTTTTTGTTTGTTTTTTTTTGAAATTTCACAACTTACTCAGGATGAAAGCAAATTAAGCGCTTATTTGACTTGAAACTTTGAGCGGCGTTTGCCATCAGTCACCTCAACCAAATTTTTTAATCGAAAATTTTATGCCATTTGGTTTTTTTTAATTTTTTATTTCATTCAGGTGAAGTGGAGAAATTATTTCTAATTAGCTCATCCAACATTTCTAATTGCAATTTTCAGGCCATTCGAATGAGTTTCAATCATTTGATTTTGACCCGACTTCGCAAAGGAAGCATTTTATTGTGTATCAATTCATCAGTCATGTAATCTCTATTGAATTGCGTAATTTTGCCAATAAAGGATTCGACCATACTACTAATCACTTATCATAATTTCACTGAAAGATTGTTCAAAATCGTATTCTAATCGACCATTTTCGAGGAAATCAGATATCCGAAATGTATTTCAAAATATCCTGTATTTTGGAAACAATGTATTTTATTTTTTGTTCGAGAACCATTTTCATGAAGTGAACTAAAAAAACACCTTGTCCATTGCGAAGTAATTTTTCATGAAATTAATTTCTGTGGAGTCCATCGAATTTCCTGATGATATTAATGCCTTTCAAGTTTCATCAATCAACAGGAAATAAAACTGGAATGAGCATTGTCGACTTATGATGATGATCTTCTTAATAGTAACAATACATTTATTTTATAGATGAGAATAATGATGATGAAAATGAGAAGGATGAATTAGCGGAAAGTATGTCGATAAATATTAATGTAGATTTCGATTCATTTGGAAATAGATCAATTGACCTTTGAAATTCGCCAATGTGAAAAAAAAATTTGAACGTATTTTTCTTCCTATTTACAAGAAGTTCGAAATTTTTGTAGAGAGAGAAAACACACAAATTTCTTTTCAAAATCCTTTATACCGTTTGTCATAAAACAAAAAAGAGGAGGATATGAATTTTTTTTTATTTTGAGGCGAATGTTCACAGATATTACTTAGTCGTTAATGATGAAGTAGTCTGAACAAAACGAAATTTTCTGAAACCTATGACCAACCGATCATTCCGAATTCATAGCGGGAGTTAATCACTTCCAAATAAACTATAGGGTATCCAAATTTAAGTTAGAGGGTGTTTCTATTCTGAACAAGTCGTGTTGAAAAATATTCGAATTTTTTACATTTTCTTCAAATATATTAATTGTGTATTTAGTTGAAGAACTCGATGAAAAGATGTCAAGAAATACAATTAACTTCATGGGGTCCTGAAATGCACCGTAAAGGCGCTAGTTAGTCATAGTCCTTTTCTTTGATTCCGATTTAAAACTGGATGATCTAATCAAAAATTCCAAGTTTTTTTCATTCAAATCTCCCCTATTATCACTAAACGATTTATTTCATTCGAAAACATACATGTACTGAACGTCTAATGAGGTCGTACAATTATATCGAGTATTTGTGAAGTTTGGAAAGTTATGGTCCATCTTAGGCCTGAGTTGGTAAGAAGTTTCTATCATATTGTCATCTACAGTCACTCCCTGAAATATATGAACAGTAACCGTATATGCTCACTCAAAAGCTGTGTAAGGAAAGACAATTTCTTCATATACTAGAACAAAAATTATAACTAAAACTTGCTCATTGCTTCTATAGTGTATTCTCCTAACGTGCAAATACAAAATCTGAGGTCCACATTACGAAGATTCAATCAAATAATTATAAATAAAGAACCATTACTCTCATTCCGAATTTTTCATTACTTTTTTTCCATATACCTACTCATTTTGCGATTACTGTTAAAGATATGATAGCGACAAGAGAGTGAGCTCTAATACATACAGGCGATCCAGATGTCCAATTCATAATGAAATTCACTCATGTTGTTTGTGAAATATTGACATTTTAGAAAAAAATTGAAAAATCTACACTTAGTAACGAACATATCTCCTGATGCTAATAACAATAAGAATAATAACAATATTCACGGCATATATTTAAAAATACCACTAGCTCACCCACACATTTGAGAAAGTACAATGCAAGTTTGACAAGGAACTTGAAATAATTCGGTCGGAATTTGAGGGTACCGCTTTCGAGGAAACCAAGGCTTTAGTTATTTGAAAATTAGTCTGATGTGCCCAGGAACTTAATTGAGGTTTATTCTAATTTAATTAAAATTGGGAAAGTCATTTCACGATGTGGGAGCAAGACAGACGTGTAGCTAGTAAATCAGACGCACTTACAGCTAGTACAAATGTTGCTACTTGTGAGACCGTCAAACTCGTGTAGCTCTTGTCGAAAAATGCTACAAAAACATCAGAAAAATTCTCCATTTTCAGAGAAATTTTTTCGAACAAATAAGCCCACATTCATAAAAGACGATAAACTGAGCATGCTTAACTTGCACCAGTGACAGTTAGAGAGTATCTTGGAGTGATTGAACAGATATTTGATTTCTCGATCTTATCTGTCATGTTTTACATTACATGATACAGGGTGTCCCGGGAAGAATGCGACTAACGGATACCATGAATTAATGTCATCATGCTGGACTCGTATCAAGAGATTTGAATTGCCTGAGTGCATTCGTTTGGTGTATACAGGTGGTGTTCATCTTATGAGTGAAATTTCACGGTTTAATATCTCTTGAACTAATCGAATAAATGATTTCAAGTTTTGAAGTTTTGTCACCTTTTACTATCGCCTTCCTCCAATATTTCTGGAACAGAATAAATGACATCCAGACTTGGAAAATTTCAACCTTTTCTTATTTTCGTCTATTTTCGTGAATATTGGATCACCTTGTACGTGGACACTATGTTTCGTTTCCGTGCCACAAAGAAATAATCACTTCATAATAAAAATTCAAAATTTCTGCTTGGCACCGTCATACAGGGTATTCAGTACACATTCTCTTCTAGAAATTTGGAACTTATTGATGAAATTATCTCAAATTTTATAGTTTTGTCGTTCTTTACGACTGCCCTCCTTGAATTTTTCCCACATTCAAAAAACAAAAATGGACTGAATCTGACTTATTCGGTTGTATAAATATTGAAAAAAGGCGATAGTAAGTGTGATTTAACTTCGAAATTTGATATCATTCGATCGAGTAGTTCAAAAGTTATCGAACTTGGAAATTTCAATAATCACCCTGTATACCCCAAACGAAGGCACGCAGGCGATTTAAACCTCTTGATATGAGTCCAGTCTGATGACATAAATTCATGGTATCCGTTTGTCGCATTCGTCCCGGGACACCCAGTATAACACTTCATCAGATAAGAACGTGACATCGGATCGGTGACTATTCCATTATTGACAAATTCAGTTGCTTTCAATTTGCATAATTTTTTGGGGATCTTATTTGATAGCATTATAATATGGCTCGTTCTCTCATCGTGAAATGATTCTCACTACCTCACTCAAAACAGAATCAACCTTGGAGAAGGTTGTTTTTTTTCGCAGAAAATTTAATTGTCCACTATTTGAGGAATAATGATCTAGCAAGAGTCATACCGTTTCGGAATCCTCATTCAATGCGCCAATTACTAAATTCACTTCCCAAAGTTGCAAAGTACTTTTTTTCAGTGAGAATACTAGAATCTAGGCGAAGCCTGGTAGTGTCATTTTCTTTCATCATTAATCAGAATTAATGAACACGAAAAAAAAATAGAGAAGTAAAGACTTTCATTAGGAGTGAGAAGACCGTCACAGAGTGAAGATTTTCCTGATTTTTTTCGAATGATCGAAACAACAATTTCCGGAAGCCATTATATTTTGGTCAATCACCCGATTGCAATGCACCGAGGTTGCATTTCGAACACTTTGTATATCTATAAACTTTTTTGAAGCAATACAATTTCCATAATCACTACTTCTATATTCGAAACGGTTAAGTTCCAAAGATCAAGTTGTATTAAAAAATAAATATCACTTATTCTTCAGTATACACTCAAAATATGCATTTGACTAATAAAAAATATTGTAAATTTGTACAACCGATTAGAATATCACCATCCATATATGACGTTCACGTTAATACGAGATTTGAAACGCCACTAGATGAGTTACGCTGAAGCGCAATAAAAATTCTGCCTCCGCAAGACATATTAGCGAGTCATCCGCTGAATGCGAATTCTCTATTAGCTGCATAAAAACGCCTGGGGTGGTGTTGCCACATCTCTGAGTCCGTAAAGTACAAGGTCTAGTTCCCAATATACACGAAATGTATACTACAGTCACGGCACCGGTGGTAAGGTCTCAAACTAAAATATACAATATTCACCATTCTCCTACCATTAGAGCGTCACAAGAATTAATTTTCATTTCGTCATAATGATGGCATCTTTGCAACTGAATCGTATTACTCAGAGCTCCGACTGACATAAACCAGAGTCAAATCGGTAGCTTCAATGAGCGGCAAATGTGAATTACATTATGGCTTCACATATACTGAAGCCGTAATTCGACTGAAGCCATAATGAATGGTGGTTGCATGTTAAATGAAGCCATAATGATAGGAGGATATATATATATATATATATATATATATATATATATATATATATATATATATACATATATATATATATATATATATACGCATTAGACTATCTTTACCAAGCCCGCCATAAGACACAGGTGAAGTGAAGCCAGGGTGTGCGGTGATACAAGGGGGGTGTGTATAATTTATACATTTGGGAGTACGTATCACAACCCATTAGAAGCCTGTCATATGGTAATGCCATACCAAGCCTTTTTGTGTAAAAAATAGATGATTCACGGTCTATGGCAAGCCCGAGCAGTGTTGCCAAAATATTCCAGTTGAATATTGCGTCTGAATTATTCCGCTGTATTATTTTCGATTTGTTTCATATTCAGATATATACATGCGACACAAGGTGCAGCCAACCGAAGCCACGAATTGAGTCATTGGTTGTACAATGAGGGTGATACCATTTCATCATCGATTTGATATCCTCGGATACCACGAGAGCTGTTTTTCGGAGAATGAAAGATAAGGAAAACGATACGATTATTTTCTGTGAAATATTGTTTCAAATCTTCATGTAGTAAAAAGAATTCAAAATTTCCTTTATTCTCCAATTTTAATTCAATGTCATTTCAAGTCAATGAAAAAAGCTTTCACGTCCGTTGCGTACGTCATAAGTTTCATGCAAATACTTGATGAGACCTTCTATTCAAAACTATTCGTGGATGAAAAAGTAGATACTCGAACGACACTAGAATCTCGGATAGATTTTCTTTCGAAAATTTCAAAGGGTACGCAATTATTAATTGTTTTCAAACACAGGTATCCCACCAATTCCGTTCGTTGTATTATTTTTGGAAAGGAATCGAAATTCACATTTGAAATTTCGAGATCCAGTTGGACTGAAAGTAACACTTTCCACTCTTCAAATCGAAATGAAGCTCTGTTTGATCACGGATAACCTTAATTTGACAAGATGTTTTTGTGTAAATGCTTGAAATTACAAGTCATGATACAGTGCATACCGTGAGTCTCAAAATTGATGACAACGAAAAGTCATAATTGAATATATTGCATTGAAAGATATTGTAGGTGTGCAGATATCACAATTAAAATGAAATCCGTATTTTTTGAGAAATGCTTGAAATCAATTTTCTCGGTCATATTTCGAATTTTGGTTTTCTTAAACATACAAACAGAAGTGGCGATTAACTGTCACGAAATGTCTTTCTTTTGTTAAAAACATTTTTAGTCGCAACTGTTCTCTATAACATTCGAGTTAACTCTCTTCCTGCTTATAACCTATAAATAGACAGTTAGTAGGGTGAGATTAGGAAAAAAGGGGGTCAAAGTAATGAAACGCTTTTCCTCCACCAAGGGTCTTCAAATAATGCCGTGAATTTTCTTGGAATCCTTTTTTCAAAAAATTTTATGTTGAATCTAACTTTCGTTAAATAGTTTTGTCACTGGATATTTCGCTTATCATATTGAATTCTGAATAATATTGATGAGTAAACCCTGTTTGAATTTCGTATATAATAAGCGGGAATAACACCTCTAACATAAAATGTATATCTTCTGAAATATTCAAGAAGAACATATTTGTTCGTAACATTTCGAATTCAACTCTTCTCAAAAATACAAACAAGGTCCAATTCAGAATTCACGTTCGAAATGTCGTCCATTCAGTTCGAGACATATCGATCACGACCAGACTCCGTTGTCTAAACAATTTCATTAGGATCTGAACTATGAAAAACTTAACATACTTTGATTCGCAACTGTTCTATATTTCGTTCGCGTAAATTTCTTTCTTAATTATACCCCATAAATAGTAATCTAGTGGGGAAGATCTGGAGATCGAAGCGGTCGAAGAAATCGACCCCTATTTCACCAGCAACATTCCTCAAATATTCTTCACTAATTTTCTCTGGTGTTAGCAAATTTTCCCTGTACCAATTATTGAATGCGAGGTGCAATTCACGCAAGAAATTTTCGACTAGGTTTTCAAATGAAATATCTGAGTTGGTCATCTGTGACAAGGCACAATACAATTAGTGGAAATTGAAATACAGTTTGAACTTCCTTGACTTCGTTTCGTTTGTTATTCCTTGTTGGGTAAATTTAGCTTGGTCAGACCAAATAATATGTTTCAAGAAGTTTTTGTGTTCTTGAATTTTCAGTGAAAATCCTTCACAAAAAATTACCATTTATTGGACGGGGTAAAAATTATCAATGAACAAGATTCTCTGATCTTCTAAATCATCAAAAGATGACCGAGGATGAGTTTGATAATAACCCATTACGTCGATTTGTTTTTTTTACGATTACGGTAATGATTTTGTTTCTCCTGTACAATGAAATTCAGCTGGATCCTGAGAAACTTTACTATCGTTATCCAGGTAACTCGGGATATCTGATATCGAAATTGCAACATGTTATGTAAACAATTCTTGCGCTTTCTCCATATATAACAGCTGTTTTGCAAAATAAAAATTCTGAACATTTTATTTAGAGAAATGAATAACAAAGAAGGGCAGTATGCTCGCAGGAATGAACATTTTCTGACATATTATCAATTTATTTATTGTTTCAATATTATAAGATTTTTTCAACAATTGATGACGAGAACATTATGGTCGAAATGGAATACAAATTTTGATATGAAATTGATCTAACCCGGAACCGATGAGGTGGAGTCTGGCAGACTCCTTCATATTTTTTATCCGCTATCACTTCTTTGCAGATCAAATGGCAATATCGGGGCTCCCAGCAACTTTCAATTTATGCACGGTGAGTTGCTAGAATCCTTCGAAAATTCACAGGAAAACATATTTTCAGTGCAAGGGAATGTGTACAAAGCCAGTGTGCTGATTTTGTGGTCAAAAATTTTGAATTCAATGTATTGCGAGAATGAAATAAGTAGGAATGAAAATGTGATAGTTTGACATGTTGTCAGTTTTTTCAGATTGTTTTCTTCTGCGTTCAATGTTTCATCCACACATTCAATAACTAAAAAAATTTTGATTCTCCTAAAAATTCGTATTCATCTTTTGGCAGTTGATACGGAATGGAAGTTTGTAACAATTCCGTTCATTTTGTGCTCTTCGTTTTTAAAATTAATCATTTTTCACTAATATATTCATAAAATTTCATTGAAAATACAAGGTAAGTCATCTGGTTTCATCTATTTTTCATAGTGCGTTATGGAAATAATAATTTGTTTTAGACAATGACACATTCTTATATGTCAATAGTTGCAATTCAATTGGCCATGGAGATATTTCCGATGAATCAACGAATTTATGTAGTAAAACAATTCATATTAAATAATTCAGTTGTGCAAGTGCAAAAAAATTTTCGTCGTGAATTTAATGTGAAAAGACACGGACGAATTCCAAAATGCCAAAACATACTTAGGTGGGTAAGAGATTATGATGTTAGAGGGAATGTGGCATCAAATTTTTGTAGAGGTGTCTGCGTATAGTCAGAACACCCGAAAATATTGAACGGGTAAGACAAGCTGTGATAAGAAGTCCGAATAGATTTGCATCAAGGAAGTCACTTGTGTTGCACATTTCCAACAAGACAATGCGAAGAATTTTTACAACGTAAATTGCACATATTAATATCGTTATTTTTCAAAATTTTGTTTCAATAAAATGTTTTTTGCTTTTATAACAGATTTTTTTTAAATGGGTGACACCAAATGCCTAACCCGTTAGTTGAATACATTCATGACATAGTAATTCTATTGTGAGAAGCCAAAAAGAAAGAGCTATGGACAGAGAAAAATCATATAAAATTGCAGGTGTCTGAGAGAAACCATCTCACTCTCTATGGCAGTGAAATACCACCTCACCGGTTAATATAACCAGTTGAATTAATTGATAATTGCCAATAATTGTATTTCTCGGGGAAGTAATATTCAAAATAGAATGTCCAAAGAAATTGATTTCCTACAATTGAAAAAAACTTTGCAATTCGAAGCAATTCCCATTTTTTCACACATACATTATTTTCTTAAGTTAATTTCCTCAAGGCTTCAGAAAAGAAGTTCTCGTTTGAAACAATTTAGTACTCACTTTTTCAAGTTCGCAGTTTGCCAACATTGATAAACATTTTCGAACTGTATGATAATTTGTTATCTCGAGGTCATAACAAAAACTTTATGTTTATCTTTCATGAAAACCTAAAATCGAAAATCATCCAATAAAAAAATTTGTTTTTTGTTTGAGCGAAGCTCTATTTTCAAATAAATATTCATAATTTCATTTTAAAACAAAAGAATGGCCTAATCTATTATTTTTCTGTTATTCATATTGACCCAGTTAGCAATCATACATCAAATCAGTGAAAAATTGATCGAAGAATTCCAAAATGTTTGAATATGCAGGGTTTACTTTGGCAATGATGAAGTTCCGGTAAAAACGGAACTATACTTCGCTCGAAAATATTTTATGATTTTAGTTCATCTACTCTTAAACAGAATAACAAAATCTTGAATTCGTATAACTATTCCTTCATCGAATAGGTCCAATGAAACATTTGAAAAAAACACCCTGTAGATGATATCTTGAAAAGCGCAGCTTGAAATACCAATAAATTAAAGTATCATCTAATGAAGACGATTAAATCCAATATTCGTTGATTCTTCCGATGAGAAATTTTTCCTATCCTTCCAAGCGATATTTCTCCATCCATTAGTCTTTCAGGAGAATCATTTTACCCTGAGAACGTTCTAACGAATTCCGATAGAATGCGACATTGCCAAACTTACGGGCTTCGAATAACAGCAAGCCATAGCGGGATTCCTATAATCGGGGTTATATCGCCAAAATGTATATATTTATATACGGAACTACTGGAGCACCACCTACAGGTGGATCCCGTGTATATATTGCGATATTATATGGGCGATATTCGGCCCAGGCGAAAATTCGTCTATAGGCTCACTGACCTATTAGGAAGCCTCTGTGAAAGATATACACGCAAATTTTTAGGAAGCCCGATACGGGCTTCGTAAAAATGATTTTGGTTCAGTAGGGGTAGTCGCGTGTAGCATTTTCGGCTCCGTAAGGTCGCGTAATACGTATATATATATATATGGATTCGTAGTGCGTTGTGACCTCCGTTAAGTTCAGTGGGCGACCTGACCTCCGGGTGAAGGAGTGGTGTGATTGAAATTTTTTTTGTCAATAGATTTAGAGGGGAAGGCAAAAAAATATAGGGACCTTGAGAGGGGAAACGATTTTGCTGGAAAAAAATTTTTTCATATGAGACAGACCTTGCTACCTCCGCTCAAATTTTGTATGGGTCGTGCGCTGTGTCCTCCAGCAACGATGCCAGATTTTCGGAGGACAGAAGGTAAATTAGTTCGGAATAATCATATATGGAATGCAGCTGTTCTTTCAACACATGTTTGGAAAGATAAGTGCTTTACGCTGCTCATTCCGGAGCATCGGAATAAATAAAGAAACATCGTCTTGTGCCTGAGAAAGGCGTCGTGAACTAATTGTCCCTATACACGGCTATGAAATAGAACGAGAGGTTTCTCAAAGTTTCAAGCATTATAAATCGAAATACTTTTTACAGAAAAAAACAAATTCTATTGAATTGGGAAACATGCAACTGAATGTTGAAAAGATGAAGAAAAGTTAATTACTCACAACATTGATGGGATTAATCATAATTGAACCTTTTTAGCCAAAACAAATATTATACGTTATATTAAATTATAAAAACTATTAGATAACCTTCATTTTTCTATTCCTTCAATGCACGGTTGGAAAATTTTCGATGTTTCCGCCCTCCCAAAAATTTGGTTTCGTCTCGTTGCTGGACATCTTTAACGATATTCAAAGAAAAATATTATACCTCTGAAGAACAATAATGCTTTCGGAGTATAATATGAAAGTCTATGTTTTCGTTAGTTTGTTTATTTGTCTTCACAGAAATCGGGAAGCAAATGTCCGGTTTGATTGTGGAATTGATTCTAATATACTCAACGAGGAAATGGGTCAAATATATAATTTTCATGAACAAGTTGTTATATGAACCATTTGATTCATGGCTTTTACGGACGACGCTGGATGAACTACAAGAGATAGTGGAACTCGAAAGGGACATTTTTGTAGTGCAAGAAAATTTATACATAAAAGTCCGCGACTACATATGTCTAACTCTTATCGGGGATAACCCTCGATAACCAATTTTAACATATTCAATTCAATCCAAATCAATGTTCAATTTTAAGGGACCTTTTGACTGGTATGGAATGAATTAAAATTTAAATAAATATGACTGTTATCATTCCTTATAAAAAATGCTTTTCAAAGCATAGTTTCCTGAAGAATATTTCCCGAGATATGACGAGAGGCTGAAATAAAAATTTAGACAAGAAATAAAATTTACGATCTATCGTAACGAAGCGTTCTAACGCTTCATTTGATTGATTCTAACGAATCATTTGATAACTTGATATTGTTTCAAGTTTTCTCCATCATTGAGGTTTAAGATTTTTTGATATTGATAATAATTGTAATTATTTTTTTATTTAATTTTTCATATTGAGATTTTTTGATTTTCTGTTCTCACGTTCATCTGATGCACAATATCTGCAAGTTGAAGCATCTAATGAAAAGTAGCATAATATAGTGTACGTGTACAGGGTTAATATTGGTCGTGAAAAAAGTTTAAATGAGCAAAATTGACGTACCTATTTTTCATGGGCATTCAGAATTCAGTACTAGGAAATGCAGTTTTCGTAAACCTAAAAATTTGTTCTAAACTATTGTTTTCTAAATGGTACAGTACGTGATCAGGCATTCAAAGTTTTGTGAATCCCACCTTGAAAGTGGTTTTTCGTCTATGATCACTTCAAATGAAAAAGGTCCCTCTTATTTTTTAAATTCGCAATATGATTAAATTAAAATTGATATGATGAATAGTGAGTAGTAAGGACCTCTTGAAATATTGACCTTTGAAATTAGCATTTTTAGTGTACCAGGGGCAGACTAGGTTGTACATTTGAAGCTTACATTATCCCTGTATGATGAGGGATACCTTATCATACGAAGGATTTGAATACCTTGAATATTAAGCTCAGGAAAAGGTACTCTTGTTCATTGTCGATAAAATGAACCGTTCTCGAAAAACAAAATATCAAGAGAACCTAGTCTGCCTCTGGTAAACTAAAGAAGCTCGTTTAAATTGAGTGTTTTAAGATGTCCTAACTACTGTTCATTATAACAAAGTAGCTCCAACCCGCGGCTCCGCTCGCGTATTATTTCAATTCAAAACAGTACTGATTGGTCCACAACCACACATTCATAACTCGTATCGAAGCAGAGACATGCACTTGACTACGTGACAAAGCGATCTCGATTAGATTCAACAATTTCCATTAGAAAACTATACGGGGCATTGAAAAATGCCCCTTATGTAAAATTCTTCACTTTTTCATAAAACTTCACTGCACTTTCACTGGCGCGCATCGACAGATTAGGCTTGAATTTATCCCTACAATGCATAAGAGATTCGAGTTTTCTCTGCGCGCCAGTGAAAGTGCAGTGAAGTTTTATGAAAAAGTGAAGAATTTTACAGAAGTACATTTCGAAGAAGCTGAATTAAGATTATTGGAAAAAGGTTTGAAACACTGTCCGAATATGTTTAATAATAAGGACCTCAAACATTTAGCAGTGAATGTAGAATTAGCTTTAAATAAGATCGAATCTCCTGAGATACAAAACTTTGAAAAATCTGTTTGTGCGAGAATGATATCCAATGCTCGTATTAGACAGGATAAAATCGAAGTTGCCGTTTTGAAACAAATCAAAAAGAAAGCCTCTGAGAATGATCTGATAATTACAAAAGCTGGCAAAGGCAATATAGTTACAATTTTGAACAAGACTGATTATTTACAAAAAACAGAATTATTCTTGAACTCTGATAACTTCCGAGAACTGAAAGTTGACCCAACATCGAAATTCCAAAATTCACTCAAAAAGTATATCAAAAATTGCCCAAACGTATTATCTGAAATAACTTTTCCTTTGACGATAATGAATCCAAGAATACCGCAATTATATGCTCTACCTAAAATCCATAAAGAGAATTGTCCTATGAGACCCATTGTTTCCTATACTCATGCACCAGCTTCAAAACTCTGTAGATATCTGAATTCTATTTTACCAAAAATGATTCAACATGAACCAATTTACTCCATCAAAAACACAATCCAACTTACAGATGAATTAAAGTCACTGAAAATCCCTCCGAATGCTAGGTTAATTTCGTTCGATGTAGTAAATTTATTCCCATCAATACCTCATACAGAAGTTAAAAATTTAATCAACGAACAGCTTCATAATAATTTTTCCCTCAGTGCAGAATTGATAGATGAAACAAATAAACTTTTGCAGTTGTGTCTTGAACAGAGTTATTTCAAGTTCAATGGAAAATTCTATCTACAGTTGGGTGGTCTACCAATGGGTTCTCCTTTATCTCCTCTTTTAAGCGAAGTATTCATGACACATTTGCAAAAAAAAATATTCTCGTCAATTAACAACAATGTGACTGAATGTGTACTATACTGGAGACGATATGTAGATGACGTGTTTTGTATTTGGACTTGCTCAGATTTTGAGCTTGAATTGTTTTTCCAACTGATTAACTCTTTGTATGTGTCGGTTCAGTGCACATTGGAAATGGAAAATGAAAATAGGTCGTTAAACTTTTTGGACATTCAGATAAAAATAGTAGAAGATCATATGGAATTTGATGTGTATAGAAAACCTACTTTTTCAGATATCCTCATCCATAATAGTAGTTCACATCCATATAAAATAAAAATGTCAGCTTTTCATTCCCTGGTACACCGTCTAATATCAATACCACTTTCAACAGCTGATTTCGAAAAAGAAGTGGAAGTGTTAAGGACATTGGCATTGAACAATGGTTTCTCTCCCAATATTATGGATAAATTAATTGACTGAAAACAATATCAAAAACTATTATCAAGTATATACCCCACCCAAATCAATAACTGTATTGATAAATTTGCTTATATAAACTATATCTTACAAATAAGCGACAAAATTTGTAGTAGATTAAGACGAAATGAAATTGACATTGTATGTACCAACTAGAAAAACTTAAAATCAATGTTTTGTAGGAAAGGATAGTTAAACAACTTTTGGAAAAAGTGGTGTCTATAAAATTTTTTGTGACGAATGCCCAGCTTTTTACATAGGTCAGACTGGTCGTTCTCTTAAATTTAGGGTTGATGAACATAAAAAGTCAATTCTTCAAAACAAATTAACAACTGGTTTTTCTGATCATTGTATCACTTGTAACCATTTCATAGATTTTAATAGAACAAGAATATTGCATGAAGGGGAAAAAAGCAGACGCCTAGATCTTCTAGAAATTTTGGAAATATTTTCTGCTTCCAAATATAAACAACCAATTGTGAACGATCAATTAGATTTCCGCTTATCTCCGGTTTTAACATCTGTTGTTTGATGTTTATTTCTTTGACTTATGCGTTTACTTTTCAGTCTTGAGAATGGGATAAAACCCGAAACATGTCGACTTATTAGATGTTTAATTTATTAAAATATTGTGAACGTAGTCTTGTGTCTTTATTTTTTCAATTGACCAACACCAAGTGTTGAGCGAGGAAACAATTTCGTTAATCAAGGGGCATTTTTCATCAAGAATAAATGTCGCAGATGACAATCACATTCATTTTTATAAGATTTCATTCCATGCCAGTCGGGAGTCCTCTTCAAATTGAACATTATTCTGAATTGAATTGAAAATGTAAAAAATGGTTATCGTTGGTTGTCCTCAGCATTTGGACATATGCCGTCGTGGTCTTTCATATAGAATTTTTCGAACACTACAAAATTGTCTCTGATTATGTTTCCCTATCCCTTATAGTTTACACAGCGTCGGCCGTGAAAGCCTGATAAAAACGACTTTTTCATGAAAGCTCAATATTTTTTCTCATTTCTTCGTGACATAGGAATGTGAACCCTACATGAAAACCCCCCAAAATATATTTTCTACATTATAGTGAAAGTTTCATCAACGGACATTCACATTTCTATTAGTATATGGATAGATTTTCTTCAAATCATACTGGGTAGTTTAGAATTTATTCCAGTAAACTAGTTTTTCAGTGGCGTCATTTGGGAGGCCGTATATCCGTAGGGGGATCCGCTAGGAAAAAAAAATTATGGGAATATGTCATATTATTTTTTTAAACTATACATGATACAAATGATGTGAAAAAAAGAATAACGTTAGCAAACAAAAATTTTTCCCGCGAAGTGTTGAATTTCAATATTCACAAAAATGAGCTGCGACATTCAAACAATGGGAAATCCGAGGGGAAATCACTCCTTCCCATACAACCGTTCACAAAATACATTGGGACTTCTTCTATATTCCCGAAATTCAAATGTCACCGCAATGACATCTCGATGACCTTGTCTGTTCCAACGGGCCAAAATTCAAAATCTGTTATAACGTGCATTCAAAAAAATTCGGTGTCAAGTAGGCTACTTGGAAAAAATGGCACGTTGGGATATTTTACTTGACAGTTATTGTTCAGAATGTAGGTGCCACAGATAATATTGCATAAAGATATTCCAGTATTTTCTGACGAAATGCACAGGGTATTTTTTAAGGTGAAGTTTTTTTTTGACAGGTAGTAGAACTCGTCAAAATCAATCATTCAAACTTCCATATTGCTCATCTGCTATGAATCAATGCCGCGTTTTTAGGAAGTTGAACATCAAATAAAATACTCACTCGACTTTTTTGCGATCTGTTCGACGCACTTAATTTTTTAGTAAACATGTAGAATTATTTTTCAACTTCTATCTGGCGATTTTTTCTGAGAGAAATAGTTAATTCCAAAGTGGGGACAGAAAAATTTCTTTGTTAAACAAAAATTCACAAATCCAGCTATAAAACTCGTCTAAATTGTTTTCATGAATTGGTCGTAATGTTCATTGTTCGATCAAATTGAATTCATCATCGAATTCGATCAATTTGAATCATATCAACAGGTCACTATTGGAATAAATCTGCAGCATATTTCAAAACTGATGTTCGAACATAATCAAGATAGAAGAAGTTTCAATACGTTCAAGTCAGATTTGGACTTGGCATTTCTCACATTTGCGGGTAACTCTGGTTCAAATAAACTGGGAAGAGTGAATATTCAAAATGTTTTCATGTTGATGAGGTCTATTACCTGTCAATACAAAGCGTTACATTTGAAGACACCGTATGTATTCAGATTGATTAGAGAAAAGGATTGTATCTAATTTAATAATTCAGATTTCATCAAACAAATGTTCATATTTTACATGTATATTGGGGACAAGCTATATTCCCCGTATAGATACGTAAAAAGCTTTCATTCTCTTTCAGTTATGCGTGGATGGTACAAAATGAATACGTTGGACGATGGAAAACAAGCATATATGAATTCCCTCATAGGACGAAGTTAAAGCTTGTCTTCCTAATGCATCACACCATTCCACTTGAAAAATCGATAAAATAACCTTTGAGATATGCCACCTGTTGACATCTGCTCTGAGGGTGTACCAATACACATTGTTGCCATTTACGGAGGAGGATACGTCTTTCGAGTTTCTCAGAGTTATTCATCCATATATGGCGCAGCACACTAGCGCCCGTGATATATACCCGAACTAAAAGGGGTGACAGCGTTATATATGAGGTCAGAGCGTAAAACGAGTTTCTGTTTTGGAGGTGAAAATGGTGAAAATGACCCTTTATAACTATATATATATATATATATATATATATATATATATATATATACATATATGCTGTATTTCAGTCTGTAGAGAAGAAATGACCGACTATATATATATATATATATATATATATATATATATATATACATCCTAGTGCTGACTTACGAATGAAACTAAAAACGAGAAATAACATTCTACAGAAACTTGCTGGTACGTCATGGGGTGCTGACCCGACTACACTTCGCACAGCAGCCCTTGCCCTGGTTTTTTCCACCGCTGAATATTGTTGCCCTGTTTGGCTCAATAGTGTTCATGTTCAGAAAATCGATGCACAGCTCAATATTTCAATGAGAATAATTACTGGAACCATCCGATCTACACCTATCCAATGGCTACCAGTGCTATCGAATATAGTTCCTCCCCATATTCGAAGACAGTCTGCAACTTGGAATTCTTGGAATAAATTCAATTCATTTCCGGATTCTTTTCCGATACTTTCCTACGTTCCAGAAAATAGAATTCCAAGACTGAAATCTCGTAAACCTATTTGGTCGAATAACTTTCTGAATTCGAACTTCAGCTACAACGAAATCTGGAAATCCGAATGGGATGTATGTTCTTTATCTAATAAAGATCTAATATCTGTTCCATCGAATAAAGTTCCTGGTTTTAACCTTCCCAGGAGAATATGGTCCCTTCTTAATCGAATAAGAACAGGTCATGGTCGTACCAACAGCATGCTTTTCAAGTGGAATTCGGTTGATAGTCCTAATTGTGAATGTGGTGAATCAGAGGAAACAGTTGAACACCTAATTAATAATTGTTCGATTTATAAATTCCAAGATGGCATTAGAGCCATACACAATATATCAAACTCATTTTTGCAATGGGTTGAAAATTTCAGATCAATTTGATGAAGTATAAATTGAATTCTCTTGCTGTTCTGGCTTTTTTTATTTTCAGGTTGGAGTTTGTGTTTGGAAATCCTTCCTCCGAAGAGCCGTCCCGCTGATCGTGATGTCCTTCTATATAGAATATTCAGATACAACAATTTTATTTTATTTTTTTAACGGGGAGACAGGTTTTTTTCGGCTGAGGTTTTTTCCCCTGGCTCTATAGTATCGTATGATACTGGTGATGAAAGTATCGTATGATACTATAGTATCATACGAAGAATGTTGTGGTACCCCGTTCCTTTTTTTACCTCAGCTTAGGTTCTTTTTGTTTCAACATTTATTGTATTATTTTAGCTCTCTTATTCAAAAGAATATATATATATATAGTGCTGATAGACGTCCCGTATAAATCCAGGCTTTTGGGGTCCATCAGAAATAACGGGATTCTCGCAAATCTAATGATGTATATGATGAAACGAGTTGTTGTAGGTTCTAGTGTCGTACTCAGTTTTTCTTATTCACCAATTTTTTTTCCAGTCACTTCAGTGCTATCTCACGTCCGTTCATGTTCATAGGAGTTGACGACCGAACGTATATATTACGTATACCCCACGTTTTTTAGACGACCAACAGCGTTGCCATTTAACGTCTGCACCTTCTCTCAAATGCATTCAGTGAATTTATTCAATCATGAACACATGTTAAGTCCTTTCATATTACGCGAACTTAACCTTCCGGAGCTGGCGCTCATAGCTGGTACATGAGGGCTGTCGCGCGGAGTGAGAGTCCCTATGTTTTTTCCAGGGACGGGCCGAAGCCAAATTTTTGGGGGGGAAATTCATTGAAAATTTTCCAACTAGCCATTGAGTTAACAGGAAACCGTTATACATATTATGGTATAATATTTGCTTGGGTAAAAAAAATTCAAAATGATGAATTTCAACAGAGTGAAAAGTAATTAACTTTTTTCTCCATCTACCGAACATACAATTAAGTAGATTTCATGGAGTTTGTTTTTTTCATGAAGAGTATCTTGATGTTGCTTAAAACTTTGAGAAACACTTCTTGTTTTTTTCTTCAGTTTTGTAGCTTTTCTTCATTTCATGGAATCTGGAAGCGAGGGCATGGCTCATTTTCATCAGAGAAAATATTTTTTTCTGAAAAATTTATTCTTTTTATTCCGTGAAAGGAGAAAACATTGGGAATCAAAGTTATGAGAAATTAACGTTAATTTTCCAATTACCCAATATTCAATAATGTGGGTTTTCCTTATTTTATGAAATCGTTTTTTTTTGTGAGGAATACCTTGAAGTATGTTTGAAACTTTGAGACATACTTTTTGTTTCATTCTTTAATTTAGTTCAGTTTCATTCTTTGGTGTATCTCAAAATTTCAAGCATCATGAAACAAGATATTCTTCACGAAAAAGGCAAATTCCATAAAATAAAGAAATATACATGATTGAATGTTGGGTAGATCAAAAATCAAAGTTAAGTACTGGCCACTTTGATGAGATTAATAATATTGAAACGGTTCATGCCTAACATGAGTCCATTTGACAAAATAGAAGGAACAAAATTTTCAGAAAATATATTTCGTTTGATGAAAAATGAGCCTTTCTTTTGCTCACAGATTCCATGATATGAAGAAAAGCAACATAACTAGGGAATAAAACAGAAAATGTATGTCAAAGTGCGTGTCATAAATAAAGCTACTTCTTAAAAAAAAATTCCCAATTTAGAAGGGAAACGGTTTTATCCTAAATCAGTCATATTGAAGACACAATTTTGAACAAAATTTTCTAATTTGAGTTGGCGATTTCGATACCTTTGCAGCATTTATTGCAATTAGTGTTTGGAATCTAGGATGTATTTAGTGTTTTGAATGATTTTTGTTGTGACTTCCGATATTCTGTTATATAAGGAGTGAAAAAAAAATTTCAAAAATTTTTTTTCTGTTTTCGAATTGGATAGAGTATGCAATCCTGAATACATTCGTACTCGTTTAGTTGCATTCCTCAAAATACTTTTCAAAATATCGAGATGAAACTGAAGAAAAAAAAGATAGGATTATTCGGTATCATATTTGTTATTCCTATTCTGAATATCTTGAGCACAAACCGTTTTCACATTTTTTAAGTCGAAGATTGTAGAAATATTGTAAATTTGCTGAATTTTGAAAAATTCGTCACAGGAGGTTTCAAATGTTGGTCAAAATTTGGGATCAAGATTGACCCATAACTTTTTTTTTCAAACTGGAACCGTATTTTTTCATGATTGCGTTGGAGTGTGCGAAGAAAAATTATTATAATGTTCTATCATGTTGATGCTTATAAATCAAATAATTCTTGAGTTATTTAGGAATTCTGATTTTATGTCGTACGTAGCGTCAAATTCATTAAATCTGTTCCATATCAACAATGGTAAATTAATTCAGAAAAGAGGTGTCTCACTATTTAGTGAGTTACTGGAATAATTTATCTTCTATGACCAAGATCATTGTTGATATAAAACAGATTATATGAATTTGACGCTACGTACGACATAATATCAGGAAATCCTGAATACCTCAAGAATTATTAATTTTAGGAGCATTAACATGTTGGAACAATATCTTAATTTTTTTTTGGCGCAATCCAACTCAATAATAAAAAAATTGGGTTCTAATTCGAAAAACGAAAGTTATGGGCCAATCTCAATCCCAATTTCTGACCCAACATTTGGAACACCCTGTGACGAATTTTTCAAAATTTCGAAAATGCACAATATTTCCACAGTCTTCGACTTCAAAAATGTGAAAACGGTTTGTGCTTAAGATATCTAGATTAGGAAAATCAAACATAATACCGAATACTCTGATATCCCTTTTTTCTTCAGTTTTTCCCAGATATTTTGGAAATTATTATGACAAATGCAACGATTTGAATACGAATGTATTCACAATTGAATACTCTATCGAAATGGAAAATTAATTTTTTTTTCATCCCCTGTATAACTGAAAGTTGTCAGGCTGCAAGCAAAGGCTGCAAGAATATTCTAGCTCGGTAGATAATGTGGAACAATATCATAATCCCCATTTTCAGATTCAGATTATCAGTTCTCCAATAACGCCTAATAGGCCGTCGCACTTGGTACATCTGAAAATAACAGCTTGAATTTATGATACCAGATAGTTTTGTTATGACACATGCGACGTAACTGAAAAATTTTCAACTAGGTACCTACTTCTTGAGGCCGCATCTCTCCCAATACATGATGATAAAAATATTGGGTTAAATACCATTTATTGCCGGCTATACATATATTGCCAAGTACTGATTGCAAACTTGTTTTTTCTAATTCAGGTCCCTTCGTATTTCATAACTCTCTCGGAATTATGTATTTCAACTGCTTTGAAATTTTACGAACTGCTTTGAACTTTTTCCAACCGCTTTTACATATTTTCCAACTTCTTTGAAATTTTGCCAACTGCTTTGAAATTTTTTCCAACTGCTTCGAAATTTTTCCAACCGCTTCGAAATTTTTCCAACCGCTTTGAAATTTTTCCAACTCCTTTGAAAATTTGCCAACTTCGTTCAACATTGGGGGGGATCATCTGAAATAAAGACATATATCTATTTATCTATCGATAAATATGTTTTTCAAAACTGAGGAGATGGGCAAAAATGGGCAAAAATGGGGAAAAAGTGTTCACTAGAAATTCAGATAATCCGAGATATAAAGGGTTATAGATGGCTGCAACTGCTACCCTCATAAAATCTTAATGAAAGAATTGAAACCTACTCAAAGAGAGTATTATGAACTCAGTGTACAAATGAAAAGGAGAATCTTCGTTGTTTTGTTAAACATCTCCTTTGTCAGCAAAAAGGTTTATACGCCCATTATTCCTTCATGAAATGAAAAAATATGGCCGGAAAACCGAGCAGGTACAGACTTTTTCAAGTTAGTCGGATATCCTCTATTTCACAGATGATTCCTAAGCGGGCATTGTTTCAATAATTTTTGACAGTTCTTGAAACAGTTGATATGATTTGATAGATCACATATAAAATTGCCATATACCAATTGTTAGTTGCTTGCTGAATACGTTAATTTTTTTCAATAGCAATCAGAAGATGTACCACAGACTCTAAAAAACGCTGGTAACAATAATTGCAGAAGTAAGCCGTGACTGCATGCATGTAATAGAAATTGAAGAAGATAATTTGGTCCAGTAGGATTTCTAGAGAAAAAAAACATCAAATTTTCAACATGATCTTCAAAAGCGTTGTTTTATATGGATGTGAAACATGGCAGCTGACATCAAGAATGGAGCAAAGATTATTATCCCTAGAAATGGATTTTTGGCGGCGTTCAGCAAGAATATCAAAACTCCAGCATATCCCAAATATAACGATAAGAGAAATAATGAACGTTGAGAAGACCATACTGGACCATATACAGGAAAAACAACTCAGCTGGTATGGCCATGTGCAGAGGATGAGTGAACATCGGATACCAAAGCAGATAATGAATTGGAACCCACTAGAACATCGAAAACGAGGAAGGCCGAAAATGACTTGGATAAAAGGAATCAACAAGGCAATGTCAACGAGAAATCTCAGACCAGGGGACTGGGAGGACCGAGACAAATGGAGATTAGGCACCGCAAGGCGTATAACGCTATAGAGCGGATATATATATATATATATATATATATATATATATATATATATATAATTTGAGCAGGATCTTAAATTTTGTTAATTTATTTATTTATTATCATGGTTATTATACGGATATGTTCATGCTAAGCGTCATTAGGTTAAAAATAATTCGTAATCGTACTGTCAGCGGTTCATCTTAAAAAAAGTTTGCATTAGCAAGCAAGTAAAATTCGGTAAATCAATCTGTTATTCGTCAAGTGATGTCAACTATTCCGAGGATTGATGGAACCATGGCTCGATTATGAATCACGAGTGCTTAGATCAAAAAGTTCGTCCCATAAAGGTGATGGTGGTCGGGAGTACAATTTATGGAGGTGGTGGTTCTCTAGACAACCCTTCCAGCAGTTAGACTCATCTTCTTGGCCTTCAAGAATCAAGAACAATGTTCGACTCATTGAGGTGAAATTACACTGGGTAACAGAAGAACTTTTCGATTCATCTCAGAATTCGACTTATCGATGTTTGATTTATCGAGAGTTACTGTATAATATTATCAATCTGTCCTTCTTTACCTGTACACTTGTTACTTTTTTTCTACGAACCTTTTAATAATAATTATTGTTGAAAATTTTTAAGAAAAGAACAGGTGTGCAGATAGATGGATAGTTTTCAATCTTAGACCCTACAGTGTAATTTTGGAATGATAAATCAGGAAGCAGATATTTTCAATTTTTCGACTTGCAGAGCTTTCTGAAAAAATCGAACTATTACATATCAAGGCCGACTCGTCAGAGTGGGCAAGGGGGGCTTAACCTCATCATACAGCTTAGAACCAAATTTCTATGAAATACGAATATTTCGGACTCAAGTGAATGGTCAATGGAAAAATGTAATATTCAGTTCATTCATCCTCATCGAAAACGTGAAAATCTCGAACAACACCTGACTACCTTGGCGCTATACTATTACTGTACGTGCACGAGAGAAGATTCGGAAGGCTGGGTATTCTGTAGTTCAGAATATCCCAGATCCTAGTCTCTAGTAGAGAATATCTCAACCTTTAGAATGGCATTGGAGGCTTGACTCCCCTGCTATGGTCAATCGGATCGACTTCTGACTTCGCTTCGAATATATTTTGATCTCAGGAGGGACGAAAGGATTGAATTCACAAGCGGCTTGTGTTTGTTTTGATTCAAATTTGAATTCAACGGCAGTGATCTCGTGAACTTTGTAATTTTGTTATGAGGCATATTCGGGAATGAAATGGATAAATCAGACGAAAAAAACGATGCGTAGATATTGTAGATTCGATATTAAGGAATGATTATGGCCAGTACAATTTCAACACGACCTAGGCCAAATTTGATTGCTTTGAAATCAATCGAAAATAGTCAAAATGGAGGTTTGAATTTTATTCGGCATGATACATTGTCCTACCTAAAAAGGAATAATACTCAATTTCTTGCTGGACAATCAAATATATTCATAATTTTTATTTCATTGAAAATAATTATTAATATATGCCACTCCCTCTCATATCCAAAAAAAAATCAATTTATTTACCGAGAAAAGTTGAATACAAAGCTCCTAAAAATGTTAGCCTTCTCGGTTCGAATGACAATGAGCTATCACTATAACAATAGTTTTATCATAATATCCATCTAGGTATATGTATATGGACGTCGAAAAATCTGCTCATGAAAATTTAAACCTGATGGACTGGCCATCAAAATATCTGAGTTTGTACTAATTATTTGTATATAGGAGAAGGTAGACGGACCTCTTAGATAAGTCAATTGTTTTCATTCGTTGTCTGTACACCATTTCCCCTTTTTTTGTTGAAATATTATTTGGGGTGTGGTACAGGTCAATTTGACTATATTTTTTCAAGTTCATGAATTGTACTCAGGAAGAAATTAGCAAGTTCATATTTGAGTATTCCGTAGACTACCGTTTGGCTTTGTCAATATTCTGAGACTGATGCCCAAAATTAAACCTTCGAAAATCCATAGCCTACTTGACGCCGAATTTTCTAGAACGCTCGTGTTATAACCAATGTAAACAATGAATTATTATTATTATGCCCTTGATACAACCTATGATTTTCTGAAAAAAAAATTTAAACATTTTGCACGAATATACGAATAAATAGGTATTGCAATTTTCTAGAACCTAAGACGAAAATCGAACTACCTATTAACATGAAATTTCCGTATCTCGTCTGCAATGATACGTGTTGCTGTGAAGCATTCTCGAAAGATACTGTGAGGTTTTTTTTTGAAGATGTCATTGCGATTATTAAGTTCTTTGGAATTCATTCAATGTTTAATCCTTAGTACATCTATGATAAGTCTCAAAGTTGTTCTTCGATGTGATATTTTTTGGTATTCCCTGCGACTCACTGTTACTTTACTGGTTGACTGGGATATGGACATACAAAAATCGGCTCATCAAAATCAATCTCAATAGCAAGGACGTCAAAAAGACGGATCCCTCGTTTAGGTCGATTTCAATGATACCAGATCTTTCGAAGTATTTGTCTGTATCAGTATCCATAAAATTTTCAATAATAATCATGATTTCCTCAGGTTTAACTATTATTCGACAGTTTGAGAAGAAAAGAAGAAGAAGGTATAGAGATAGCTGCATACTTCTAGTTATAATGAAATATGTACAAATTTCTAAAAGTTATAGGGTTTGGACATACATATAATATTATTGTCCAAAATAATAATTTCAATTTTGAATTTTTTAAATACGTTTCACAATCTGTTCGTATGGTGTGGATACATAAAATTTCATTAACTATCTACATTTATTCACATTCGTGAAATGTATTCATGAAGAAATTAGCAAGTTTATAATCGAGTACCTATTTCAAAGGCTCTAGTTTGTGTGAAGCAATTAATTGAGGAAATAAATAAAATAAATAAAAATATTATTGATATGTGAATACTGTTGGTTATCTCATTCGAATGATGAGCAACCATAGAATATTTCGATAGAATTTTTTTGCGTAATCGCTGCCTTAGCTAGTGTGTTCTTCGGTTCATCTCAAAAAGTAGTTGATACAGATTAGATCTCCCCTGCCTCTCAATCACTTCGGATCTATATTTCAGGAACCAGTCTTAGGGCCCATATTATAAACGTGTCGACCGAGAATTGGAATTCAATTTCAGCTTGAAAACCAGTTTTGTGAGCTTAAACTTGTCCTCAAGTAGAGGATAAATCTCAATTCTCGGTTGACATTTTTATAATAATGATGATAATAATAATAATAGTAATAATAATAATAATAATATTTATTCATTTCATCACAGTTATTGATTATGTGCAATAAAAGGGAAATACGTCATACAAAAAAAAGGGAAGAAACACAATTTTTAGTTATTTATAGAGCAGCAGTAGTCAAAAAAATTTTGAATATTATAGAGTTCGCATTGCAAAATCAGTTTTCGAGTTCTATTTTTGAAGATTTTCTCATTCTGGGCACTGTGATAAGATGATGGTGGATTGTTTTAAAGCTTAAGAGACATAAACTCTACTTGATGCTGCGATAAAGTGAGACGACATTTGGGTAATGAATATCTATCCATTCTTCTTGTTTTGTTGCGATTCTCAAAATCTATGAAAAGTTCTTTATGTTGACGAACAAACATTTAACATTTATAAATATACAATCGTACAATACAGTCATCGTCATTAAACTATGCTCCTTGAAAACACCACGGCAAGTCTCTGTTCTCTGAATTCCATAGATTGTTCGATTTGCTCATTTTTGATCTAGAAATATTCTGTGTGATGAAGAACTGCCACCCCGAAAAATTATACCATATGATAGTTTGCAGAATATAGTACCTTGAGAACTGGCGCATTCAAGTGATACTTTAAAACGTTTAGTGAGTATATCACCGAGTGCAGACGTTTACTAAGGGTGCCGCAGTGGGTTTCCCACTTCATTTCGTCATCAATATAGATTCTCATTAATTTTGTAGACGAGTGTGCAACTATCTCATTGTTTCTCATATTAATTGCCCTGGGAGGTGTGAGATTTGATTTCCTTATTCGGTAAAACATTGCCTCTGTTTGGTCTATATTTAATTTGATTTTATTTGCTTCACACAATTGATTTACCTTCTTCAGTTGTAATTGAACGGTGGATATCACGTTTTCTATATTATTTCCAAAAGCAGTAAAGTTGGAATCATCTGCATATAATAAAACATAAGACTAACCCTGAGTATTGTTCTATTCTGCTTCGTAGAATAATTTGCGAAATGGTGGAAGATTATTCATGACCAGTATTAAAAACGTGTCAACCGAGAATTGAAATTCATCCTCAGTTCGAAGGCTGAAAAGTTTGAGTATACAGAAACTGGTTCTCAAGCTGAGGTGAAATTTCATAAAATGATATTCCATATTGAGGAAAAGTATCTCTGCATTATCTTTCCTTCATTGTATTTTTTTATTTACCATAGGTGACTCAGGGGGTTCCGGATTGATTTGACGAATTTTGTCTTAAAAATCAGGTTACTTACTTATTTTACATTTCCAGCAAATATTTTTATCATCAAAATGTTACCGAAAATGCTTCTATGAAAATATTTAATTGGTCGAAAATTATAATAACGAATCAATTCTGAATTTATCAGATATCGAATTTTGAAATTCTGGGTTTCGCGAGATTTTGGTGGATGGATCAAAAACTTTCAAGTTGATTAAAGCCCACAGATTCGTTGAGGTCACTAATGAGTGAACTCAATGGAGTTGATTAGTTTTTGAACACAATAAATACAAAATAGGAGATTCCTTGAAAAAACATTATCGATGTATACTTTC
The DNA here is from genome assembly GCA_038502775.1 of Hippodamia convergens. Taxonomy (NCBI): domain Eukaryota; kingdom Metazoa; phylum Arthropoda; class Insecta; order Coleoptera; family Coccinellidae; genus Hippodamia; species Hippodamia convergens. Next base: position 112,672,064 of record CM076607.1, read on the forward strand.
AATCAATGAGAAATCCGATAAGAGGAAAACCTATAACTGATAAATTTCTTTCAACTTTCTTCAAACTGAAAATTGTATTCTTTCACAGAAATATACTTCGGTAAAATAAGTCCTTTTCATAGTACCAACGATTTTGTTTGTTCATGTTTCTTATACATTTTCCAATTTATTTATCGGTCATTCTAGAGATTGAGTATTGAATGATTTTAATTTTGTGAACATCATTTTTTCGTATCTTTCAAACAGTAGTAGATGAAAATTCCTTATATTGACAAGCAACTTGCCTCTGCAATAACTTCAATATTATATTTCTCAATTCTTCATAACTGCTTCTGCTCTAGACTCATTATTAAAAATTACCCATTACTCCAACGGAACATTGAAATCTTCCAATTAATCGCCCTTTGATCAGATGATGAACTTATTCAATAGGTACGTGATACATTTTCAATTATTTCTATACTTTATACATCAACCAATCTGACAAATTAATATCAATACATATTTGTATTCGACATTAGCTCACATGACGACATTTCTGGAAATATCTGCAGTCAAACTTAGGATTGAATAATAACAAATTCACTGTTAAAAAAATATGTTCAAACTGAAAATTTCATTATCCTCAATTAATCAACTCTGATAATCTGATCGATTATATTTTGATGAATAATGCCGTACTCCATTATATATAAGTTCATGGGAAAAAAACAAGTGAATCAAAAACTGATTTCAAGCGAATAACCTGGTCCTCATTGGTAATTACCAACTAGGACCAACTGCATTCAAGCGACTCCGGTCATTGTAGGTTATAATCATTTTACAAGGAATATCCCTGAAGGCTATAACCGTAGATAACTGCAGGCAGGACCGTAGATAACCGCGGTCATTACTGGTTATTCGCTTGAAATCGGTTTAAAGCAAATCATATCGAAACCTGAACAAATTAGATATCTTCACCTATTCGGTGACCTTCTCAATTCACGCTAAAATCCGCTTCCATGCAGTTGATTCCGTTTTCAAGGAATTGTTGGGAATATTTGACAAAGAGAGAACGCAAGAATTTTATGTTTATATTTTCAGCATGAGCGTATTTAAAAAATGTATATTTTTCGTGAATATTCATTAAAGAATCATCAGAAACACGAAACATGCTTCTGATATCGTCTCGGAATATATTCATTCGTAATCGCTTCCGACTAGGTTTGACGTCTGATAATGGACATATAAAAGTTCATCCAAGAAAAATGGCCCTCGCAAAATCTGACTTCTGGGGTCATTTCACTTGAAAAAAAGTGACGATCTGAAATTTGTTTATTTTCGGTCCACTTGATATTCATTTGTCAAATTATTGGCATATAAAGAATTGTCGATATTGAAATTCGTGATTTTTCGAGATTTTCATCGAATTAAAAATTTATTCCGAAATATTAAACATAGTACCTATTAGCCTCTCCCTTCTGAGATTCTACTTCAGATAGCCATTATTCAGCTGTTTTTTGGCACTTTTCTGGGAGCCCTATTGCTTGAACACAATGATTGCTTGATTCGAACTCTCTAGATAATTTTTTGTTAGGACAACTGAAAACGAAATTTTATAAGGTATTTATTGAATTGCCATGGGCCCCTTTATGGTCTCTGAATTTCTTTTCTAAGAATTAATTGAATAAAATAATAATATGTATCTTCTTCTTCTTGAAAATGCAGGTATATGAGAATAATGGATTTTTTTATAATTCATGACAGATAATCAGGGCTGAGATTTTAATTGTGAGACAAACACCAGTGTTTTCAAACATTGGTTCCATCCCACACAGTTCTACGCCCCTTTCTCTCGCTTATGTATAATTGGAGTTTGAAGTTGAAAACATCGAAGTGAAAAATTTGAGATTAATAATCCTCGTGTTACAGTGGTAGTGTACAAAAGCGATCCGAAACGTTTCGACCGTATTACATAAAATATTTGGTAGATAGAAAAGTTCGTGAGCCATATTCCCTAGCAAAAATCATGAGTTATCAAAATCTTCTTGAAATTTACGCATAGTGGTAGTCAGCGCCTCTATCGTGCCTTGGTTGAACTGAAATATACGGTTTTGTACAAGATGAGAGTATCTGACGTCATCGGCGAAATTTGGCATAACGACTCAGGACGTTCCATGACGTCGAAAAACACTGAAAATTTCTCAAGACAATCCGACGTCCGTATATCGGACGTCAGATTGCAAGCGGACGTCGAAATTATGGTAAATTGGCAATGTATGGCTCTCCAAAGGCGGTTTGCTGTATATATATATATATATATATATATATATATATATATATTCTTTTGAATAAGAGAGCTAAAATAATACAATAAATGTTGAAACAAAAAGAACCTAAGCTGAGGTAAAAAAAAAGGAACGGAGTACCAAAACATTCTTCGTATGATACTATAGTATCATACGATACTACCATCACCAGTATCATACGATACTATAGAGCCAGGGGAAAAAACCTCAGCCGAAAAAACCTGTCTCCCCGTTAAAAAATAAAATAAAATTGTTGTATCTGAATATTATATATAGAAGGACATCACGATCAGCGGGACGGCTCTTCGGAGGAAGGATTTCCAAACACAAACTCCAACCTGAAAATAAAAAAAGACAGAACAGCAAGAGAATTCAATTTATACTTCATCAAATTGATCTGAAATTTTCAACCCATTGCAAAAATGAGTTTGATATATTGTGTATGGCTCTTATGCCATCTTGGAATTTATAAATCGAACAATTATTAATTAGGTGTTCAACTGTTTCCTCTGATTCACCACATTCACAATTAGAACTATCAACCGAATTCCACTTGAAAAGCATGCTATTGGTACGACCATGACCTGTTCTTATTCGATTAAGAAGGGACCATATTCTCCTGGGAAGGTTAAAACCAGGAACTTTATTCGATGGATCAGATATTAGATCTTTATTAGATAAGGAACATACATCCCATTCGGATTTCCAGATTTCGTTGTAGCTGAAGTTCGAATTCAGAAAGTTATTCGACCAAATAGGTTTACGAGATTTCAGTCTTGGAATTCTATTTTCTGGAACGTAGGAAAGTATCGGAAAAGAATCCGGAAATGAATTGAATTTATTCCAAGAATTCCAAGTTGCAGACTGTCTTCGAATATGGGGAGGAACTATATTCGATAGCACTGGTAGCCATTGGATAGGTGTAGATCGGATGGTTCCAGTAATTATTCTCATTGAAAAATTGAGCTGTGCATCGATTTTCTGAACATGATCACTATTGAGCCAAACAGGGCAACAATATTCAGCGGTGGAAAAAACCAGGGCAAGGGCTGCTGTGCGAAGAGTAGTCGGGTCAGCACCCCATGACGTACCAGCAAGTTTCTGTAGAATGTTATTCCTCGTTTTCAGCTTCATTCGTAAGTCATCCAAATGTGCTTTGTAATTCAGAGAGGAATCTAATTTAACACCTAAGTATTTGGGAGTAAAATTATGTTTCAAAGGAAAGTTCCCGAAAAGGACATTTAATTTTCTAAATTTCTGATGGTTATTCAAATGAAATAACGAAACCTCGGTTTTATTTGGATTTGGACACAAACGCCATTCGAAAAGATAATTTTTCAAAATTTTCAGATCAGAAGTTAAATTTTCCTCAATACTTCTAAAATCAGAATGACGGAAAGCGAGTGCAATATCGTCGGCGTAAATGAATTTTTCAGATGAAGTACAAGGAATATCGCATAAATATAAATTGAATAGAAGGGGTGCTAAAACAGATCCTTGAGGAAGACCATTGTTCAATATTTTGAATTTACTACTATTATCATCAACAAAAACACGAAATCTTCTATCCGACAACATATTCTCTAATAGACGAATCATCTTTCCACATTTAAGATGTGTATAAAGTTTATAGATCAAACCATCTTTCCATACCGTGTCGTAGGCAGACGATAAATCTATGAAAGCTGAACCTGTTTTTAATTTGTTATCGAAACCTGATTCGATAAATGTGGTCAAACTGAGAACCTGATCATTGCAATTTCTATTTTTCCTGAAACCGCCCTGACAATTTTGAAGAACATCCTCTAAAGTAGGTCCAATCCTGAAGAAAATCAACCTTTCTAAAATTTTCATAGGAACACTCAATAAACTAATTGGCCTATAACTACTCGGTTCGGAAGGATTCTTTCCACGTTTCAAAATGCCTATTACTTTCGCTTTGCGAAACTCAACCGGAAAATTGCCAGTATACAAAATGTTATTATAAAAGGATAATAACCACTGCAATGCCCGTTTTCCTAAATGTTTAATAAACTCAGGATAAATTCCGTCGAAACCCGCAGCTTTACGTGATTTCGTGCGTTTAATAGCTGCTTTCAGTTCATCAAGATTGAACGGTTCCGATATACTTTCTACAGCTTGAGCTGATTTCCTAAATCTGTGTAATTTTTTCTTTATATCCTTGACTTTTAATTTTGAGGTTTCAACCGAATTAGAAACATCAACGAGACGACGTGCTATTAATTTTGGATCAATTTTAGTGGATGTTATCACTTGAGGTGTAGCCTCACCTAGTTTTCTCAAAATATCCCATGAACTTTTACCAGAATGCGTGAAATTCATGCTCGAAACTACACTGTTCCATTTTTCTTTACGACTGGCATTAACTGAATTCATCAGTTTTTCACAATTTTCCGGGGATGGGGAATTTTGATAATCGTTGTATAAATTTTCGGTTTCTTCTGACCAACCAGGTACATAATCTTTGCGGAAACCTCTCGGAATAAACTTTTTCGTAGCGGCCTTAACTACACCTACGAATCTACTGTAATTTTCGTGAGAGGGTCGAATCCATCTTATATCACTATCAATTTTTTTCGTGAATTGAACCCAATCAGCTTTATTGAAGTTTCAGCGTGGTTTTTGTAGACATGGAGCAAGAAAAACCGCATTGCCTGAAGTTAATAACATGGGCCTATGTTGACTGCGAGGAAAATTAACTAAAATTTTACGCTTTACTGCAACAGGTTCAGAGTTATCACAAGAAACGATACATAAATCAGGGTTATACCCTCTATTCCATCTAGACGAATGAAAAGAAGGTTTATCTTTAGCATCAAAAATTAAAAAGTAATCATGGTCTTCCATCCAGTCCACTAAAGCTATGCCATTTCTGTCATTAACATCATAACCCCACATGACATGATGCGAATTGAAATCTCCGCAGTAAATGGATGGGTGTTGAACATTTACATTGAAATTTCTTGGCCATGAGATATTTGGAGGTTTATAGATATTAATGACGGAAATGTCACAAAATTTGAATGAAATGAAAAAAACTCCTTCGAATTCTCCTTTTTGGATCAGTTCGACATTATCTACTAGAGAATTTTTCACGTAACAGGCTAGACCGTAAATTTTATTAAGTAAAAAATCAACTAGTACATAACCTTTCAAATTTCCTCTTTCACGAAGACCTTCCTCTGTGGCAAAAATGATGAAAAGTTCGAAGAGATTCTATTGGAGATTGAGGAGCGCCAGAAGCGAAGGAACAATTTGATTATCCATGGTTTGCTTGAGCAAACTGATGGATCTAATGATGATATAATCATCAATGACTGTGAGTCAGTGAATGAGATGCTTAGATCTGCTCTTCCAAGTTGTCCCACGCTAGGCCCGTCAGAAATAAGGCGTTTGGGAAAGCGATCGATTGGAAACGATAAACCAAGACCTCTTAAACTCACCATGAATAGCAGTCAACTAGTATATAAGGTGTTGGGAAAGTCGAAGGTCTTCAAAGAGGAATTCGGTGTTTTCATTTCCTCTGACAGGATCCCAAGACAGAGAGATTATTTCAACAAAATCAAGGCTGAATTGGAACCACGAAGATCTGCAGGAGAAAGTGTGGAATTGAAGTACATGAGGGGAATACCTGTTGTAAAATATTTAAACTCAATTCCCCCAGTTGCAAACTGAGAAGAAACTTTTTATTCTATCAGAACGTACGTGGCCTAAATTCAAAAACTATAGAACTAAAATCTAACGTAACAAGTGAAAATTTCGATGTTGTGTGCCTGACAGAAACTTGGTTGCAGGATGGCGTGTACGATGCTGAATAGCTTTGACTATGATGTATGTGTAGGAACTGCTAACGGGTATGACGGGCGGGGGTGTACTGGTAGCCGTTCGCGGTGGGTTATGTGTGGTGAAAGTTGACATATCTGGGCTCACTGCCCTTGTTCCCTCTATGGATGCTGTAGCCTGTAAGATAATGTATGAAACTCATTCAATCATTTTATTGTTGTTATACATTCCACCAAGGATTGATATTGCATGTTATGAACAATTTTTTGACTCATTGTCTACATTCGGTCCATTACTAGATAATAAGGTCATTGTTTTGGGTGACTTCAATTGTCCAAAATATATTAAGAAATCTTGTACTGATAGTCGCACGTTGATACTGAATATTTTTCGGAGGCACAGGAATTGAGGCAGTTCAATGAAGTGCGAAATTATAGGGATACGTTGTTGGACATAGTATTTTCAAATTTTGATTGCAATGTTGCAGTCTCACTATGTTCGCTTGTAACAGCGGATAAGTATCATCCACCAATTGAGGTTTCTTTTCTTCCTCGGCAATGTATAGGAAATTTCAAATATATGTACCGATATATTTGGGAAACCGATTGGTCACCTGTTACGAATGAAAGTGATCCAGACTTGGCATTTTATTCAATTTTAAATAGAATATTTGAGCTCATGGTTCCAGTCAAGAACGGTAGAAAAAGGCGATTTCACCACAAATTGTTAACACTGTTCATCTCAAAGAAGCTGCCCTAAAAAACTATAGAAAATTTACCAATAACTTTGATCGTCTTAGATAAACTAAGCTCAGGAGTTCGCTAAAGTTTCAAATCAACAGTGCCTGCAGAGATTACGTTAGAACTTCCGAGGAGCGATTAATGACAGATCCATCAGATTTTTGGTCATTTGTGCAGGAGAGCAGGGGTCATTATCGAATACCCGGTGCACTAAGCGATCGTCAGGGGCGGCCTTACCCATTGCGAGGCCCTGGGCGGGAGGTTTTCGCGAGGCCCTTTTTCCCTCGTGAATCTAATTTCACAAAGCGGTGTCAGTGATAAGGCTTTTACATGATCCTTTAAAATCACCCACCTCTGAGTTAAGCCGTCAAACAGAATGTACAACCTTTGTAGCAAACCAAAAGAAGTTTTTGTTTGGACACAAGACGGTGCTGCATTTCCTAGGATGAGATTCCAGCTATGACTCCCACAAGATAAAAAGTAAGCAAGTGGATTCATTTCAAGAATAACGGATTTGGGCACCACTTTTTTCACCACGCATATTGGCTCCGTTATAATATCCTCGACCTCTGCATTTTTGCAATGATATAACCAAATGCTCTAATTCTTTTATTATGTAATCAGTCAAACCCTCAGCTGTGGTTTGTTTCGACGGCTGAAAAAACAATGAAATGTTCTTCAATCTCAGCTGTATTTGTATTAAATTTTCGGTTTCGAAGAGAAGATCATAAAAATTAAACTGTTTATTTTTATGATCCAGATGACCAGAATAGAAAGTTCCAAAGAAATGTCCCCATTTTGTATGCATATTTCTATTGAAAACAGTGGTTTCTTATAATATTTGTATCGGAAATTTTTCTACAAAATCCACCATATATAACTATTTCTGGGATTGCCCGAGCTACAGAGGAGCCAGTCAGTTTGATTGAGGGCTTCAAGTCCACAGTTCGGGGTAGTGTTGTGCAACTTGGATACTTTTGAGTATCCGATACTGAAGTATTATGTATTGGATAAATTCATTGGATAGTTGGTATCCAAATTTAAACTTACTAAAGCCACACTAAAAAGATAGGTTTCAGAAACCAATGAATTGAATTAATTTCTTTATTCAATAACAAGAAAAAATTTTAATTTATTCGAAAAATGTGAATATGACCTCCAATTGTGAATGAAGAACCAAAAACAATGAAAGTTTTTCATCAGAAAAAAATAAATATAACGAAACTGAACCCATACCTAATCACTAGATTCGAAAAAAACAGATTTTGCGTTCCTCCTTCCGTAATTCTCTACAATGAATTGGTGCATAAAACGATAATTGAACGAATATTTCAGAGAGACCGCCAAAGAATGGTCAACAGGGCTATAAATATTTTATGAGGTTCCAACATCTGGGATAAGTAAACATTGTACCTAAATAATTTTTACCCTAATTGTGTTGGGTGGATCTGGTGGGTCAGACATCTGGTGCCTCAATAACATATTTGGACGTTCCGACACGGCGCACTATTCAAAAACTATATCATGTTTTTTTCAATTTTGTTTTGAATGAATGTATCGGTTAACGAATTTTTTTCGAACTTACCCTTATGTTTAAACCTTTATAAATAATTAGGGATCTAAATCAATATCAAAATTTGCTCGGGTCTTTGCGCGCGAGGCCCCACCAAGAGCGAGGCCCCGGGCGATCGCCCCGTTCGCCACCCCCTAAGGCCGCCACTGGCGATGGTCATAAAATGTTAAATAAACCGCAGGATATTGTAAATGCCTTTGCACAGCAATTCAGTAGTATACTGTGTACAATGCGTCCTTTGATACTTATATGAGCTAGAAAATGATAAGGAGGATGCTAGTCTGCTAATCACTATGGTTGAAATCACAGAAGATGGTATAATACGGGCCTCGAAAAAGTTGTCAAATAAACGCACTGCCGGGCTTGATGGAGTACCGAGTTTTGTCGTGAAGGACAGCATTGGAAAGCTTGCTGTACCTTTCGCACATACCTATTTTCAATATCTCTGCATCCATGGGCAAATATCCTTCGTTCCAAAATAATACCAATTTTTAAAAAACGTGATTAATCATACATTTCAAACTACCGACCGATTTCTATTTTGTCAAATTTTTCGAAGATTTACGAGATTATTCTCTACATTCATATTTTTTCATGCCCAGAAGATCCACCACGACTAATCTTGTTTCTTTTTTCGAAAAACTACTGAAATCGATGATGGTTTACGTTTTCAACTGTTCGGAACAAATGGACTACAAATCTGTCGGCAATATCTTCAAAGGATTAGCTCAAACAGGCTGTTGGGGCTGCTTCGATGAATTCAATAGGATCTCTATCGAAGTACTGTCTGTTGTTGCGGTTCAGGTGAAAACTATCCAAGACGCAATCAAGGATAAAATGAAGGGATTCAAATTTCTTGGCGATGAAAATCTCTCACCCCCACAGTTGGTTACTTCATAACGATGAACCCAGGATATGCAGGAAAAACCGAACTGCCAGAAAATCTGAAAGCGTTATTCCGACCTTGCGCTATGGTGGTTCCAGACTTCGAACTGATTTGCGAAATTATGTTAGTAGTTAAAGGTTTTCAAGAAGCAAGGTTGCTAGCAAGGAAGTTCATAACCCTGTACACCCTATGCAAAGAATTACTCAGTAAACAAGATCACTATGACTGGGGTTTGAGAGCCATCAAGTCTGTGTTGGACGTAGCAGGATCTTTGAAACGAGGCGACAGACTTCGTCCTGAAGATCAAGTACTGATGAGGGCTTTGAGAGATTTCAACATACCGAAAATCGTCACAGACGACGTGCCGGATAGACGTTATATATACTGACTTTCAAAAAGCCTCCGACAAGGTAGATCATAAAATTTTAGTGAATGAGAGGAAAAATAAATTTGGTTTCGATCCCAAACTTATCGACCTAATAAAGTCTGTCTGAAAGACTTTGCACTGTTGAAGTTGAGTATTACTGCTCCATAGAATTCTGTGCGACATCTGGAATCCCTTAGGGTTCCAACCTTGGGCCTTTACTTTTTCTTTTGTTTTGTGAATGATGTAGTGGATACTGTAGATGTGGCAATATTGTTATTCGCGGATGATTTGACTCTTCATTCAGATTCTCAGTCTGGTTGATTGTGCCTGGGTGCTACCGCACTTGATAACCTCTCGGCATGGTGCGAGAGTAATGGACTAGACTTGAATGTATTCAAATGTTATGCTATGACATACACGAGGAAGAAAAATGCGATACATTTCGATCAACAAAAACAAAAACAATATCTTTATTCTCAGAATCCTTGATACTGACATACAACAAAATGAGAAAACGTCGAAAAAAAATACAACGAAAATAGCTTCCAGAATTCATACAGAAATAATTAAAAAATTCTTAAATCGAGTAGGGTTCGATGAAAATGCTTAAATCAGTTAGCTTTTTTTTTGAATTACTTTTAACTACTCATGTCTAATATATTCTTGGGTAGACTTTTATAAAATTTAATACACATATACCATGTGTTCTTTTCAGTTAGTGTCATTTTATGTATCTGTACGTGAAATGGAACAGTACGTCTTGTGTTATTTTTATTTTCATTTCCTCAAAGTAATTGTAGTGGAATAGTTTTAAAATTTGAATTTGCCGCCATAGAAGGGGACAGCTAACCTTCTTTGGTTCACAGATATATATGTATATGTGTTTGTATGATTCTGTGGTCACACATGTCATTAACTTCGCCGCCAGTTCAGTTCAAGAGTTAGTTGTCGATGAGTCGTTGCTGGGTTATGACCACTTATGTAAGGACACCAACATTGATTTTCTAGCAATAACAGAACATTGGCAAACTGAAGAGCAACTTGACAGCTACCATATTAATGGATATATGAAAGTAACCAGTTACTGTAGAAAGGATAGACTACATGGTGGATCGGTTATTTATGCTAGGAATGAATTATTGTGCAAAGACAGGTCAGATATTTCTAAATTCTCTGTTTCAGGAGTTATTGAGTGTTGTGCTTTGGAATCCTACTTGAGTGATTTCAAATTAATGTTACTATGTATTTATAGGCCGGATACACCTCCTTATGCTAGTGCAGACATATTTTTTGAGAGGCTAATTGAAATATTGAATATTATTAATTTGGAAAATAACGTCAGAGTCATTATTGTAGGAGATTTCAACTTTGATTTTCTTATAGAAAATAATAATAACACCTGTGCCATGACAACAATTATGGATAGTTTCAATATGCGAATGCTAGTAAGAGAGCCAACTAGAATTACATATCACTCGTCTACTTGTCTCGATAATGTTTTTACCAACATAGAGGAATGCACGGTTCAAGTAGTTCAACCGCATTTATCTGACCATTTGGCACAATTAATGTCTTTTGAAATTAAAAATGCATCCTACCACAAAGCTTACAAGAAAATGATTAGAAAATACAACGATAAAAATTGGTATAAATTTATGAATGTTTTGGCATCTTTTGACTGGAGTGGTCTAAATGTATTTGGTGATGAACAGGTCGATGAGATGTGGGATTTCGTCTCTGATAATTTTGGCAATATGTTTCACAGTTCATTTCCACTTGTTACAGTTACAACAGATGGTAAGCGCATTTCTAATAAATGTAATGTTAGTTATAAAAATGATCCTGAGATTTCTGATTTGAGGCAGAAGCTTGATTTACTTTATGTCTTATCACTTAATGAACCAGAATATATTCAACAATACAAAAAAATCAAAAAGCAATATGATCAGAAGATTACTGAAAGAAAACAAAACTATTTAGCAAACAAGATCATGTGCTCTGATAACAAGACTAAAACAACTTGGGAATTGATTAAATCATTAACTGGTAAATGTAGTTCCAAAAAACAAGCTCTACCATCTGGCAATCCAAAACTACTAGTGGAAGATTTCAACACCTATTTTGTCAATGTTGCTTCCAATAATGTAATGATACCACAAACAGAATATAATGGTAGTTTGAAGCACGTAAGTGGATCCTTCTTTGTTTTTGAAGTTGAATCAGAGGAGATTATTGGAGTAGTCAAGCAGTTGAAAAATTCTTTATCATCAGGTCATGATCAAATTCCTAATTTTATCATAAAAAAGGTTATTCACTTGATTGTTGAGCCATTAAAGTATATTATTAATAAGGCCTTTATAACTGGTATATTTCCAAGTGCACTTAAAGTTTCAATGGTTTCACCTATACATAAATCTGGTACTGAGGATGATCTTGGCAACTACCGACCGATTAATCTATTAACAACTTTTTCTAAGATATTTGAAAAGATTTTGGCCAATCGTCTTGTTAAGTTTTTCAGAAAACACAAAATTTTCTGCCCAGCCCAACATGGATACATGAATAAGAAAAATACAACAACTGCAGTTTTCGAACTAACTCAAAAAGTTATAGAAGCTTTAGAGAGAGGCAAAATTCCGATTGGTTTATTTCTGGATTTATCTAAAGCGTTTGATTGCGTTGATCATGATATACTTTTAAAGAAACTCAAAGCTTATGGAATTCGAGACAATCAACTCAAGTTAATAAAATCATATCTTAAAGGACGAAAACAGAAAGTGCGTATTAATGTTGATAACAATATTTTTATATCTGAAGAGAAAGAGATCACTCGTGGTGTGCCACAGGGCAGCATTTTAGGTCCACTCCTTTTCATTCTCTACATTAATGATCTGCCCTTTAATATCAGTCAGTTGCTTAATATGATTTTGTATGTTGATGATACTAATATATTGAAATACTAAAGGATTAGTTGAGGAATTGAATAGCGCATTTGTCGATGTGAAGGTCTGGTGTTCCATGAATGGCTTGAAATTAAATGCTGGAAAAATGGAATGTGTAATTTTTCATAATTCTAGATCAAAAACTCAGTTACCAAGTAGTGTAGTTTTGCAGAACACTAATGTAGAAATTGCTGGTTCTACTAAATTTTTGGGTATTCATGTTGACAGCGAATTGAAGTGGAAAAATCATGTAGATCAGTTGAACAAGAAATTAAATTCGTCTTTGTATGCCATAAATGTTTTGAAAAAGTCTGTAGTTATTCCTACATTGAGGGTTGTTTATTTTTCATGTTTCCAATCTAGCCTGTCTTATGGTATTGTGTGCTGGGGCAATAGTTCATTTATATCTAGCTTATTTGTTAAGCAAAAAATGATGATAAGATCTATATTTGGTATGAAATACAGGCAAACATGCAGGGGTGTTTTCCGTGCTCACAGAATACATACCTTGTCTGGACTTTACATTTATAATAGCATAAAGTTTCTTCTGCAGCACAAAGAATTATTCGAGAAGTTCAAAAATAATAATTTAAAAACAAGGCAAATTGATCAATATCTCTATCCAATACACTCTTTAACTGTGTCCCACAATAATGCTATGTATATGTGTATTAAATTGTATAATGTTCTACCAATGCAATTTCGTAATGTAAATAGGGAAAGTTTGTTTATTAAAAAATTAAATGAATTCATAATGAAATGTGAACCATATAGTGTGGAAGAATTTATGGATTTCTGAAAAAGGGAAAGGAATGTAACCCTTTAACTTTTGTGCTTTTTTTTTTGACATTTATTCTTGTACATTCAAATGTCCTATGAATTGAATAAAGGTTATTATTATTATTATGTCTTAGCACTTATGGTTCAAGGTTGTGTTCTCATGTAAAAGTGTGAAAGAGAATAAAGTTTAGATTATTTCACCCATCTTTTTATGTAATCCTACGAAGAAGATTTTTTTTCACGAAGAGAATGCTTTCTAAAACGTATAATCCAAAAAAAAAGTAAGAATTCTGTTCTGTCTGAAATGCCCCCTACACGTTTCTCTATATTTCAAACCCAACAGTGATCTCAAAACAGATTTTTAAAGGACAAACAATCTATTGCCCTTAGAACTACCACCACAAATCACTATTCCGTATCTAATTATTATTACACCGTTCATCCCAGACGGCACAGAAATATTCCATGCATATTCAATGAATATACCGCTGGCATATTGAGATATTCCAAACATATTCCAAATCTCCCAGGGCATAAGCCTGGCAGATAGCAGGAATATCCAAGGTCACCATGAAACATCTGCCAGGAATATCCCATAATCTTCAAAAATATCTCCATGGCATATGCCATACAGATTCATCTATGAATATCTCCCTTACATCAGCCATGAGATCTTGCTTGCGATACTCCGATATATAGGTTTCTCAGATAGCTCCCTCCATCTACTAGCCTCGTATTTGTCGGACCGTGCGCAAAGGGTTGTTCTTGATGGCCGGTGCTCGTCGCCCTTGACTCTGCACAGAGGAGTTCCTCAGGGTAGTATACTCGGACCTTTGTTGTTTATTGTCTATACAATCATTTTTCGTTTATACCTCCAATACTGTAGCTCGCATTTCTATGTGGATGACACTCAGATTTACTATTCTTTTCCTGAGGGGGAGATTCATCTGGCTGAGGAGAGGGTTAATGCGGATTTAAAATCTTTTTCTGGTGTTGCGCGGGACCATCTTCTGCAGCTCAATCCTAAAAAATCTTCAGTGATAGTGTTCGGTAGTGATGCGCAGATCTCCCATGTTAAACAAACGATCAGAATCAAACTTGATGATGAGTATCTCCCTTTTTCAAACCACGGTAAGAGTCTTGGTCTTATTATAGACTCCAAGATGCGCTTTAGAGAACATGTCACCAGTAAATTGAGAGTGGCCTATTATAATTTGAAGATGATTTATAGCCATAGAACTTACCTGTCTCAAGATATATAAAAAAATGCTTTGTGATACCCTCATCCTCTCACACTTTAATTTTTGTAGTAGTGTTTTTATGCCTTGTTTAGATGGCCTCGATCGATATCGAATACAGAAAGTTCAAAACTCGTGCTTAAGGCTAATATACGGTGTGAGACGTAGGGACCACATTACTCCAGCTCTACAACAATCGGGTTGGCTGAATATGAACAATAGGGCTCAGATACACATGGCCTGTTTCTTTTTCAAGATAATGAAATATGGGACTCCGGCTTATCTTCTTCAGAGGCTAACATATCGAACAGATGTTCATAATTTGAATCTTAGAAGAAGAGCTTTACTTACAGTACCTCAACATAAAAAACAGATTTTCAAGAGGTCTTTTTCCTACAATATTTCTCATGTTATGAATTCGATATCTTTTAGTCTTGAACAGTCACCAACTACATTTAAAAAACAACTCAAGAGACTACTTTTGCAATCCCAGAACTAACTACGTTTAAAAAAGTAATTGAATTGCTAACACTCAAATCTCCTGTGTTTTTCTCCTTTCATTTCCACCTCCCTTTCCTTCTCCTGATGATTCAAATTTCATTAGTGCGAAATTATGCCCAAGTTTTCTGAGCTAAATTGAGGCCTGAACAGTTTCTGGAATCAGATAACTGCAACTATTAAGGCCTATTGTATTTTTTTGGTGATTCAATGATTTTCTAAGAAAAAGTTGTAAGATTTGTATGTCTACCGAAAAACAACAATAAATGTATTATTATTATTATTATTATTACATATATGCTGGCAATATCTTTTTATCTCCTGATTTGTCCATGCCATATGCTGGTAATATCTTTGTATATATTTAAATATATGTAAATTTTTGTAGCGGTACTAAATAATAATGCATTGATTAGATTGTTTCAAAAAAATTTATTACAGTTTTAAGAATATTTTGTACAATAACAATAATTAACAAAATTATCACATTAAATCATAAAAATGAACATAAAGTAAAAATATAAATATAAATCAACTAGGTATTTTACAAAACAATACTAAGAATAAGTAAAAATTAACATTTGATGAATTAAACTAAAAAATAGGGAAAACACAATGAGGTAATATTTTAAATGATATAAATATTGAACTGTGAACTTCAATTATTTGGTTTGTGAACTAGAGGCGATTTCGATTGACTTGGTTCTTGGTTGGTTCATAGATTGGTCCGTCAGTTTTGGACCAACCGCATTCGAATGACATTCTGGTGACGTCTCAAATCAGATGTTTCTCCAAAATTTGAACAGAATTCGAAAGCGCAGTTCGTTTGACGTTGTCATTTATGAACCGAGCGGTCAACCGTTAACCAACCAAAACAGCCATTTGAAATCGACTCATCAGAATATGGGTCGGTTTCACAAATCGAATTACTCGTTTTGAAATTTCTACGAATCGTGGTGGCTCCAGTTAATTAAATGGTACTAACAAAGTTTTGTAAAACCGACCTTATATCTATATATCAGCACCTCAGAGGTAAAGTGTGTTAAGTCACATTTTTTCAGACACGACCTATATAGAATATTGGATTCACATTAGTAAATTCTAGCTAGTGGAACACATTTTTGACTCCCTAGGTTTATGAAGACGCCAAGTAATGGCAGTACACATTCTTTGAAACAATGATCGAACTGAAAAATCTCTCATTTGTCTAATTTTGATATTGTGACTTGACACACTTTACCTTTGGGGTGCTGATATAGATATCTGTGTTTATAACATCCCAGGCCTTCCAATTCCCAGTCTCCAGTCCCTTCTATCAACACCCATTCTCCCGGTCTCTCAGACATCGTCTTCTGTATGCCGCTCATCCAGGTAGCTTTTGGTCTTCCTCGCCTTTTTCCTTGGAATTCTTTGATTTTGGCCCTGAAAAAAACCAGTGATTCTAAGATTTTCAAGATAAGAGGCTGTCTACTGCTATAGTAATAGTGGAATCTGTTCTAATTATTTAATATTTATAAACTTACTTTGAATTTTAGTAGGCAGTGTTGGCAATTTATATCGAGGCAACCTTCCTTCTCGAAGACGATCCCTCTTTTTGATTTTTAGGGCCTAAATCCGTATTGATGCCACTAATATTTTCGACCTGTACAGCCTTTTTGCTTGCAGGAACAAAATTACGATATACTGCTTGGGTGAGACTTACTACACCTGAGAAGCTCCTCCACTCATGCTCTTGTAGTTTTTACGTTTGGATTGAAAGCAAAATTTTGGTTAAGCTATCTGCACAACGTAGAGCCATTTTTCAGTAACAAATTTAGTATTTTCATTCTGTTTAAGAACCTCTGAAAATATTAATAAAACATAAAATGGGTTTTATGATCACTGAAATTATTTATATTATACCTTTGAGAACATTGCACAATTTTATTAGGGATGAAAAGTTAGTTTTTGCCTTTTACCCAACCCAACTAAAATATAGGAAATATCCTTTCTATCACTTCCTCACTGTAAAGTCCTCAATTCTTTGACCTGAAAAAAACGTAAATACACATAACCAAAGATAAAGCACTGACAAGTGATTGGCATATTACGAAAACCTTTTTCAAGCATTCCAAATATATAAGAGTACCTACCAACGCTGATTTGATATTCACGCTCCTACAGTCATGCTCTTGTCTGCCTGTCTTATCTTTTATCATGTGCTCGGCTGCATCACAAACTATTTATCACATAATACTCAAACAATAACATATTTTCAACTCCACACACAATTTAATAATTTTTCAATAAGACTCTTTCAACTCATGTCACCACCGTGAAGTGACGACCATTTTGGAAGTTTGGAACGCCAAACTGAAACTGCTAATCACAGAACACAAATAACCTCAATCCAAGACCACAAAACAAAAATATGAATATTTTGACTGAAAACGTCGTGACGTAATGTTTACATCCATAAGAAAAAGTCAAATCAGTAAAATCGAAATTTGATATTCTTATCGGTAAATTCAGGGATAGAATTGCAGGAGTTAAGAATGGGTAGAGGCCAGAAAATAGTTAATTTTTAATTTATAAAGGAGTAGTTTTATTCCTGTAAAGAAATAATGTCATTGGTATTTCTGTCAGATATTTTGATAAAATTCAAGGAAATATCTAGAAAGGGCGAAAATATGGTGGTGGTGGCCACATAACTTCCTCAACCTACAATGGCTCTGAAATGTTTGAAATGCAATGTATTTGGTTCAATGAAAAGCAAGAAGTATTAAGTTGAACTAGAAAGATTCTAAGTTCCAGACATCTCTGTCACCACAGGGCAGCTTCATGGAAACAAAAATATGAGCAAAAGTGATTCGATCCTCCAGTGGAATAAGCTACTCTCACCTCTGCTGACTAATATTTGATTATCATATATGATTATTGACAACTTGTCTACGCCCTTTTCACATATCTGCTCGAATATCATATATTGTTTTTCCATTTATTGAAAATATATATTTGATCTCTTTCCTATAAGATCAAAATCATAATGGACCTCTTTTTCTGTTTCATCGAACATTTCAATCATTTAAAAAGTCACTCGACTCTCAGTCGATAGACGATATAGTATAGCATGTCCATTTTTCACAAATTAAAACGTTTAATTTGTTGCCTGCTCTTTCATTTCATTGTATCAATCATATAAATAAATAACAAATCATTGATTCCATTGTTTACTCAGTTTAATAAATAAGATCAAATTATTAAGCGAATGAAAGTGTTATTTTTTAACTTGAATCCAACTATAATTAACTTGATGATAACTGCGATTGATCGAAAATATAATCTATATAGAAAGTTTGTAGTTCTTTAACAGTTTACTGGAAAATAGCAAACTCATCAATTATTGATGAGTTCGGAACAAAAGCAAAACGAGGTAGTGGTAGTGCCTACACACAATTATCGTTCAAAAAGGGTTTTGTAACGTTTGTAATATTCCATGAAGATTCATGTATATATACCAATAAATACTATTGAATAATATTCTAAACGCATATCATATAGATATTCCCATAGCATATACCAGACATATCTGGGATGGCATATATTTGGAATATTCCTTTGAGAGCAGATATATTTGATATATATCTGGCATATGCCTCGCATATTGCAATATCTTTTGGCTTAATGGCAGATTGGAGGAATATTCCGGGAATATAGGGTGCCGTCTGGGATCATGTCGCGTATACGTGGGTTGAGTTGCTCCCAATGTTTTAATAAAATTGATAGCTATTGATTGTCAAGTGTGCATAAAAAGATTTCATATAAAGTGCTCGAACATTCCTATTGAGAATTACTACAAAATGCGTGAAGATGGAGCGATAAATAAGTGGAAGTGTGAAAATTGTGAATCAACTTCCGATTTCCATTATTCAACATCTCAGTTACAAGATAACTCAAAAGATGAAACTAATAAATTTAATTCTATTGTTCAACTTGCAGTCGAAAAGGCATTAGCACCACTTATTTTTGAAATATTCAACTTGAAAGATTTTGTGGGTAACACAAAGTAAACAAATTGTTTCGCTTATCGATAAAATACATCATATTGAAGGAATTAAAAACTCCAGCACAATACAAACAGCTGATCGGAGTTTCCAACGGTCTCCCCGGTCGATAAGGAAACTGAACATATGAAGGGAATTCCACCAGTATTGAGTCCTACATTTAATAATTCCTCAACGGAAAATGAAGTTTTGAAGACTCCTGCCCAGGTGAGTTCTGCTGTGACTGACGCCTTGGTGGTGCCTCGTGGTGTTTCTTCTGAATGGACTGTAGCTGAGAATAGGAAAAAGTCTAATCAAGAAATAACTAAAAGTAGAAACAAGCGATTAACATCTACTGCTCTCAAACAGGGTAAATATATCAAGCCAATCACTGGTTCATCTAGTTCAACTGCTTTACAAAGTGCTCCAAGAAAACGATTATCATATATCCATATTTCTAGACTTAGCCCCTCTACATCTGTTGAAGATATAAATAAATTTCTCAACAATATCACTACAAATTTCACAAGCCTGATATATACTCATCATTTAAAATAACTTTTCCTTCTGAGTATGAAACCAAACTTATGGATGCAGAGCTCTGACCAGAAGGTATAATGATCAATAAATTTTTTTTAAGACGAAGAATAGTGAATGACAATATCATTTAGATCATACATATGATGGTAACTCTGAATCTTCAGTGCACCAGTACCACAATGAAGAGGCGGAAACATTGAGAATTTTACAATTGAACGTACAAAGTCTTCCTAATAAACTAAACAATCTTGAGTTATTCCTTAGTTCTTCAGATCCCGATTGTGTTAGCATCGTGGAACACTGGTGCTAATCGGATCATATTGAGTATATGATTTTATCTGGTTATCAGATCGTTTCATTTTACTTTAGACCTGATCGCGAACATGGAGGCTGTGCTTTATATGTTAAATCCGGGTACAAGGTGCAAAGGCTGAATGTTGATAGGTTCTCTGTTGAGATGCATTGTGAATTATGTGCCATAAAGATCAAGACGAAAAAAACTACCTACTGTGTATTGAGTGTTTATAGACCTCCGTCGGGTTATATTCCCCTATTTTTGAAAACATTAGAATTTGTTATCAACAATTGTGATTCTATTTCAGGTATTTTGTTCTCGTGAGGTGATCTGAATATCGACTTCCTTCCAGTTAACGACTCTTGTAAAAAGCTTCTTAATGAACTTTCCAATTCTTTTGGTTTAACAGAGTGTTCCTTGGAACCTACGAGAGTCTTCACTAATAAACACGGAAAAACTTCGTCTAGCAAGGTTGACTATATCACTGCTAATGCTGACGGGATGAGCATTTCTGTGTCTGTATGCGAACCCTTCATTAGTGACCATAAAGCTCTCATTCTCGACTCTTTTTGTCATGAAAAACTTGAAGTTGAAAAGAATTTTATTACCTTCAGAATGACCTCCATGATCTCCAATGCTGACTTTGAAGTATTATAGGCCCATGATACAGTCGACACTAGATTTCAGAGGTTCTTAGATGTATTAACCTCTTAGATTGAGACTACTTGTCCCTTAAGGACATTACCAAAGATTATAGAGTATAAAGATGGGAAACGCCCTTGTATCTGTGGTACTAAAATCCGACTACGATTTTTGGCTAGTTTCTTACTTGTGACACATAGATGACGCTGAAAACATTATTCAGTACAGAAAACTATTTTAATAGGCGCGAAATTCGAAACACATTTCTCATAAATTTTCATTTAATTGAATACTTTGTCGAGCTTTTAAAAAAATATCCTGATCGACAAAAAAAAAAGCAGGGCTCCGCTTTTTGATCAAGATGATCTTTTCTTCTGCATATTGCTCTGAATCAAATGAAACACGCTTCTGGATTCTTTAAATTTTTATTTGAAATGATTGTGTAAAATCAACTACAATACAATAATTATGAAATTGAGTACATTTCAAAAATTTGTTCACATATTAGAGAATTATCATAACAATTTCAAGAACTTATTGTGAGTGATCTCTCGATAAATCGAACATCGATAAGTCAAACAGTTGTTCTGGACCCGATTCATACATATCTTACCCAGTGTATTTTAACCTCAATGAGTTTAGAGGGTCTAGTAGATGAGTCGAACTGCTGGAAGGGTCGTCAAGAGAACCACCACCTCTATAATTCGTTCTTCTGACTACCATTGCCTCTATGAGTGGAACTTTTTGATCAAATGAATGAGACTGAAGAAAATTCGGTTCTCAAACAAATTATCCAGAACAATATATTTTTACCCCGAAACCTCTATCCATTTGACAACACTGGAAATAAAAAGCAATGAACAAGACAATTACATGATACGAGTTTCAAAACTTACATTTCCATTCTCATCGGTAGTGAAAAGAATGCACATTCAAGATTATTCTTTCTATTATTTCTGCAATTAATCACAATGCATTTCGAATGTCGGCCAACAAAATTTAGAACAGAAAAACACACAAACCAAGATTATGGAGTGAGCTAGGTGCTGCTCTTGTAGATTTCGAGTTATTTCAGTGGAAAATACGCGAGAAAATATAATCATCATTCAGCAAAAATATTTATTCAAGTATTTCTTTCAAAAATGACAACAGCCTACTAATAATCTCTATATAATCTATGCCAAATGGACCCTAATTAAATATTTTAACCATAGACCGATTACTTTTGAAAAACAGATGTCGCTGACATCACTGTAGTCGCTTCGTTTCCCATCTTTATACTCTATAATCTTTGGACATTACCTTGTTCACGATGTCAGCAGCTCACGATGTCGACCGAAATGGGTAGGTTCCTCAATACGCGAACAGTGTTGCCAATGGTGATTCACGGAAAAATCCGAAATAACTGACAAAAAATCCGAAAAAATCCGATGGCTCCGTAATTTAATCCGAAAAAAATCCGCTCGTTCATCA
This sequence comes from Hippodamia convergens, assembly GCA_038502775.1. Classification (NCBI taxonomy): domain Eukaryota; kingdom Metazoa; phylum Arthropoda; class Insecta; order Coleoptera; family Coccinellidae; genus Hippodamia; species Hippodamia convergens. Next base: position 112,694,152 of record CM076607.1, read on the forward strand.
AACGGTTTAATAATTCGGAAAACAAAAAACACCCGTTTCTATCCTGAATATTCCAATAACTTTTTCAATGTGAAAAATCTCTAGTGCCCTCTAGTTGTAATGAGCAACAAAACCTGGCCTATTTCAGTGTTCTGTAATCGATGACTATTGAACAATTATGATTTGAGATTGAGATTTGATGGATTTTTCGTTGGAAAGATAATGAGAAGAGGTGCAATAATCAAAATGTAAAATATTCATCTATATATCAAAGGGTTTTTTCTGACTGAAAAAGAAACTATCAGAATTTGCAATTTTTACTGTTTATTACAAAGTTATCCGATAATGAAAAAACACTCTAGCATAGCTTATATGGGAGTACAAAATAATCGAAATAAAATGAAGAAAAAAAATTTACAAAAATCTGAAAACAGGATATCACATTTCAGTATACAAAGAAAGTGAATATATATATTAAAAAATAAAAAGGATTATAGTAATGACTAGTCACTCAACAAGAGAGTTCAGACAAAAATATAGTAGGTATATATGTTCCCCTCATCTACATCTACATAAAAAAGTTATGAATGGATAAAACTCAATATTTAATAAACTATAATATTATAACAGAATCGCTTCTCTGACTAGTATTAGGTACAAATTCTTTGGCATAAAAAAAAATTTAAAAACCACTCAATCCATTTTCTTACGCCAAATATCCGCTTCCAACATTTCTTTGCTTGGAGTAAACTTCTCACAATTCTCATTACTTTTTATTCCATCTGATGTGGCCATAATACCTTTGATGGTTTCAGTAGCCAGAAGATTTCTCTTGTCAGTTTTTATATTAAATAGATTGCTGAAAACTCTTTCAACACTGGCATTTGAGAAAGGTAGAACAAAAAGTAATGAGAACATTCTTTCCAAATTTGGAAAAAGGTTTACTCCAGCATCATTTTTCAATTTGAATACTTTAGCCCAATATTTTTCCACATCATAGGATGACTGAAGACCTAAAGATTCGAATTCTAAGAGTGCATGAGCCCTCCATTCATTGTCCAGCTCTTGTGTGTCTATATAATTCTTTAAAATTGGCAATCTTTCCAATATAGGTCTGAGGGATTGAATTGAGAAAGACTGTGAGATTTTTGGATCCATTATTTCAATTAATTTGAAAATAGGATCATCAAAACTGAATTTAGCTTTAATATTAGTTATTAGTTTGATATAAAAGGACAAGACAGTTTTGTAAAAAGATTCACAGTCTTTCTTCCCAACGGACTCAGATATTTGCTGCAAAGATGTTGTAGCAGCAACACCTAAATATATTTCACCAAGAGGGACAAAAAATTCGGGATTCTCATGATTTAATTTAAAAATATCTTTCCTATATTGTCGCACTACAGGCATTTTGATATAATATGATGCTAAAGTGGATATTAATTTCTCAGTTTCAGGCTTTACTTTGTACAACAGTGGTTTTTCTGATTGAAAAACCAGGTTGAACTCAGTCATCAAGCCTAAAACTTGAGCCATTAATTCCAAGTACACTTTTGTGTAAGGATTACTCATTGTTTCCAAAATACCTTCAGTGATGTAAGATGGATCTTCATAAACATTCTCCCTGAAATAGGCTAACAGAGCCTCATACTGCTCGAGTACTCGGTCAACACAAGCCTTGACTGAGAGCCATCTAGTGTTTGAAGGGGAGAGAATTTTATGAATATCCACCTTGAAGAAAATTTGGAATTCTTCATATTTTTCTCTGCGTGAAGAGCTCCTGCTGAAATGACTGCCTATATTTCTAAGCATGTCTTCTACATGCTTTGGCAATACTAAGCAAGCTCTTGAGGCTGCTAAGTGAGCCATATGACAAGAGCACTTCACGCACACAATATAGGGAAGACATTTTTTTAAAAGGGCAAATACTGACTGATGCGCCCCAACCATTACATTGGTGGTATCAGACGAGAAGCCTACCAAGTTTTGAAGGGGAATTTGGCGTGTTTCCAAGCTACCCTTCAAAACATTGAATAGTTCTTCTGCAGTAGAGCCCTTTGTTTCTACCAAATCAAAAAATTGAGTTTTTGTGATATGTTCTTCACTGCTGTAATATATCACAGTAAAGGCACACTGCTTTTTCACTGAAATGTCTGTAGTCTCGTCCATGATAAGGGAGAAAAAATTTCCTGGAATTTTCAAATTATTATAAAGGGTTTTCAAAAAAGTATGACCCAAACTTTCAGTTACCAAAGCAGTGGCCTTAGTCCTTTTCAATTTCATGCTTTGGGCAATCTTAGAATCCGGAAATATATTTTTCAATACGGGAACTAAAGTGTCCATGAATAAAAAGGAGAGATTATTTGTGGCTATCAAACTACTCAACTTCAATTCTGCCACCTTCACGGCATTTTCATGAGCGGATTGAGATGGATTTTTCAATATTTCGTCAATTTTAGAAGTTTGCGAAACTTTTTGAAAATTCAATTTATGTTTTTTTGTTTCGCAATGTTTCAGCAACAAACTCTTGTGGCTCAAAATATTGCAGTGGCACACTTTACAATAAGCATAATTATCATTTTTCTCTGACCTTTTAAGCCACAATTTAAATTCGGGTACCTCCAGCCAAGACTCTTGAAATTTAGAAATTTTTTTCTGTCTGCTTCCAGTGCTTCCAGTGCTTCCCTCTGAAGATGTCCTCTTCCTTTTCCGTTCATTCGTTGCAACCGTGCAGGTTTCAGTTGAATCCTAGAAAAAAAATGATAAAATCAATCACAAAAATCACATTACCACATTAACTTGTTTTGAGATAAAATTAACCTTTTGCTGAAAATCTTATTTGAAGGGACATCAAATTTTTTATTTGAAATGAATGAATTAATCTGGATTTTCATCTAATAAAAAAATTGAATATTCTAATGTTTATACAAATAGATCAACTAGTTTATAGCTAGTTCTCTGAATCTACAATATCTAGTTCACAAATATATAATATTTAAAAAGTAATCACGAGAGTTAAGAACCAAATTTACTAGATGTACATGCTGAAAAATCAGAAAAGTTCACTCACAAGTCCAATTTCTTCATCAAAAACATCGTCGTCTTGGTTTGGCACTATATCAGCATCCGCGGTGTTGGATGGAAGATCTTCGGAAATATCCGGGTCATTCAATACAGAAGAACTTGTGGAAGGTTCTTCCGAACTACTCTTCTAAAAAACATAAGAATTTAAAATACCAACATGATTACAAATGTAAAATGTATGATGTTATTTAAAAACTCACTTTGCTTTTGAATTGTTGAAGCCACTTGTCCATTATCAAAGAATGAAAAAAAAAATATTGAAAAAAATCTGCTTGGTTTTTGCTGGGATTTGGCGCTCGTCTATCTGATTCACGTTACTCTCTCAAAATGAACGAAGAAATAAAAAAACGCGTACGCAACTACGAACTTTCATGAACTTGCAACATCTGGGAACAAGTAATTCCGTAATTCCAGCCGTTGAATTCCATCCCTTTAAATTCAAGGGTCCAGCCATAAAATAGCCGAAAACATGTGCTGAGTGGGTGGTCAAATTCTAACAAGATGAATTTTGTCTGGAATGCCGAATTCGTTATTCATTTTATTTTATACAAAAAACTGTTTCAAAAATCCGCATTGATCCCGTTTGAATTGTTTTTTTTTTTCATTTGCGGTCGAAGGTCAGAAATTTTTGTGAATCTCAAGAAAATTTGCAGATCTTAAAATTCCCTACAAAACAATATTCAAATCGTGAGAAAGACGTATTTCCTTCTTCCGGAATTCCCTACAATGGAATGAATTCGGAATTCGTGCATAAGACGATAACTGAACGAATATTTCAAAGGGACCGCCAAAGAACGGTCAACAGGGCAATAAATATTTTATGAGGTTCCAACATCTGGGATGAGTAAACATTGTACCTAAATACTTAGATAATTTTCACCCTAATTGTGTTGTGTGCATTGTATTCTATCTACTGATCTGGTGGGTCAGACATATTTGGACGTTCCAACTATTCCGACAAGGCGCAATATTCAAAAACTACACCACGATATAATATATATTAAATATTATTTCGATCAATGGAATAAAGCGGGACATTTAGTGGCCGAAGCCTCAATTATTGATTTGAATTATTCTATTTCTCCAGAAAACCTTCGAAAGTGTGTAATATGAAAAAAATCCGAAAAAATCCGAATTATTTTTAAATCCGAAAAAAATCCGCAAGAGCCAAAAAAATCCGCAATTCGGATAAAAATCCGCGGATTGGCAACACTGTACGCGAAGCAAGAGACCATTTGAGAAATCTTCACTGGCTTTCTAGTGTGGAGGATGGGTTAGGATTCCAGGAAAAGTCGTAGAACGTTTTAATAATTTATTTAACAAAAACAAATTTTGAAGTTGGTTAAAACTTATTAGTCTGAAAAGACTGATTTATAAATCGCTGCGGCAGAAAGTAATGGTTTTGTAGGACGTCGACAACGGTTGATAGGTTTAAAACTTTTTAGTCTGAAAAGACTGATTTTTGTAGAATATATGGATTCTACACGGCGAAGGCGAGTCGATAATTAGTAATGGATTTGAAGGTCCCAAAAGATGGAATTTTTCAGGCTGGTTCGTCGTTGTTTTAGCGGCTGTGAATGTTGGTTGTTCGAGAAATATTCGAGTCGCAGGTAGCCGTTGAAGAGAAATCTGGTCGAAGCGGTGAACAGATGTTTCTGCGTTGAGAGCGGAAGTGTCGAATATCTCGTCGAAGTTGCTGGGTTCGAAGTCTCGAAGAAAAAGGATCTGTTTCTGTTTTCTTGCTGTATTTATGCCTGTTTGTCTTCACCTATTAGGGATGCGAATTTTTTGACCTAGAAAAGGCGTGACTTCGTCGGATCTGCTCAAGTCGGATTTTAACGAATTAGGGTTTTCGTTCCAGCTGGACTTCAAGATTTTTCGGTGATTTCGTCGACTTCGTTTTAACGGACTTGGAGAAATTCGCTACACTAGGAACTTGAAAACTCAAGAGGCTGTAGTTAATTATAAGAAAACTGAAAAAGCATACAATCAATTCCTGAAGACTTCAAAACATATTTACAACGAAAAAATTCTTACTGAATAAACCAATCCCAACACAACTTTATGGACCCTTGTGAATATGGAGTTGGTCGCTGACGCATTTGGTAGTTATTTCACTACTATGGGCGAGCTCGCATTGCGGGGTGAATATGGAAGTTTAGTCTCGAACTCATGCACCACCCAAAAGTTGGTCGACTCAAATTTCTACCTTTTTCCTGTTGTTCCCGAGGAAATCATATCTGTGGTCTCACAATTGAAAAATTGTGGTGAGTCTGATATTTCTTCTAAGGTGCTCAAGTATATATCTCCTCTTATTGCGGAGCATTTTTCACATTTGATCAATTTCTCTATATCCATGGGTAAATTTCCATTAGTGTTGTAACAAGCAATTGTGAATCCAATCCATAAAAAAGGTAGTATTGATGACTTGGAGAATTATCGTCCAATATCTCTATTGAGTCCGTTATCCAAAGTAATCGAGAGGATAGTCTGCCGTCGAATGTATGATTATCTTTCAAAATTTTCCATCCTGACAAGTAGTCAGCACGGCTTTAGAGCTAGAAGATCCACCCAGAGTGCGTGCTGTGAATTTCTCGAGTTCGTATTCCTCCCTAGATGATGGAGATGAAGTCGCTAGAGTGTTTCTCGATTTAACTCGCACATTTGATTGCCTTCAGCAAGATTTGCTTATTTCGAAAATGTATCAGATGGGATGAGAAGTGTTTCTGGACTGGGTTCTCAGTTTTCTCTCTGACCGGTCTATGGTGGTTAAGCTGCATGGCTCCCATTCCCGAAGATATTATCCCAAGATGGGTGTCCCCCAGGGTTCAGTATTGGGGCCATTTCTTTTCCTACTGTTCATTAACGAGCTTCCTCAGTATATTGTGTCTTGCATTATAGTTCTCTTTGCGGATGATACGTCTTTGGCTATAAAAGCTCGTAATCTTGACGAGCTACGAGGGATTTGCGAAACTCTCATCAAAAGATTTAATATATGGTGCCGAAGAAACTCATTGATTGTGAATTTGGCCAAAACCAAGATCATCAAATTTCAGGTTTGGGACGGTCTTGATCTCGAGTTGACCCTTTTTAACTTTAGCCTCATGTCATCGGTCAGTTTTCTGGGAGTTCGCGTTGATAGTAGGTTAAGATGGTCCTACCACGTATGTTGTAAAATCAGTAAAAGCTATTATGCTATTTCTCGCCTGAAGAGTTCATTATCAGTGGAATCTTTCGTTGGTGTGTATTTTAGCTATGTGTACCTCTGCTACAACGTGGTACTGTGGGGTTAATCCCCAGATGTGGGTCGTGTATTTGTTGCACAAAAAAGAATGCTTCGTCTCATTTTCAGCCTGTGGCCTCGAGACTCATTCCGCCCTATATTCAAGGAAAATGAAATATTGATATTTCCATCGATATACATCTTGAATTGTCTTATTTATGTTCATCAAAATTTGAAAAAACTTAAAACATATACTGAGTTTCATGACTATTACATCAGGCATGGGGATATTTTATGTATTCCCAAGCATAATACTAAAAAGTATGAGTCGTCACCCTCCTTCACGGGAATTAAATTGTATAATCACTTGCCTAAACATTTTAAGGGAATTTTATTTATTTATTTATTTATTTATTTATTTATCATTAATACATCCAGCAGGCTAATAGCCCATTGATAGGTGTACAAAATACAATTAGTGACATGAAGAGAAATAAAGGAAACAAATATTAATTTCGGATGGAGCTGAGTATTGTCCTGTTAAACTGCTGAAAATTAAGGAAAAATATATCAACATTGGTGATAGACGATTTGAGAAGGCAGTAAAATCACTCTTAATTGAAAAGTGTTTTTATAGTATTCAAGAGTTTTTGGCTAGTTCTATAATTTGAGTCTTTTTAAATGCTAATAATTTTTTATATCATTATTTTTCAACTATATTCTTTTTGTATTGCCATTATGTTTTATTTTTTCTCTCATTGACTAGTCCTATACATTATATAATGTCTTAAAGGAGGAATAAATTATTATTATTATTATTAAGTATTGAATCAAAACTTGCAAAATAGAAAGATTTTAAAAGTTGCCTCTCTACACGTCGAGATGATACCCTTATCATATAAAGAGCTCCATTAAGTTTTTTACTTAGCTGATGAATATGTTCACACCAATTCAATTGACTGTCTACATAAACTCCCAAGAATTTGGTGGACTGAGTTATTTCAACTGTGGTATTGTGAAAATCAATCATAACATTAAGAGAGTCTTCCGGGATTATTGGCCGTGGTCTATTAGGAATTATTTCACCTAACGTTTCGCCACAACATCTTGGTCTGAGGTTGTAACTCGACCGCTGAATATCCGAAAGTGATGCTGGATTCGATCCGTTGGCCCAACTTATACCCTGATCCACGGCCTACTAAATCTAACAGGCCGGAAGGTTAGACGTTGCCGTTGTTACGAGTAGCGTGTCTAGTGGTACGCGTAGATATAGACAGTATACGTTTTTCTTGTGCAATTCGCACTGTTTTCGATATAATTTCGAATTTATTTCAATTCACAATGTAATAAAGAACTGTAGGGAGGAAAACAAAACAGTATTTCGTTTATTTGCGAATAATTTCTCAATATTTTATCGCAAATAATCCAGAACTCACCACGAGGAGGTAGCTGTGTTATTGAGTTCCACAAAATTACAATCAGAATGAAATTTATTTTACTTTCTGAAGCGAATAAAATAGGTGGATGAATATCAGAAGAGGAAAAAAATATTATTTCGCTATCGAAAATGATTCAATTCTGAACATATTTTTTTTGAACATAAAATAAATCCTATAATAAAGTCTGAATAAATAAAAACAATTCTGATAACTGACGACTAAAAGTTAGTAATTTACTGTCGGAAGGAGCAGTTCTCAGGATTCTATCACTAACCATTATAGAATAATTATTAAGGAAGATATTACTCAAAATTTTGGGAAATTTGTTCAAGATAATTTCAGAAACCTGCTGACATAGTGAACATTAAATTTGTCGTGATAAATATCTCAAGTAAATAAACATTTCAAAACGTCTCTCTGAAATTTATATTGTAGAATTGAGCAGTGTCCTTTTCTACAACGTTGGAAAAGAAGTGAGAAATTGCCTTGTCTTTGAAATGACCACCAAAGTCTGAAAATGAATCGATCTGATCTTGTTTGTCGCAATCGATGTAAGCATAATCATAATGGACAACTAATTTTTGTCTCCATACCTCAGGATCAGTTCTTTTTGGAGTAATTGAAGACGTCATGTAACTCAGTTGATTTGGAAAAATTGAAGGAAATGCATCATCAGTAGTTAATTTAGGAATTTTTCGCGGTATATTTATAACTGAACGACTGAACCTTAGGCGGTTGGATAAGAGTTATTTTTCAAAATATGGGAATCTCCAAAATGTTTTATACAAACTAAATTGTCTTCGTTGATTTTAAAACTACTTTCTCTATGAATTGCGTTAAGCCATTTTCTAACTTCTAAATACTAACACCTTCTTTTCTCATTAGTAGACTTATAGTTGCTTTTGCAATCGGGGCAGAGTACTCAAATCTAAGATTTCCAAATGAAATTTTAATAAATATTAAAATGAAAAACCTCCCTGTTGATTATTCCTTCCAGATATGAACACTTAAAGTCGAAAAATTCAATGATGAACCGATACACACTGATCTTGCAACTGCAACACTTATCTTCACTTTCTTTGTTGATTAAAAAACCAATCACACGCACACAGCGAAAAAACACAAACCTCTTTACACGCTTCCCTGTCGAATTTTGGATACGCTTTTACTCTCACACCTTCCGACCTTCCTCACAGAACTGAAACCTGCAACTGGCGTGTAACACCTCAGCATGCTTAACACCTCGAGCCCAATAGGCAACGTCGCGTTTTAAGGCAACATTCCGGCCTGTTAAATATCGTAGGCCGCGCCTGATCATTGGCGGGAGAAGGTAGTGGGTTTACGCGCGCGATGTCGATTGGTCCATCGCTCCCACTTCGTATGCGCTTGATTTTGGTCTTTTCCAACACCGGCAACCATGCGCTATGAACCAAAGGAGTTTCTTCCCTCCTGTCCATGTTGTTCTTATGTTTATATATCTCAATGGCTTCCATGTTCATCCTAGGATAGAAACTTTTGATGTTCGAAATAGCCTCTGCCTTTGAGAAAACAATATTGTGTCCATCTGTTAGAGCATGTTCTTCTAGTGCGGATTTTTCTGTCTGATTGAGTCGACAGCATCGTTCATCGTTCGTGAAAGCCTGAAACTTTTTAAAATCAATCATGTCTAGAAACTTCTCTCTAGATCTATTAGTCCTGAAGATGACACATTAAGTTTTTTCAACATTCAGAAGGAGCGCATTCTGACCACACCAAATATTTAATAGATTGAAGGCTGTCTGCGTCTGCACGAGGCAGGATTTTAGGTCCTTATTTTTAACAAGGGCACTTGCGTCGTCTATAATCAACAAAAAATTGGCACAAATTTGGGTTGAAGGAGATATAACTGAAGGTCATGGGCGGTCCTAGGGTATATTTCTTGGGGGGGTAATTTTTTCCAACAAATACACCTACACAGAGTGTCCCACCGTGAGTGCCCATTAGAAGATTATGTAGAAATAATCATTCGATCACTTTAAATTTTGTGTGAACGAGTGTGTGAAGATAAAAGAGTCTTCATTCATAATATATTTTCAAATATCAATGACTGTTTTCACCGAAAATGGTATCAACTTTTTTATTTGTGATGGAACACCCTGTATATTATGACTTTTTCGGATATATCTTTGAATGACACATTCATCTTATGTTTTATTTCCTATGGCCATCTAGAGCCGTGGAGTCGTTTAAGGGTTTCCTTTGTCTAAAATGTACCATTCTCGAGATATTCAGTAATAACTGTTAGCTTCGAGCATAATATTGTATGAGGTATTGAATATAATCAATGTTCGCCCATTCATAACAATCTAGGGAACTCTTGAAAAAAATTCTGTTTTCATTTGAAAAAAATCGAATTTTTGGCTATTTTCGAGTTCCAACTTTGAGACTCTCATTTTACCTTTCAGTATAACTATCAACAATTTGTGTTCTTTACAATGTGATGTTGAATATCTTTTCGGACACCCATTTCAAAAACAAGATCTGAGATAATGCATTTCGCTTTCATTGGATCTTCAGTGATCTAATACAAGCCTCAATTTAAAATTTTTTTCGAAAAACAGTGAAAATAGGAAACAACATAAAATGAATGTGGCATTCGGAGATATATCCAAAAAGTCATAATAAAAAGGATGTATATATAGAAATAAGAAAGTTGATAACATTTCCGGTAAGGCAGAAAGAAGTCTTCGATATTTAAAAATATATTATAATATTATAAATGTGAATGTCCTCTATGGACTCAGGAACCAGATGACCGATTTTGATGAAACTTTCACTACAATGTAGAGAATTTATTTTGGAAGGTTTTCATGTACGGTTCATTCTTATATCACGAAGAAATGAGAAAAAATATCGAGTTCTCATGAAAAAGTCGATAATTAACCCGGTTTTTTCAGGCTTTTATGGCCGAGGCTAGGTAAACTATAAGCCCGGTCGTCCACTGGAAGCATATTTAAGCGGCTTCGCGCTCACGCGAAACAAGCGTTCGTAGCTGCTACAACACAGGCGGCCATGAGCTGCAGGGGCTCGATTCTTGAAAACGAGGGAGTAGAACACAAAAGAGAAAGTAGGCGTGTCCATCGTTTTTGGTCGAAAACTGTATTCTTCAGATAAATGACAGTAGAACAGCGCATCCCAGGGAGTCTGAGGGAGTAGATCATTCATCTCTTGGTATTTGTGATAGAACGAACCAGGGAACGCTCGATCTTAGGTTATGTTTATGTATTGGTACTATTCGAAGAAGAAAAGTTTCGTTTGATCCATTGACTTATTAAACACAATAAGTCAATCTGAGATAATTGTTTATATATTTTAAATGGTTTTTGAATTTATTGTTATTCAGAATAATCACAATTTGATTCCGGAGTAAGTATTGTTGATTGGTCGATTCTCCCATTTTATTTATTTATTTATTGCACTTTAGGATACAAACACTAAAGTGAATTACCAACAAAGTATCCACATAGAATTATAGAAAAAATCGAGTTTACTGTACATTTTGTGATATAAACATGGATATGGCGACTGCAATAATATGGGATCAAATTAATGAGGATGTAGATGATGCCGAGATGCAAAACAATATAGGTATAGATATTCTCCCTGAAAGAAATCCTTTCGATCTGTCAGATCAGAAATTTGTGAAAATGTTCAGAAATGAGCATTTCCGTCAAGTCACTCCAGTTTTGTTTCATTTTTTCTTTCGTATAAGCTGCCGTTAATCTGCGTATATACATTTCAGGCCTTTCTGAAATATATTCTGTCAGTAATTCTTTTTGTTTGCCATTAATTGGCAGAGATCTTTTTTTCTCCATTGAATTTGCCATTATGGAATTAGTTCACCAAAAACGAACGTATAACCAGAGAAACACAACTTACTTCACCGAACTGAACGAGGAAAAGAAAGCATGCTGGAAATGAACACCTGATTTCAAAATTGTTTTCAGGTTGCTATGGTTACTTCCTGTCAAAAATGAAGGTCTGTGATTCGCCAGCACATTTGGCAACAGCGCACATCGAGGACCTCTTGTTTCTCTGGTTCCCTGACGGTCAAGAATACGGTGTTCTCTTTTTGAAACTAGGGAGTAGAAACTAAGAAGGGAACGATCGCCGGGGAACGTTCCCTTCTATCGCCGTCAAGAATCGAGCCCCAGGGTTCGTCCACTGGCAGCGGCGACGGTTGCGGCTGCTTGCATTCCATTCAGTGATATAACCAATTCTTCTTCTTCTTCATTCTTTTTCAATGTGCTTGGTTGATCACCATCGACACATCAAACAAATGGCAGACCCTCCCAATTTAGGAGGGCACAGGGTTTATACTTTCGTCAGAATTCATCAGGTTTTGTTTGTCGTATTACTCAGCATTCGGAGGTATCACCACATGTAGGATCAATAAGGTAACCCAGGTTTTCACAGTACTCGAACAATACACTAAAACACAAGGAAAACTAGGGTAGGGAAATGTTATTTTACATTGAAATACAAAACTAAACAAAAACACCACAAGTTTTCCTTTTTTTTTTACAACTTAATTTTGAAGCTAATAGAAAATTATACAGTAACCTATACTTCGTGACTTCTTTGGAAAATATAACGTCAAATATGTTAAGAGGGAATGTAGTCGCAGACTTGATCTTGATGAGATCATCATATAATTTTGAACAGTTATCCGTATTTTCTTTACATGAGAAGAATATATGTGGTATATCACCCTTATCCCCACAGGCACAAAGATCTGTCTCCTGTACATTAATCCTGTTCAAGTGAACAGGCGAACAACAATGTTGAGCTCTTAATCTATTAATTGGTACTATGTTACCTCTAGGCAGATCAACACTCATAAACCAAGGCTTCACACCTAGTAAACCCGGAGTTACGTATTGGGCAAAAGTTCGATTCCCCATTTTATCCAACCAGCAGTTCTTCCATCTTTCCCAAACAATCCGTTTAAACGTAGGCCAGAAATCGGCTACGTCCGTCCTAACAATCGCTGATCTTTCAGAACCCTGTCTAGCTAAGTTATCGGCTTGGTCATTTCCATGAATATTTGTGTGACTAGGAACCCATAAAAGTTTCACGGAAAAATCATTTTGTAACAGATACAAAAGGTTAGCCCTGATAGCAATCGTATTATGATCATTTTTAGCTGAATTTTTCCAATTTGTAATTTTTTCAAGTGCACCCTTTGAATCTGAAACGATCAGACACTTCTTCAAACTTTTATTTTTAATAACCCATGTTGCCTCCAAGATTGCAACCAACTCAGCCGAACATATGGAGAAGTAGTTAGGTAGCATCTGTGATATACTAATTTCATTAGAACAATATACACCTATACACCTGTCTTCGTAGGACTTTTCGAGGCATCTGTAAAGATTATTTCATAATCTTTGTATCTTTCTAGACATGAGGCGGTAAAAGTCGCTGAATTATCTTTCGCTGTCTTAGACAAATTCAGTGTGTGGTATTCAAATGACGTCGTATGAACAGCCAAGTCATGCGAGACACAGGGAAGGAGGTGTGAGGAATAGAAACCTTCCGGTGGTAAACTATTCAAAATCCTTAGACTTTCTATTATGGGAGGAGGATTTCCAAGGTTAGTCCAGTATTTCAACGAATTTATATTAGTAAGCACAGGGTCGTTGAGTACTCTGTGTAGCTTAGAAATAAATTTTGCTGCCAGAAAGAGTCTGCGATATTTGAGTGGCAGTTCATTAGTCTCCATCAATATTATATGGATCGGGGTTGATTTCATATATCCCATAACTATACGTAGGGCAGCATATTGGGTCCGATCAAGTTTCTCCATAAGGGTTTTTGAACATTTTCCATAAAATAGGCTCCCATAATCCAGGAATGGCCGAACAGTTGATCTGTACAGAAGGAGTTGAGTAGCTGGGTGACAACCCCACCAAGTTCTGCACAAAGCTTTCATTACCTTTATACCCTGCATAGATTTGGCGCACATGTTAGTAATATGTTGGGACCAGTCGAGGTTTTGATTTATCGTAACACCCAAATATCTCACCGATTCAGCCCACGGGATATCCGTATTATATAATTTTAACCGGGGGATGTTCATTGGTTCCTTCGATCTGCGACAACAAAGAGCCGACGATTTTTCTGGAGACATCCGGAGATGTTTACAGAAGGCCCAGTTTTCTATCAAACTCAATGCTCTCGTCATCTTATCGGATGCTTCTTTGAAGGAGGATCCTGTGGCTATCAGAGTTGTATCATCTGCATATTTCAAAGTTAGCACACCAGGTATATCAACATGTCTCTGTACATCTCTGACAAAAATATTAAATAGAATTGGATTTTTTGGGGATCCTTGCGTTAAGCCAACATGTGCTATATCCGGACCTATAAGTCCCCTAGTGAATGGATCGATAAGGTAGACCTTTCTTTGTACTGTCAGAGATCTCAATATAATATTTTGAGGGACATTAATTTCCAGAAGGCTTTGTTAAAGGAGATCAAACTGAACGGAATCATAGGCTTGCCTGATGTCCAAGAATACCACAATGGCAAACTCATTTCTAGACAGTGCAGTGTACAACTTTGTTATTAACAGTGAAAGGGCATCATTCACCGATCTCCCTTTACGAAAGCCAAACTGAAGTTCCCGGTCATCAACTGATTGCTGATACAATCTTTCCAACCTGGTGGCTATTAGGGATTCAAACAGCTTCAAGATGCACGACGTCAAAGAGATAGGCCGGTAACTCAACGGATCATCCGGACACTTATTAGGTTTACATATAGGGAAAACCACAGTATCCTTAAGTACCGAAGGAATATGTGGGTCAATGAAGAGTTGGTTAAACATTCCTGTCATCAATTTCTTCGCCTGAATCGGCATATTTTCCACCATAGTATATGTAATACCATCTTTACCTGGGCAAGATTCTTTTTTTGATCCTATGGTTAAAATCAACTCGTCTAGAGTAATAGGTGGAAATGTTGATGGGCGATAATTTTCTGGAACAGCGCCGTGAGGGATATTATTTGTATTATGCAATGGACATAATCTCCTGATTATCTTCTGTCCACATGTTTGAGACTTAACCCGAATTACTGGTGGATTAATTCCTCGCTTGAATCTCCTTATATCTGTCCAGAGCTTTTTTCCATTACATGTAGACAAATTTTCACAGAACTTTATGAAGGAATTGCGTTTCTCCTGCCGAATTTTGTTTTTAACCGCAGCTTGGACATTTTTAGCTTGTAGAAAATTTTCGAGAGATGGGTCATGTAGGTATTCCCGGAAAGCTCTTGACCTTGTCTTCACCGCCTCTGTTAGTTCGTCACTCCACCATTTTTTCCTGTAGGATGTTGGCTGCGGGTTTTTTCTCTTTGGTATTGAGGCCTCGGCTGCTTCTATAATAATATCCCTGAGTTCTTCCAAGTTTTTGGGGCTCTGTTTTTCTATAGCATTTTCAATGTGTTCCTGATATTTCAACCAGTTCGCATGAGATATGTTATATTTCCGAGTTGAAAAATGGGAGTGGTATGCTTCAAATGTTTGTGGTGCAAAGTTTACTGATGTCTTAATAGGAAAGTGATCGCTATTTCCTGGGTCAGGAATAACTTCCCATTTTGACTTGAATACGAGATTGGTTGAGCATAACGTGATATCCGGAGCACTCAGATTGGTACCCGGTATTGTGATCCTGGTTGTTGAGCCATCATTGAGTATGGATAAATCGTCTGTTAATAGAAGTTCACTCAACACTCTACCATTTATGTTTTGCGCCCCCGAACCCCAAGAAGGATCTTGAGCATTCAGATCGCCGCATATGATATAAGGGTGCGTTAAGTTATCAATCAAAGATCTTCAAAAAGTAGTGGGTAGCCCAATGTTTGGTGGACAATAGGTATTGATAATACTAAGATCAAGTTCATTTATTTTAATTACCTGAATTTGAAGTTTATCCGTACCTTTAACAAAGTTTAAATTGAGTTCTGTGAACGGTATGTTGTTTTTAACAAGAGAAGCAATACCTCCCCCTCGAGTATCTCGGTCTTGTCTCATAATATGGAAGCCTTGAATCCCAAAGTTCCAGTCCTTATTAAGCCAGGTTTCCGATAATAGAATCGCACTGGGTTGGTGGTCCTCCAGTAGGGCACGCAGATTGTCTACATTGGGGATAATTGATCTTGCATTCCACTGTAGTATCTTAAACATATTGGCGAATGTGATAAATAGATTCTAGTTAGGGAGGACGAGATGAAATCGAGATATAAATGATTTAACCCTACTATCCCTCCATAGATTCGGGGTCACACCCCGAACCTAACGGTTCGGGCTGTAAACCCGAAACTACGGGAGATTGTGCCAGTTTTCTTTGAATAAGATCTGAAAGATATTTAAACATTTCTGTTGAATCATTATCTATAAGACGTTTTGTAATTATATTAATTGTCTCTTCATCTGAAAGCGATGAAGCTTATTCTTGATTAGGTTTGGGGTGAGAAGGTGTATGTGTTATTTCACTATTTCTAATTATAGGAGAAAAGGGAAGGGAAGAATTAATTAATTGCGATTCGTGTAGATAACGGTCATAAGCTGGTGGCTCTGGATTTCTCCTCTTCTTTCTAGTCATCACCGAGGAATAAGAAGTTGTAGTTTGTTTCGGCGGTATTAATGATCTTCTATCATGAACCGTAATAATCGCATAGTCCTGAACAGTGCCAGTGGCTCTCATTGGAAGCTGTGGGAATAGATGTGATCTAAGTTGAAGGGGTGTGGAGTTTTTTTGCAAATTTGTTTCACCACCTTTGTACGTTTTCGGTATCAGTTTAACTGCTTCATAATATGAAATATTTTGTACTGCAATTAAGGTGTTAATTTCTTTTTGACGCATAAATTCCGGACAAGTTCTGTCTGTTGACGCGTGTTTACCTTCACAGAAAACACATTTTGGATTCTCGGAATTAGGACAGACCACCTCTTCGTGTTTTTCACCACAATTTCTACATCTCTTAGATTCCATCGGACTATTACAATTGGTCTTTGTATAACCATACCTCAGGCAATTGTAGCACTGTATCACGGGTCCCACATATAATGAGACATGCCTGATACAGCCCCACAAACCAATTCTGTCTGGGATATTTCTTCCCTTAAATGTTAAGACCCACATGTTTGATGGTTCATAGCTAACGACGCCCTCTCTAACAACCCTTCTATTAAGTTGGCGAGCATCTAATATTGCTATCTTCGATTCGGCAAAATCCAAAAAATTATCTTTCGTTATTTCAGAACCTACATTCTTTACAACTCTCCTGCTACACACCATGCGCGAAGGGATGAACACATCAATATCCTGATCCTGTAGGAAGGGATGTTCCTTCAAAAAGTTATTGGCTCTATCTGGTATATCAAACTCGATAGATATTCTCTTTTTACCTTTTTTAGATATGTTTATTATACCTTTGATGTTCAACGCGGCCAGTTTTTTACCTAAATTCATAGGATGAATGTTCCCAATATTATTACCCGATTTGGATTCCACAATAACTATAAAAGGACCCATATCTTTAATATCATATTTAAGTTCTAATTTTTGTTTTTTCATCTGTTTACGTTCATTATTTATTTTTGTGATTGTTTGAGATAGTTCACTAACCTCATTAAACATCTCAAGGTCATTCTCAAAAGTTGCTGAAATCAGTTGAATCTCCCTTGTTAGGAGCGTTATATCTGCCTGAGAGTAGTCACTATCGTTAGATGATTCATCAGTTATAAATAAACTGTTTAATGTCTTTTTAGACTTTGGTGTAAGAAGATCTTTTGCTCTAGCAAAAAATTCCCTTATCACAATTAGCTTCAAAAATTGCCCGTGTTAGTATAAATTGACCCTAAAAAGTCCTACCTTCAACTAATCGAGTACCACACAGAGTAAGTAGGAGTTTGAATATTAATAATTACCCAAATTAGTTGATATCTATTAATTATTTGGAAAAATCGCAGGAGAACACGCGGTAATGTCAACGGATAACCTCCGAATATATAACCAATTGCCCGATACAAAGACCATAGTTTGTCTTCGAAAATGACATCGTTCGTATTCTTTTAGCATTGAGTGCAATATGCTTTGAATCCGGGGGACTCGTACATTCTAGAGTCAAGTTATTTAGTCAAAAGACGATGGAAATACAGAGGTCCTGCCGTTATTGGGTGCACCCAATTTTCAGAAACAGAAGATCCTTGGGAGAATTCAAACATCTCCACAATCAATAATTGGAAAAATATCCTGAGCGATTTTTCAATTCCAATGGGAAGAAGCAAAAAATATTTCTGAATGTATTTGAGAAACGATAAAACTTCATATGGACCACACTTCGAACTCTCAAGCTTTGTAACGTTTCGGAGTTTATATCAGACTCCCTTTTCAGACAATTTCTCAACATGAGCTTTACGGAATATTGAGAATTTTTGATTTCCCAATTGACATTCACCAATCCATGATGATCATAGATTAATATTAATAACTATGATGGTGAAATTGCTACTTCATTTCAAAATTCCCTGAAATCAGTTCCATTTTCAACAAATCATTCCAAATAAGATCCATACCCACCGAACAATTTAACAGATTATTATTCTTTTATAACTGTCAGGTTCCATCATTAGATTTTTCGTGTTATTCCAATCCATCATGTGATCGCCTATTGGAAGTCACATGATCGCGATCTACCAATATCTCTACATTGTATGTTATTCTAATTTTCTAATTTCGAAAGGTGTTGATGTTTCTTGTGTAAAGGTTTTTCCACAAATACAAGGAATATTTTAACTAAAATTTTTTTACTCCGTTTCTTATTTGAAGGTTTAGTTTTTGGAGGTTTAGATCTTAAATCATTTCGTGTTTTGAAAACGGTTCTCATATTGCATTAAGAACCAATTGTTAGAATTTTTCCTGAAAGTCCATGAACATGAGAAATCAAATTATATGACATTGTTTATTCTTGACGGTTTCTTTTTGGTCCCTGATTATCATTATACTCTCTAAATTTGAAATAATTTTTCAAATGAAATTCGTTGGATATTTATTATCATCAAGAATACTTTTAATGAAATTAATTTAATTATTTCTTATTTCATTTGTAGATGAAATTAAATGAGCCTCACCGTTAAGTGTTTTTATAATACCTGTTTTAACACTCATTTGACTGATTAGAATATAAATTTAGATATCGATTGTTGTGTGACTTTTTTCTGAAACCACTTGATTCTTCTTTGTCATGTTGTCAAATCACGAAAACATCATCGGCATCAAGTCTTTAGGCATTGCACCACAGACTTTTCATCACACAAAATTTGACATCAAGATTTCCTTGAATTTCATTCATATGTGAGGCAAGTGTGTTCAGAAAAAAAAATACCAATCGATATCAAATGAGTGTTAAAACAGCTTTTATGAGAACACTTTATGATTGGGATAATTTAATTCATCTACAACTGAAAAAAGAAATAAGATAGTTTTGAGGAGGATCCATGTCCAACGAATTCCATACGAATTTCTCTACGCGGAAAGGATTTTACTTCGTAAATAGAGTAAGCGCTTCTAGCGTTTTGAGCGTACACGCGCTACAGATCCCATTTCAGGCGGATCAAGCGGCGAAGCTCATAGCCGCTCGTATACGCCCGCTCGAAGTCGCCTGTAGTGGACGCAGCTGCATTGAAATATATTGCTTGGGATTCGTAGCAACTTGCCGCACGTTTACACCCGTTTCGCGAGAGCCATAAAACGCTCGAAAACGCTTCCAGTGGACGACCGGGCTAAGCAAAGATTATAGAGTATAAAGATAGGAAACGAAGCGACTACAGTTTTCAGCGCCATCTGAAGAGTCTTGTGTTGACTAAAATTTAGCACGTGATCGATCACTTGCTAGCTTCGTGGCTGGCAACTGGCAAGGCGCCATTCCGCCAATCGGCCATTCCTCGCTTGTGGATTGACTAGTTTCGAAGTTTGCTTTGTTTTTGCTTCCGTGTGTTTTTTCGGTTTTTACTTATATTATTATTTATTATTCTTCGATTTCAAGATGGGTTCTGGATCGTGTTGTATGGTGAAGAACTGTTTCATTACCAAAGAAAATGGAAATGTAAGTAATGAAACACGACTCCTGTAATTGTGTTATTCATTCCTTTTTTTTTCAGTTCTCTGAAATGGGTAGAATTTTCAGGGCGAGACGATATCGATCTCAATAAATTTTACACGGTGTGCAGTGAGCATTTTTCTCCAGAACAAAACAGGTACAATTACTCTCGAAAATTGCTGCATCTAGGAAGCATTCCATTCCTGAAGGGGTCTTATTCGAAAGAAAATGAATCAATTTCTGAAAGTGCTGCAATAAATTCGGTCGGTGAGTTTAACCAAATATTAATATAATGAATAAAAAACACATATGTCTGACATTGAATTCGTTCATTAAAGCTTCTCCTTTTACAGAAATTCCAACATCGGGAGCTTCCAAAACAGATGCAGCACCACTAAATTGAGAGTTGTAATATGGCAAATCCTAGTGAATGCTCAAATAATAATTGTAAGTCTCTCCATTAACCTCATTTAAATGTTTCTCAAACGTCTCACTGACTTCATTCACAAAACGTTTTGAAACTTAATCATTTTCATGAATACATTCTAGCTTGTAAATGTAAATTCGAGATAATTTCATTCAAATTATTGAATGACCTAATATTCCTCTTTTTCAGCTATTTTTTCGAGTGAAACTGAAAAAAAGGGGAAAAATCATCTATACAAGAGTCCCCTATGACAAAGAAAATCAAGAGGATGAAGGCTATAATCAACTCTTTGCGGTGCAAAATTAATAGGATGAAAGTGATCCGTCACTCCTTCAAAGGTCAGCCTCTCATATCCAGTAATAAATAAGCAATAAGTAAATTGATTAGAGAATCAAGAAGTTATCTGTCTGAGGAGGCACATGCTCTTTTCTCAAATGAATTGAGAGCTGGGTGCATGAAGAAGAGAAATCGAAGATATGATGAGAGTTTTATGGCGAGAGAAGTGCCCCCTATGGCATTATGCATCGCATTATTATTTTTTGATGTCTTCTTTGTTCATTCATTATTCGATTTAAATATTGTTTCATAAAGAAATACTGAATACTGAAAGGAAATTATTCCTATTCCAAGCTTTCATTCCTGATCCTGTATGCGATGCAGGTATGTCGTTGAATGGGATCGGATAACATCCTGAACACCTCTATAATTGTTGTTCTGATTATTCTGTGTTTTTCTCTAATTATGTGTCAATTCCGTTCATTCAAAAACTCGCCACTTCGTGGCTCGTTTTTGAATTTTGAACTCGTGTAAGAATATCAATGCTTTCTGCACTTGTATCATAAATAACTATTCTTGAAGTGGTAGTTTATTTTAAATGGTTCTGATACTGCTGTATTCTGCTGTATATTCTTGAAATGTATTTATCTCAAATAAAAATATAAAAAATTTAACGGCGTGTTTTATTAATATGAATTGAGTTGAAGTCCGAGTGAAAAATAAAATCCTGAGCAGAACAAGAAAGAGCATTAGTTTTTGTTTTGTCGCTCAGGATGTTATATTCTGGGCCTAACAAAGTCGAAATTCAATTTAATACGTATGATTTCATTCAAATTTCGTGCTCTTCGTAGAATGCAGAAATCTGTATCGACAAATTTAGTTAACATGGTTTCAGCGCCATCTAGTCTGTCGTGTGTTGACTTAATCGAAAATCGTTGTCGGTTTTTAGTACTGGAGATATAGGGTCGTTTCCTATCTTGATACTCTATAATCTTTGGGGCTAAGGGTCATCCTTGCATATCACCGTGAGAATAACATGGATGATTCGCGATTACGCGACGTATCGACAACGTCGACATAATGGAATCGCCCAAATAGCTCCCAAACCTGAGCATTTTTCCGATTCGCTTGATATTTTGTGGTTGTTTTATGCTGAAATGCCACGATTTTTTCATAAATTATGTTAATCGGATATAGAAACTATATTGATGTGAAGTTTCATTTTAATCCGTTCGGTAGTTCTACCGTGAAAGAGAAACAAACATCTTCACATCCTCACAAATTTTCGCATTTATAATATTAGTAGGATTTTTTTATCACTCTCAAGAGAATGGAAACAATCATATATAGCTTGAAAACCAGATTAACATCTTTTATAACAAAACAAAATATTCTAAGTGAGAAACCTTTCGTGAAAATCTTTCGACTACAGATGCTATAGAGTCACTTATTGAGACCATAACCATTTCCTTGAATGAAAATAGCAAAACTTTAACAGTCTTTGTAGATATATCCAAAGCATTTGATACAGTAGCTCATAATCTACTGTTGGATGAACTAGAAGAAATTTGAATAAAGGGTGTATGTCTCATTGTGACGTTTATTCGATATAAACAGCATTACAATCTCTACAAGAAATGTAGAGATGTAACGTCTGATTTAGATAGTTTATCTATATTGTCTTCAGTTTTACTGAAAATGTTACCAAGACCTGAGAGATGCGCATTAGCGAACCACTCATCTTCACTTGATCATTCTTTTGAATTTGATTATGTTGAAATTATCTGTAATAATCGAAATTACAATAAGAGAACTTTTTTAGAAATATGCTATATGATGAAAACAACACTAACATAAATAAAAAGACAGACCTGAAAAATTCAAGTGTCGTCTATGAATACCTACTTTCTCTAGATAAAACCTGAAATATTCAATGAAATAATGAACTTATTCTTTTCTTAGATATATTCCAATACTGACATTTCGTTGATGTTTCCATAATTTTAATACTTGTCAATTTTTTCGAATAATCTTGTTGAATGTAAGATATATCAAGATTTATTGTATTATTGTGCTCAATTTCTAATTTTGTAGCATCCTGATGAAGATCCGCAAAAGGATAGAAATATGAATGATGTACACATATGATTATTGATCATAGCCCTAACATTGCCGAGTACCTAAATAAGAGAATTTTTCATAAATTTCTACGGCAAATTGAAATATAATATAATATATACAGGGTGTCCCACCGGGAGTGCCCATTAGAAGTTTCACCGGAAGTGGTATCAACTTTCTTATTTCAAATGGAACACCCTGTATATTATGACTTTTTCGGATAGATCTTCGAACGCCACATTAATTTTATGTATCACTCTCTATAGCCATTTGGAACCGTTTTTGAGTTATTCACTGTTTTTCGAAAAAATTTACAAATTGAGGCATGTAGAACACTGACAATTCAATGAAAGCGCAACGTACCATCTCAGATCTGTTTTTTGAAATGAGTTAATGACAAGATATTCAACATAACTCTGTAGAGAAAATTACGTTTTGATATACTGGGAAGTAAAATGAGAGTGTCAAAGTTGAAGTTCAAAAAAAGCCAAAAACTCAATTTTTTCAAATGGAAACCATATTTTTTCCACTCAATTGTGAGGTAAAAATAGGTAGTGTTTATGGAGGGTTCCCTATATCTAAAATTTACCACTTTCGAGATATTCAGAAAAAACTGTTAAAGTGTCAAAGTTTGAATTCTATAAAAGGCAGAAATTCGATTTTTCCAAATGGAAACCTCCCATTTCAATTTGTGAGGAAGAAATAAGTAGAGTCCCTATATCTAGGGTTCCCTATATCTAAAATGTACCATTTTCGAGATATTCAGAAATAAGTGTCAGCAACCAGCATATTATAATATGTGAGGTATCAATTATGATCTATGCTCACCCTTTCATAAGAATCTGTATGACTTTATTCAAAATAATCCGGGTTTGTTCCAACTGAAAAATTTATCGTGCAATGTATTGGTAGAATTCTGTTCCAGAATGAACAAGGAAATCCACCAACCAAGAAATACTGAGAAGGTGCGAAGAATGTTTGGACGTAGGTGAAAGAAATTTTCACAATGTGTTATGATTCAATTTTCTATTCTGATATATCTGAATAAAAGTTCTGGAAGTTTCATAAATTGTTTTATAAGTTTTGTATTACAATTCAATCTTTCTATATGTATTTCGTATTTTCCGAAAAATAACTCGTTATTTTCATCATGAGCAGTAAAAAAACTTGTGGTCGTTTTCTTTGAACAATGAAATGAGTTTTGAGGAATATCAACAATAGAAGCATGAAAAAATATTCTGAATAAAGTGAAAGATTTTTATGAAAGGGCGAACATAGATCATATTATAATAATATTAAGCTCGTAGCCGTTATTTCTGAATATCTCGAAAATGGTACATTTTAGATATAGGGAACCCTGAATAGACTCCACTTATTTTTACCCCACGAATTTATATGTGAGTAAAAAAAATACGGTTTCCATTTGAAAAAATCGAGTTTTTGGCTTTTTTGGAATTCCAACTTTGACACTCTCATTTCACCTCCCAGTATATCAAAACGGTATTTTCTCTGCAAAGTGATGTCGAATATCTTTTCGGTAACCAATTTCAAAAAACAGATCTGAGATTGTGCGTTGCGCTTTCATTGATTTTTCAGTGTTCTACAAGCCTCAATTTGTATTTTTTTTCACAAAACAGTGAATAACTCGAAAACGGCTTTAGATGGCTATAGGGAATGATATATAAAATGAATGTGACATTCGAAGATCTATCCAAAAAACTCATAATATACAGGGTGTTCCATTTGAAATAAGAAAGTTGATACCACTTCCGGTGAAAGCGGAAGTCATTGACATTTGAAAATATATCATAAATGAAGGTCTACTTGGCTTATATATCCAAACAAAATTTGAAATTGATCGAATAATTATTTCTCCATAAACTTCTAATGGGCACTCCCGGTGGGTCACTCTGTGTAGGTATGTATCTGTTGGAAAAAATTACCTCCCCGAGAAATGTACCCTAGGACCGCTCATGACCTTCAGTTATATCTCCTTCAACCTAAATTTGTGCCAATTTTTTGTTGTTTATAGACGACGCAAGTGCCCTTATTAAAAATAAGGACCTAAAATCCTGCCTCGTGCAGACGCAGACAGCCTTCAATCTATATCTATATATATTCAAACTTTTTAACGGAATAGGTGCTAAATCAGAGGGCTAGTTATTTGTGACTTTCATTTATTCACTGTCAACGTTTCGGACCATTACTGATCCTTCTTCAGGACTCTGAAATTCATGATAAAATACAAATAGAAACAATCAGAATATGAAATCATGGAGCTTACCGAATAGGTGAGATTAAAAAATAAACTGCGATATCCAAAGCATTGAAGAATGCAAGAAACTATTATGGGTAATTATAACATGAAAATTCATATGTTTGAAAACACAACTTGACAAGTACAAAATCGAAGACTTCTACAATTTTCGAATCAACAAAACATTAGAATCGGACATACAAATCGAAAAAACTTTTATCCGATTACTTATACAGGGTCTTTCACGAGGAACCTCACCCATATTTATACGGGAAACTACTGAACGTATTTTCATGAAATTCAGCACTTATAAGTATTTCACGATGCTGATGAAATCTAAAATATTTTCAAGGCATGAGCACCTCCGATTTTTCCGGAAATGACGTCAACTTCCGTTTTTCAAATTAGAACACCATTTTTTTATTGCAGAAATAGATTCCTTAGAAAATTTCAAGTTATTTTGATGTAACATTTTTCAGTTTTGGTTGGAAAATTCTCTCTGAGCGGGAAAATTCGAAAAAAAAATCGAAAATAGAGCTCCGCTGAAACAACATAACTTCGAGGTTTTTGGATGGAAAATTTTCATTTTTGAGATTTTTCAAGATGTAAGATTGATGTATCCACTTCAAAAATCGAAATCGCGATTCATGATACAGGGGGTGAAAAAATCGCTTTCAAAGTTAGGGATGACAAAATCGTGAAAAATCAATTTTTTCAAATTAGAACCCCATTTTTTTATGGTAGATATTGAATCTACGTTAAAAAATAATGTGAGTGTATGCATCACACCCTTGCCCTAAAGTGGATATTTTCTGAGTTATTCACAAAAAACTGTTTTTCGTCTTGAATTTTCAGCTATTTCTTTTCCCTTCACGCCAAAAAGATGAAATTTTCAGGAACTGTTACTTAAACCATGTTTTAGATTTTACTACCCTAATGTGCAAGAGAAAAAAGTTACAGGTTGTTCCTAAATAGATGGCGAATTTTGATTCGAATTTGTATCGGAAACATCTTTATTTCAACTAATCGGCCATCGGTTTTTTCTCCAGTGATACATAAATAATTCCTTATGAACCATATGCAAAAACTTACCATGTTTTACATTCTTTTTTTTAATGATAGATATCATTAATTACATCTGCCAAATTCCTCTTTATTCAGTAGCATTTTGTGTTTACTATTAATTTGGTGATAATTCGTATTAAGTTATAAAATCAATCACTATGCCTAATTTTACCAATGAAGATTATTTAAATCTCATTCTACTTCATGGAGAATGTATTAAAGTTGTAGATAGAACGATTCGACTGTTCATTGAGATGTTTCCTGACCGACCCAGACTAACGAGAGATACCATTAACAGAACCATGACAAACTTGAGAAATGTCGGATCTTTCGTTAAGAAAACTATACACAGAGAAAAAAGTGTAGTAGAAGATGAGAACAACGAAATTACAGTTCTTGCATATTTTCGTGTGAATCCTCAAAATTCTCTCAAAGATGCCGAGATTGATCTGAGATTATCTCAATCGAGTGTTTGGAGAATATTAAAAAAACATAAAATGCACCCATATAAATTCAATAGGGTACAGCATTTGAAGGAAACTGATTTCGTCAGGAGAACAGAGTTTTGCGAAGCTATGATGATTCGATTTCAAGAGAATGAAAACTTTTTGGACTGTATAATTTGGACAGATGAATCTAAATTCACAAAGAATGGTTCTTTCAATAGGCATAACAGTCATTATTGGGATGAAGAGAACAACCACCACTTCAGACAATGGAACTTTCAAGAGACCTGGAGTTTCAATGTTTTTTGCGCCATCAAAAATAATGCAATTCTCGATGTTCACATTTATGATGGGACTTTAACTGGTAAGATAGAACACCACACATGTTTGCATTATTTAAAGAATGTTCTCCTTTAGGAGATAGATATTCTGACATATTGACTCAAATAATTGAGCCGCTAGTACAGAACCATAATGACTTATGGTATCAACAAGATGGCGCGCCTCCACACAATTCACTCAATGTGTCAAATATCCTCTACAGGCTATTTGAAGATCTATGGTTGGCGAACAATGGTCCACATCTTTTGCCACCACGTTCTCCCGATTTAACTCTTTTAGACTATTATGTTTGGGGTAGGATAAAAAATATTGTCTACTCAACTCCCCTGACTGATAAAGAGGACTGCATAGAACGAGTCAGAAATGCGTTCAGGTTTGTTTAGATTTTTAGATTCATAGTTTTGAAACTCAATTTGGTTTTTAAACACTTTTGCAGATCTCTTCCTCCCGATGAAATAAGAAGAGCAACGCACGAAGCATTCCTGAGACGTATAAATAAATGTCTAGAAATTAACGGTCAAAACTTTGAGCATCTTCTCTAGTTATAACTGCGAGAGTTTGCCATGGTTCTCCTAATAGTAACTTGAAGTCGGTTTCAAGAAGGGGTGAAAAATCTACAGCATGGTTCCAATAACAGTTTTTTGTGAATAACTCAGAAAATATCCATTTTAGGGCAAGGGTGTGATGCATACACTCACATTATTTTTTAACGTAGATTCAATATCTGCCATAAAAAATGGGGTTCTAATTTGAAAAAATTGATTTTTCACGATTTTGTCATCCCTAACTTTGAAAGCGATTTTTTCACCCCCTGTATCATGAATCGCGATTTCGATTTTTAAAGTGGATACATCAATCTCACTTCTTGAAAAATCCCAAAAATGAAAATTTTCCATCCAAAAACCTCGAAGTTATTCTTGTTTCAGCGGAGCTCTATTTTCGTTTTTTTTTTCGAATTTTCCCGCTCAGAGAGAATTTTCCAACCAAAACTGAAAAATGTTACATCAAAATAACTTGAAATTTTCTAAGGAATCTATTTCTGAAACAAAAAAATGGTGTTCTAATTTGAAAAACAGAAGTGGACGTCATTTCCGAAAAAACCGGAGGTGCTCATGCCTTGAAAATATTTTAGATTTCATTAGCATCGTGAAATACTTATAAGTGCTGAATTTCATGAAAATACGTTCAGTAGTTTCCCGTATAAATATGGGTGAGGTTCCTCGTGAAAGACCCTATATATATATATATATATATATTATATATATATATATATATATATATATATTTTTTTTTTATACAATCACCATAAAAGGGACGGCTTCTGTGAACCACCGGACCTAGGTGAGGCCAAGGTAGTTTCAGCATGTTGCTAGGAACTTCCGGACGATTCTTGTAGTTTCAAGTATAACCTCCTTCTGTACAGTACTTATAATTTCTTTTTCCAGGCCAAGGCTGAGGGTGATCTCTTTCAGGTGCTGCTCAACCAGCCCATTGGTGGAAATTATGAGAGGACGAATAATCGCGGTTCTGAGATTTTGCGTGCTCTTTATTTCGAAAGCCAGTTCCTGATATTTTGATAGTTTTTCGGTGAATGCTCTCGCCATGTTATCATCAGCCGGGACGGAAACATCCATGATTATGACCTGTCTTTCCTTCTTGTTGATCAACACCAAATCTGGTCTATTGTGCGGTATTGGCCTATCCGTTTCAACAGTCGTGTCCCAGTAAAGCCTGTAGTTGTCGTTTTCAACTACTCTGCACGGCCTGTACTCGAATGGCTTCCGGATCTTATTTATGAGACCCGCCTTCGCTGCAATAGCTTGGTGATACACTTTCGCCATTGCGTTATGTGTTGCTGTTGGTGCTAGAATGGGCCAAGAGGACGTGACGTGTTGGACAGATTCCGTTGCTTGTGAGCATCTTCGACATTTATCGGTGAGTATGTTTCTTCCAGTGATGTTTTTTATATATGCTCTTGTAGGAATCACCTGGTCCTGTATGGCTACAAGTCTGCCTTCCGTTTTCGGGAACAAATATCCCGCCCTAAGGTAAGTAAGTGACTCCTTCTTAAGAAAAAGAAAATTCTTTGCCTTTACGGAGGCCACATCGAGAACATTTTTGAAACAGAGATGAATTCAAAATAGTAATCATCGAAATGAATATCATTTTCAATTCCCAGGCTCAGAGATCTTTTATCATGAGGTTGGAGAAATGATATTAGATTTTGTCACTGAGATGAGGGATATACCGGTTTCGGCCTTGTTGGGCCTCATCAGTATCCCGCACATCTCAGGACAAAATCTCCATAAAAAACTTCGAAATTTGAAGCAATTGGTTGTGAAGTATATATATATATATATATATATATATATATATATATATATATATATATATATGTACAGCGGGACATATGGGAACCGATTCGGAGATCTAGCGGTATATGTGGGGACCTTTGGTACTTTTTGGACCGGACCCAATAGTTTTATAGACGCTATGGTATATGCGAGGACCGGTCCCAATTTGTTTCCATTGGTGTATAGGTAGATATGGGTACCGTTTCCGAAATAGATAAAACGGTAATTATTGGGACCAGTGTACATATCAAATACGGAATTTCTTGGTCAAGTACAAATCTACTTGGGAATAATATTTTCATTCTTTCTGGAATTTTGATCTATAATGCATTAATAGTTTTTTGAATATTCCAATCATTTTCAATTTTCCGCTCGTATGGATATTCATAAACACAGAAATACAAAATAACATCATAACCTAAGTTATATCCATTGAATTTCTCAAGGATCGAATTGTATTCGAGTTACTCGAATATACACCATTTTATTGAAGATTCGAGAACGAAACAAATCAATCTGATGAAATTGTCTCTTGTAATGGATACCGTCTCCAGAATACTTAGATAAAATGGTTGTTATTGGGACCAGTGTACATTTAAAACAAGTAATTTCACGTGAAATACAGATATTCCTGCCTGGAAATAATATTTTCATTCTTTGAGGAATTTAATTTTCTAATGCGTGTACCGTTTGTTTTAGATTCCATTCATTTTCAATATTCTGCTAGTATCGATAGTTATAAACACAAAAAATGAAATAATAACCTGACTTATGCCTATGATCTTCCTTAAATAACAAACTGTATTCGAGTTACTGAGACATACAACATTTTATTGTGGTCTTACTCAAGATTTATCGTCCAAAAGAATGATTGAAGATTCGAGCACGAAACGAATCAATCTGATGAAAGTATCTCTTGACACACCTACGGTAGTTCTAGCTCAGGTTACCGTATATTAATTCACCAATGAAATACCCTGTATAGAGTACATCCCAAATTGCTTGATTTTGGCTGTTTTTGGTACTTCTAGACTAGATTTCGGAATTAGGCCATAACTTTTTCATTCTCGAAAACATCTAAAAACGATTGAAACCTTTAAGAACCATTTTTTCACTAGGATTATGACATCATGTTCAGTTTTTTCAATTTGTAATTTATTGCGTTCGTATTTGAAATGAAAAATTTGTTATTTCATACTATATGGAATTAAGTGCTTTATTTCCAGGGAAAAATTGCCTGTACTACCTTTTAATCGTTTTCAGATATTTTCGTTATTGAAAAGGTAGTGGCATATTTTAGAAATCGATGACCATGATGGAACCTCAATCACACCCTTTTCTGACATTAAGCTCAACTTCAACCTTCAGCAAAAACGCAAGTTCTAAAAGTTTTGTTCGCATATGACTAATGTCGATTACAGAGAAACATTTTGAAAGATAAAAAGTTGATATATACGAGTTAATCTCAGGGCCGTTTTCAACCTCTTGGAGGCCCTGGGCACATTAGGATAATGGGGCACCTACAAAGAATACCACATACAAAATAGAAATACAGAGGAATTCCCTACCGCCGCTAATGCCGTGATGTGATTTAATTATCAAGTCGAGGGAATTTTGCCGATTTACAGAATTTCGTCCTGAAATTTCTTGCAGTGGCGTGGCGCAAAATTCGGCCTCCCCCATCTGGGGTGTCCTCTATAGATCTATTATTCATGATAAGTTTTACCTGAAGTTTTTCATAGAGAAATAATGAGAACAATGTAATAAAAATAATCTATATATTGTATAACAAAAATTTCTAAACGAAATAATGTAAATTCTGATATAAAAGTAACTAGAAACTACACCATTTATTCAGATTTGTCAATTAAATTTTAGAAAATATCAAATGAAATTCAATTGAGTGATCCGAAATACATTCGACGTTTTCTGAAATTCAATTTACTAATCTGAAATTCAATTGACACGTTTTGAAATTAAAGTGACTATTCTGAAATACACTTGACGGTTTTTGAATAACACTTGAAAATGGTGTAGAAACTAGAAACACATCAATGTGGTAAGAATTTGAAAACATTATTATAAGAAAATTGGTTCACCCTTTGTTAATTTTTTTGTACAAACATGTCCATCAACTTGTCGATTACCAAGCCTCTGGCCACTTCTTGTCCAAAGCTGAGTAAGTTCAAAAGTCTGATAGACATGTTTGCGACATGTTTAAGGAGAGTACCGAAAAGATTGACGGTATATTGAGAAACCCCTCAATAGAATGAAATTATTGGGGCATCATTTCATGCTTTTAGTTTGGCTTGGGGGCCCCTTTGGTGCCGAACCTACCAGCATCACGAGTTTTGTGGAGCCCTCTGATACGCCACTGATTTCTTGTCTTGTAAAGCTGTCTGAAATTATGTGGTTAAATGGGGATTTCTTCAGAAGCTTCCCAATGAATACAATAATGTAAGAATGTGATCAACAACACGGTTCGAACAGATGTTTTATGGCTAACCACCCCAACAAATAACACAAGCTAATAATTGCTCTTATCTAGTGTATGCCAGTATGAGCAAGGGTCATAAAAATTGCAACCTTCGAGAACTTGTTGATAGAAAACTGGGAATTCCAATCCATTTGGACTTGTGAATGATCACTTCCGTCTTTTTACCTGAAGGTAATTTTAGTGCGCAAAAGGGAATTTTGAAAGAAAGAACCGTTTAGGTCTTTTCGAAAAAATCAGTTCTATAATAATATGAGGGAATTTTCTATGAAATGGGAAATTTCCAAACATTATTGAGGAAATCTTCTTTCCTCTCGGTTCAGAACAATTGATCTGAGCGGGGCCCCAATCGATCGCGGGGCTTGGCACTTGACCAAAGTGCCCTAGGCGGAAGAGGGGCCTGGTTACTCTGATATGTTCTGAGTATCGCTCCGTGAGTTTAGCAAAATACTCAAATCCAATCGCTCTGGGCGAGTTGAACCAAATATCAATATCTTGTCTGATCGCAAAAGCGACTCTTTAATTCCTAATCGCTATTCTGGAGTGCAAACTTCGAAAATATGCAATCAGAATGGGGGTTGTTCCTTTGTTTCGAGAAAAAATCAAACGTTTCCCACTCATTTTACATTTCCAATAAAAAAAAATTATTTATTTTGCATATTAGTTCTATAAAATTTTACTCTTCGCTGATCGGAAAAAACCCGAACACTTTTATTTCATTCCTATTTTAAGGTTAGGTTCGCATCAGACACTTCACAAACTCCAACCTTCTGTTAATGAAAAACGAAATTAATCTGACAGCATATGACGCTATCGCAATGCAAGCAATATTGATTATTTCTTCCAACATTTTTCTTGAACTCAAAACAAGGCATTTCTCAAACACTATGTTGTTTGGTATGACTTGTTTTATTATAGTCATGAACATAATTTCGTCTTCGTCAACTCGAACGTAATGAAGATAGCAAGTGAGAAAAGAAAGCAAATAGAGAAATGCTCCGCTAATTGGTCAAAATGCACACTACGACAATGAAGAAGGCTGTTTTATTCATTAGAATTTTTCGCTCTACATATATATTCTCATTCACGTTTTCGAGAATATTTCAAAGGAATTGTCCGTTCCTACTCTCATGACATATCAAAAATGCAGTTCATTCCGGAAAAAATTGATTTCAGGCCTTCGTTAACTGAACAAACAGGCATAACACGAACAGAATTCAACAAAGAACAAAGTTTTCCGTAAATCAAAAAGTTTTGGACGAACTTCAACAGATCAGAGGATCACAAATTTCATGAAATTGATTCTTTATAACTTCAAATGCTCTTCAAATAAAAAATCTATTCGAATATTATTCATGCCTTTCAACTGTATCTAAGTCAGGAAAAATATGATAACGATAATTTCATAATAAAATAACAACCATTACATGAATTAAAAAAGTGTTGCCGGCAACATCGAATACCCCAGCTCCTCAAGTCGGAAGCTTCGACGTTTACGATCTTTAAATCATTATGATCAAGCGGTGACCGATACGACACAACAGCTGCAGTGCTAAACGTAAACATAAACAAAGACAGAAGATAATTTTCCATGTTAGATGTAACAACCAACAATTCGCCCGAGGACGATAACATTGGATTTGATCTGGAAATCTCTTTTCATGCGTAGTTTGATATTTTTTATTCGGGAGATTTTGATACGAGATTCAAACCATTTCTGTAGGAAGGATATCTAGAATGCATGTGCAAAATAAAAAATTTTGTGATAATCGAATTATACCATGATGTTTCTTGGTTTTTGAGTTAAGGTTACAGACCGAAATTGACAGTTGGGCAATTTCAATATCTATTAGTTGGTCATTACAATTTTTTGTTTTTCCATTTGTTCGTTTCCTTAAAAAAAATTTCAACGAGCAGCGTGTGGAAACTGCTAGTAGTATTGATACGATATTCAATATTCAGATTGACTGGAACTCATTGAAATTTTCACTCCAAGTGTCTGCAATTTTGTCTCAAAACTGAAAATAATTCCTCTAATTATATTGAGGAAAATTAAGTCTTAGTAAGTACCTATCCTCATGGCATTTCAGAAGATCTTTCCTCCTAATGCGGCTCTCATAATATTCTCGTATATCTTGTTGGTCCTTAAATGTAAGGTCGTACCGGAATATATAGGAAATGTCAAAATCGAATGTATTCATTTACAATGAACAAAAGCAATAGAATCTTTATGTATACTTAAAAATGCAAATAATCCAGAATGCAACATCCATAAAATAAATTTACATTCGGTCTGCATATATCTGACTTTGAAATTATGTAACTTTTTCGGCTATTTCATCAACCCTTCCGTTAACTCATATGTTCATATTTTTAAAGCTTCCAGAAACATGGTTTCAACGAACTATATCATGTATGGTTTTCGACGAATGTTATCATGTATGTTCTATCACGAAAATATTGCGATGTTTCTAGTCGAAAAGTGCTTGTTGAAAATGAAAAAGTTATCTTCGAAAACGATAAAATACTAAAATATTGTTACATCTACGAAACAAATGAAGATATTATCTTGAAACGGATTTCACGAAAATCGAGCCCAGAACTCCTCACAACATTTTTACCTATCTAGTCTGAAAGGTCTGGGATACCCACTATATATTGTATGGATCGCATATACTGATACACATTTACATTTTCTACTATACATAACCATTCATTTAATTATGTTTATTGCAAAAATAAAATTATATCGATTTTTTCATTTCATATTTATTCCGGTACACAAAGGGTACCATCAAGAACAGATATAGTGGTAAATATGGGACATCTTGAAAGTTACATTGCCACGAGGATACCTACCTTTTGAGATATCGAGTCTAGAATATTTTCGAATGCTAGAGATATTATTTATTTTTCCTTCAGTGAAGGTTAGTCAAGTTGTGGCTACCGATGATATGTGTTAGTTTCAAGCCTTTTCATATTTCACTCAAACTAGGGAAAAAATTTTATAGTTTTTTCTTTCTGTTCATGAAAATGCACAGGGTTTAAACAAGGAACATTCTCGCGTTTGAACATTTTTCGATGAAATTTCGACAAAAATATTGAATTCAAGAAACTTTCATCAATCCGGCTCAGGATTATAATTTTTATGATTAATGAAATATCATGATATCGTGAAATCCATTTCCTGCCACGATAGCAGTCTTTCTGTTCTAGGGTGACAAGTTCAGAGGGTTACATTCCTACCAACTTTCGTAAATGAATAGCCCGAACGTAAAACCTCCTTGTATATGAT
The DNA here is from genome assembly GCA_038502775.1 of Hippodamia convergens. Taxonomy (NCBI): domain Eukaryota; kingdom Metazoa; phylum Arthropoda; class Insecta; order Coleoptera; family Coccinellidae; genus Hippodamia; species Hippodamia convergens. Next base: position 112,729,098 of record CM076607.1, read on the forward strand.
GAATAAGTACTTTGTTTTTCTTTCAAATTTGCTATATTTTATATGAATATAGAGGGAAGTTAAACTTGATAGCAGTTGGTTTATGCTGAGATTTTCACATGTGTACGTGGCGTTATGAATGTTACAAAATTAGAATTAATCAGATTTTTTTCTGCATATTCTTCACTGAATCTTCGAATGTTGATTGAAATAGAAAATAATCTGAAAATTGAACTAACATACCTACCTACAATACCGAAATCAAATTCCAGAGTGAATGAAAAAACAATCGAATTAATCGGCACTCGTCATATTAGGGATCAAAACTGGATTATTAGAAAATTCACAAAGAAATCATGATATACTCAGAGTGCCTTTTCAAAGTTGAGTATATTTTTGGTCTTTCCCCAAGCATTCATTTTCTATCAGTCAAATTCTTCGTGGCAATATACATTTCGAAACCATCTAATGCGGTCCCAATAGTTACCACTGTATCCATTTTTGGTGGTACCCATATGTACCAGAATATATAAGAAATGAAAAAATCGATATAAATCAGTTTCTGCAATATACATAATTAAATGAATGGTTATGTATACGTCCAAATGCAAATGTATATCAATGTATGCGATCCATATGATATGTACATTCGGTCCCCATATGTCCCGCTGTATCAAGATATATATATATATATATATATATATATATATATATATATATATATATATATATATATATATATATATATATATATATATATATATATATATATATATATATATATATATATATATATATATATATATATATATATTGGCGGGGGTCCTACAGCCTATGCCGCATCCCGCATTTTCATCGCCACACCTCCCTATCCTTCCAATCTTCCTCCTCGATGGCTCGATCTCTCATATTTTTCTTAATCCCTTCTATCCACTGAGTCATCGGTCTTCCTCTTCTTCTCCTGTTTGCTGGTATGTACCTAAGAGCTCTCTTGGGCCATCTCGTCTCCTTCATTCTCATCACATGCCCGTACCATGATAGCTGCCTCGTTTCTACTCTTTTCGCTGTTGTTAATATCCGCCCAGTTTTCCTTCTAATATCTTCATTTCTAATATGTTGCAGTCTGGATATATTGCACGATCTTCTCAGGAAATCCATCTCCACCGTGTCTATCACCCCTCTCTCCCTCTCTGAGAGTAATGAGTAAAATATTACAAGGTACTAAGGTGGTGACATCCAATTGCGTCAAAATGAAGTTTCACATCTCCAATCAAATGCAAAAAAAGAAATCTGTACTTCCTCTTTCACTGAATGAGATTTTAGCAGTGGCTCTATTCAGGGCCCGCTTGCTAGTTTCTCAAAGTGATGGAACGCGCCCAATTCTTTTCTTCTGCAACATTTCCAAGAATAATCTATTTCTATAATTTGAATTTAACTCCAACACATTGATATCCTCGAACTCAAAACTGAAACTATGCCCCGTCTCCTGACAGTGTTTGACTAATATTTATATAATAATAATTTATTCACCAAAAAAACTTCCTAAAATACAAACAGAAAAAAGCAGAGTAATATATATATAATGTGAACAAATATATTGAATCACAGAAGCTCCAGCTCGAGGAAGCTGTCGCTTGTACGTGATTTCACACCAATAATATTCCCTGATGATGAGCGAACAGAACAAACATTTTTTTTTCTTTTCTTTTCTAAACTGAAAATTCAAAGTCCCCCAATTTCACATCTTTTTATTCTTTTTTATCGATTCATTCATTTTTCCCTTCTTTCAGTCATCCATATTCAAACTTCTGATTAATGAAGTCGTGTAGTCTTCTTCGTCCGTAGCAGAGAATCCATCTCTTGTACACTTTTCTGAACAATTTGACATTGTTTATCCTCAAGATGTTAGCAGGAAGCTGATTATAGAGTTTCGGGGCGAGATAGCTGCAATGTCGCTGTCCTATAGTTTTTTTCACATCTAGGTACGGTCAAGGAGCCCAGCCTCGTTCTGGTGTTGTGAAAGTTCACAATAGGCGCAAAAATAATTCTAGATTTCTTTATATTCACCATCATATTTAAACAGTATAGTTGCCTCACATCAAGTATCCTGGATTCTTCATGCAGCACATCGTTAGAGCAGGTAAGTGATTTATTATAGATAACCCGTAAAATCCATCTCTGAATAACGCTCAATTCCTCCAGGTGACAATCACTGACACCCCCCCAAATGATAATTCCATACGTCAGCTGGGACTGGACTAACGCGAAGTACAGCAGCTTAAGGTGTTTCAAATCAAGGTACTCTTTCAAATATTTCATCTTATATAGCACACCTCTTGATTTATTAACTAAATTTTTTATTTGTAGGTCCCACTTCATATGTCGGTCAATGATCACACCTAAATACTTGATTGATTCTGCCTCCAGGATATAAGAATCAGTTCCGGTTGTTAAAGGACCCATGGACGGCAGTCTATTGGAGTATGAGCAAAAGGGTAAATATCTCGTCTTTTCTAGGTTTAGGGTGAGCGTGTTATAACTAAACCAATCCTCCAGAATCTTTATGTCGGCCTCAGTTTCTGATTTTAAACTTTCCCACGAGCCAGACCCACAAAACAGTGCAATATCGTCCGCAAAAGCAATAATCTCGCCTCCGATTCTGAGACTGAACAAGCTGTTGATATATAGTGTGAATAACAGTGGTCCAAGCACAGTACCCTGTGGAACTCCGTAGGTCACATACATAGGTTCACTTATTTCACCATCGACATTAACCCTCTGTTCTCGTTCAGCTAAATAACTTCTTAATATGTCATATACTTTCCCTCTAAAACCATAGTTGTCCAACTTCTTTAGGAGTTTCTCGTGAGACACTGTGTCAAAGGCTTTAGAGAGATCAAAGAAGACGCACAACGATGGATCACATTTGTCCAGGGAACTGTAGATGTGAGATGTAAGGTGATGCGCAAGAGTTCTTTCCAATGCGGTAATCACTCCGGGCATAGTTTCAGTTTTGAGTTTGAGGATATCAATGTGTTGGAGGTAAATTCAAATTATAGAAATAGATTATTCTTGGAAATGTTGCAGATTAGAAGACACCCAAATGCAGTGAACTTTAAATCAGATACTGACCAGATGAGTGTGATTTACAGTGGCATTTTGAATAGTTTGAATTAGTTCAATTGTTAAGGGTTAGAGGGTGTTGATGTGAGATTTTCAAAGAACATTCCGTGTGTACAGGGAAAGGAAGAAAAAAATTGTTTTACCTTATTGATGAATGATGTTCACTTGTCCGATGTCCTGATTAGTTTTATTAAATTTTATTAAAAATGGCGATTACATTTTAAATAGTTAGTGTTTTGTACATCTTGTGAGTAATGCCATTTTCTCTTGTATTGTCCACGAATTTACATTTCATGTATTACAGTTTCTCCTGAGGAAGTTGACAACGGTCAACGAAATATTGAGAATAAAGATAATCGCAGATCATTTTGACTGTTTGAAAGAAAATTGACCACATACCCGATAACTAAATTTTTGTTAATTTTTATATGGTCGAAAAAAATTTTCTACAATATATATATATATATATATATTTATACAGGGTGTACCAAGTTCGACGGCCTATTTGAAATCTGAAAATTGGGATTATCATATTGTTTAACATTATCTACCGAGCTAAAATATTCTTGCAGCCTGACCACTTTCAGTTACACACAAAAAAAAATTTCAAAATTTTTTTTTTTTATTTTTTGTTTAACCAAATCGACAGGGTATTCAATTGTGAATTCCTTCGTATTCAAATCGTTGCATTCGTCATAATGCTTTTCAAAATATCGAGAAAAAGCTGAAGAAAAAAGGGAGATAAGAGTATTCGGTATTATGTTTGTTATTCCTAATCTAGATATCTTGAGCACAAAACGTTTCCACATTTTTGATTTCAAAGACTGTGGAAATATTGTACATTTTTAGAATTTTGAATAACTCGTCACAGGGCGTTCAAAATGTTGGGTCAAAAATTGGGTTCAAGATTGGCCCATAACTTTTGTTTTTCAAATTAGAACCCTATTTTTTTATGATTGAGTTGGAGTGTGCGAAGAAAAATGATAATAATGTTCCAACATGTTAATGCTCCTAAAATTAATAATTCTTGAGTTATTCAGGATTTCCTAATTTCATGTCGTACGTAGCGTCAAATTCATAGAATCTGTTTCATATAGGACGTAGCACGCATCGACGCTAAGCTACTTGTAGAAATTTCCTCACCATTCTCGCTGTCCAGCTTGTGACAGCTCGAGATTATATTTCGGTGCAAGCAAAGTCTCCTCGTGTTCTCTGGCAGATGGTCCTCCACTAAACCATTCACCGAAATGATCAACGGCAACACATTTATCGACTTCAACCCATGGAAGTATTGAGAAAACTCACTTTTACTCGATGCGCATGACCGAGGGTGAGGTACTTAACACAGCACTGACGAGTATGCCTCCAAATGCGTATGATTGGAATATCACAAACGCGGGCGGGCTTTTTTGAATGAAGTTTTTGGATCATGAAGGATAAACACCTAAACTGAAAATTGCTATTTATTCTTCATAATATTTCATTGGTGCTGAAACACAAGTATCATATACAATGCAGCAGCCTACAATATTTATGAAATATATAAATAGGGCAATCATCAGCTCGGTCAGACCTGGAAGAAAAATTCATATGGAGTGATTAATATTTCAGGTGATTTTATTTATCAAATAACAATTTCGAAATACTTTATTCCATAGTATGTACAGGGTGATTCACTTATCTTGGTAACCCCAATTTTCTCGAAAACGTCCGAATATTTTTTCATTCTTGAATGGCGTTTTGAACAAGTTAATGTCGACTTGAGATGTTCATAAAAATCTGCGGAATAAAGAGAGACGTAAGGCGTCGCGGCGCTTTCGAAAATTTTTCTTCAAGGACATACCTTTTTTATCATGTCATTCGAAAGATAATTTCATTCTGAACTTTTTTTTCGAATACAATTTTAATCAGTGGCGTAGCGCAAAATTTGCCCCCCCCCCTGCAAGATTCTAGTCGGGGGCCCCCTCCATAGATCTATTTTATGTATGATAAGTTTTCCCTGACGTTTTTCAAAGAGAAATATTAAAGAAAATGTGATAAAAATAATACATATATAATATTGAATAACAAGCTTTCTGAACAAAATAATATAGATTCTGATAATAAAAATGACTAGGAATAAATCAATTTTATAAAGAACTTGAAAAATCATTCAACAAAAGTTCATTAATCTTTTCTAATTTTTTTGTTCAAACATATTTATCAACTTGTTGATGTCCAAGCTTCTTGTTCCAAACTGGGGTAGGCTTGAAAGTCTGATAGACGAGTTTGCGTCATTGAATTCCTAAGATAATTCTTGATTATTTTAAGCCCAATAAAACGATCATTTGGCGATGTTTAAAGAGAGCCCCGAAAAGCATTGTTTTAGTTTTTTGCGTACAGGCTATAGCCTCTGCGATTTATGTTTATGTTACAATATCATCCAAAAAAGATAACGAGTCGGCAAGTTCAATAGAATGCGAGAGCTTATTAAAATATTAAAAAAACTTTCGTTGCTTAGAAAATGCATTTTTTTCTCTCTGTTGTTTTCATTTGCAAGCTCCACTCAAATATTTTCTTGTCCGCTCTGACATTCTTTTCTAATATTTGAAAAATTAATATATTCAAACTGCCGTTTCAAATTTGCGCATTCAATAACTAAAGCTAAAAAAGTCAGAATATTGAAAACTTTGTCTTTGAATGTGAACAAACTCACAACGTGGTTTCGCATTCAAACACTTGTTACACTTGTATCTCTCACCACTAGAATGGAAATAAAAAGATTTCATAATATTTTTCCCTTCTTCATAAAAATGGCCTGGTTGGAGAATTGACAATAATTTCTTCAATAGGAGATAAGCCGCCTGAAGAACAACACGTGAAATAAGCCGCCGAGCCCCTAATAAAACGATCATGTGGCGACGACGTTCGAAGTTCGAAGAGCAATGCCGAAAAGCTTGACGCTATATAAAAAACTCTTAAAAATAGGGTAGCACAGGGTGTGATTTAGTGATATGTCGAATCGAATTACTGTGAACCTTTTATGTTTTTTTAATATAATTCAAGAATATTTCTCTATTTTTCGAGAATAATAACTGTACCTTCATTGTTTAGGTTTTGTTCGTTATATCATCAGAAAAATATCGCGAATTGTCAAGTTCAATAGTTATTGGGGCCCCATTCGAAGCTTTTCCTTTGGCTCGGGGAGCCTCCTCAGTCCCAGGGCCCCCCGCACTGCGGGGTCTGCGGGGCCCTCTGCTACGCCACTGATTTTAATCCATTTCTAACCTTTAGTGATCTGCAGCTTGTTTTTTGTAAATTCTATTCCATTCATTTTTTTCTGTATTGTGGTAGTAAGGACATAGATATGATTTTGTGCCTTGAATTCAAGAAGGCTAGTTTTCTAGTCAATGTGCCCCTTCAAATAAGATGAAATATGTGGCTACAGCCAGATGGGGCTCCATGTCACAACGCTGCCATTGTGAAGAGATATTTACATCAAGAATTTAAAAATAAATGGATAAGAACCAATGCACCCATCAGGTATCGCCAGACCTAACGGTCATTGATTACTTTCTGAGGGGTAGCCTGAAAAATATGGTATACCAAACTGATTCTAATAACTTGGACCATTTGAAAATAAAGATAAAAAACGCATGTGTCCAAGTATTAGACCCTTATATTTTGACCAAAGTAACTTATGATGAAATAGCCGAATGATATAACTTATGTATGGATCACAATGGCCGGTATATAGAATATATATGATTCGAAATGTTTCGTTTGTATTGAAAAAAATGTTTATTGTTATAAGTTATAATTTTTAATGAATATATTAAAAGACAAATAGTTTGTTACAAAACCGCCGTCATTTTACTAAACAAAATCATATCTATGTCATCTAGCCATTTTGATCCATACATTTATTTTCGAATTCTTGATCTCAATATCTCTTCACAATGGCATCTTGCTGTAGCCACATATTTAATATCATTTGAGGAGGCAGATTGTTCAGAAAACTAGCCTTCTTTAATTCAAGGCACAAAATCATATCTATGTCTGCAAATAAAGGCATACTACCACAATGCAGAAAAAAATAAATGGAATAGAATTAACATAAAACACGTTGCAGATCGCTGACGGTTTGAAATGGATGAAAATTGTATCCGAAAAAGAAGTTCAGAATGAAATTATCTTTCGAATAACATGATAAAAAAGGTATGTACCTGGAAAAAAAAATTTTTGACAGCGCCGCAACGCCTGGCGTCTTTATTTATTCCGCAGATTTTTTTGGGCATTTCAAGTCGACATTGACTTGTTCAAAACGCCATTCACAGAATGAAAAAATATTCTCTTGTTTTCGAGATGATTGGGGTTACCAAGATAAGTGAATAACCCTGTACAGACAAGGCAAAACATAAAAGAAACAGTGTCAAAAAAAAAGAAATCTCGTACATGATATCAATTGGCTAACCAATAAATAATCACTTAGAGAATGAGGTTTCAAATCAATCAGATCTCCTGAAAATCTTAAAGCTATTTATACTTTTGATGTCATTTGTAAATCTTATACACATGTAAGAAGGATGCTTTTCAGACAATGATAATATATCCATTGAATTATCTCATTGGGGTTCTTTGCATTCTTGTGAGAGTTTTCTTAGGGTTTTTCTTTCCCAATCTCTGAAACAAAAAACAATTAACATTTTTTTTTGATAATAGAAGAAAGGCCCCTGCGAAGAACTTGAGCAATAAATTGTCAGGGGTCAAATCTTCTCAAAAAATTGTTGGCTAACAATGAAAAAAACATTTCGAACTCTAGTTGTATAACGTTTTGGAGTTCAAATCCGACTTCTTCGTCAAACAATTTACGAAAAGTTTTATGAAATCCAGCAATTGTCTAATGAAGGAGTCTAATTCAGTCTCGGAAACATTTCACAGCTTCTGAGTTCGAAGTATTTTTTTTTCATTATTAGGCAACAAATTTTTGAAAAGATTTGGCCTCTGACAAATTAGTTCTCAAGTTTTACGTAAGGGCCTTTCTTCTATGAATAAAAAAAATTTGTCTGATTTTTTCTTGTTTCAGAGACTGAGAGAAAACACTAAGAAAACTTAGGGAATTCTTGAATAGGTTCGGACAAATTTTTCAATTTTAATTCAGTGATTTTTACATAAATTTTCATTGGTTCTGAGAAGGAATCGTGAAACTCTGAGGGGGACCTCTTACCAACTCAATTTTAAATCGTGTACTACCCAACACTACCTCATTGTGACGTTTCGCGCGCTTCATCATTGTGTACTTCGGTTGTGATCTTAGCCACCTTTTTGCGCTGAACCTGAATAATCTTCGGGGTCATTCATACAAACTCTACCGTGAAAACTTCAAGACTACCACTAGAGAATATTTTCTCCCCAACCGAGTGTTCCAGCAGTGGAACTCCCTGCCCGACTGTGTTGTGAGTGCACCCAGTGTGACCGCGTTTAAGAACAGATTAGATAGTTTGAGCGGTCACCCTGGACACGAGGTGTAGGTGCGAGTGATCGAGAAGGGTGATATGTGGATAGTGGCCGTTTCTTTGTTTTCTCTTTTCTTATAGTGAATTACTCTTTTTTTTCCTCATTACACAGCTTTGTGGAAGCTTTTTTTCCAGACGTTTTTTTACCACACATTTACTTTGTAATGCAATTTTTTTTTGAAATATATAGGCAATCTGCCTCATCTCTTAGCCCAGTGGATTTTTTCGGAGTTTTTCAAATTGATAAAACCCACTATTTTTGGTTTTGGGCAACTTGTTTTAAAATATACTATTATTTTCTTGCTAATATTTTTCCTGGAATCTTATTTGTTTCGAAAGCAGTTGCCGTTTTATTTTATATACATAACCCTATGTTGTTGACGTTAAAAAATGTTGATGTAGAAATATTTATCAATTTTATTTTGACTCCTCCCACAAAATGAAAAATTCTGCGGGCGCCTCTGCATAAATATAAAAATAGAAATAGAAAGAAACGAAGCACTAATGTCGCCTGAGCCTCATTATTTTCGAAAATTTTTATTTTATGGTTTTCGAACTTATTTTGATTGAAATAGCAAGTAGTAGAAACAAACTGATAGTGAACTCTGTCTAAGCTGAGATGATTTCAACGAGTAAAGACGGTGTTAACGATGCTCTTAAGAGTATCCCTTCTTAGTGCGCTTATTGCAAACGAACTGTTGTCAACATTGGTGCAAAGTGTGGCTTATGCCCTGATGTATTCCATAGTAGTTGTGGTATCAAGTATCGTAAATGTTGTGGTCGAGAAATTGTGTTTTCTCCGAACACTGAAAAAATGGAAGACGACGCGAGCGTTTTGTCTGCTAACGACAGTGAAGTGGAATCGACAATGAAAATAATTACAAATTCTCCTCAAGAAGATATAATATGGAAGTTAACACCGGAACTCCAAAGTAAAAACAACCTATTGATGGAAAACTGTGCGCTTTTGAAATACAAAATAACCGTATTAGAAACTGAAAATCATAGAAAAGACGCAATAATATCGGAGCTGAAAGAAAAAGCGCATAAACAAGTCGCAAGAATCGATAACACTCAACTTCCTCTTGGGCAAGCCGCAACTAGCTATCATGAAAAGATATCAGATTACAGTACCAACTGCCAGTTCTATGAATGAACAGAAGCTGCACGAAAGTGTAAACAAGTCGGGAAATCCTAGTGAAAGACGAGACCGTAATGAAAAGCACTCAGTAACAACCAATGTTCATTCGATTGGTAGAAGGCATAGAGGGCGGTGGTTATCCATTACTCCCTGTGTTTTCTGTTTTTCCTGGGTGGTGAGTGTGTAATTTCTCATACCTCCTGACGTTAATCTAGCTCGATTTACGTTTTTTCTAAATCTAGCTGAGTTTAAAAACCTTTCTTTATATTTTCCGTTTTCTTGTTTTACTTTGTTTTGATAACCATATCTGATGAGTGGACTTCTTATATAGGTTTTTGTAGGAATGAATACATCAAACCCCGGGGTTCCCCCCGGGTCTTCAATTTATTATCTCCTAGATCTCAACAAGGGGCTGAGCGCTTATTAAAATTTTCAATCAATAATAGATTGGATCTATTCACTATCAAAGACGATATTAGTTCAGTTCTTAATAATGTAGAGAATAAAAGCGATGATACTTTGATTGACGAATGTAATAATTTCATGAATATGTTGCAGAGGAAATTTGAAGCTATTTTGCATGAAAAACTTTCCCAAAACAAATATAAAAGTACAGATAGAGGTCCTTTCTTGGTTCATGTCGAATCAAGGGAGAAGAATATAGGGAACCTCAATCCCATCAGCCTAGGAAAACTCCTTTACACTTCTCCAAATTACTCAAACTATGAGATTATCAAAATTATTAGAAAGGGTCGTAAAAGAGTGGGTATATACTTTAATACTTACGACAGGGCTAATTATTTCACTGAAAACGTTGCATTGGACAAATCTAAGTACTGCATTTATATTCCTTCCAGAATGATTTCCACAATGGGTGTTGTCAGGGATATAGGTCTGGACATAAGCGAGGAGGATTTGTTAAATTATGGTGGAGGTGCTTATCCTAAGTGCAATATCCTAAGAATGCGCAGGTTAAATAGAAGGGTTAGAACAGAGGAGGGAATCTCATACGTTCCCACAACCACCTGTGTTATCACCTTTGAGGGTAATGTTCTTCCTAAAAATATGATACTCTTTAATACCTTGTCCCCTGTCTCTATTTACATCCAACCTGTTATTCAGTGCATGAACTGTCTCCGTTATGGCCATGTCAAAAATCTTTGTAGAGGAGCCTTCAGATGCTACAAATGTGGGATCTTCCACAATAAGGATTTGCAGTGTCCAATAAACTGCATCTTTTGCAATGAACCCCACTGCTCAAACGACAGGTCATGTAAAGAATACGATCGTCAGAAAAAAATCAAAGAATGTATGGCTCTCTATAATGTTTCATTTTCCGAAGCGGATAAAAGCTCCAAAGGTTCTCTATTACTGGCTCCTACAGATTTTCCTAAAATGAATGAGCCATCACTTTCATCAAACTCTTCTTCACTCCACCACCAATAGTCCTATTTTTCTGCTGTAAAGTCGAATGTTGCCCGGCATATAATAAGGTTCACCCTCTCAGCCACTAACACAAACTCAAATGGGCAGAAGAGAAGAGTAGCAGTTGCAAATCCGGGTTATGATAAAAAAGCACATGAGAACTGTCTCCTGACATACAAACCATCACATCTGAAGTTACCGTGTTCCCAACCACTTCCTGCATCCCCCACAGAGGATGCTGTTCCTGCCAAAAAATGGGTAGTCACAGCTGAAGTCCACCACAGCGCAAATAATATCCCAAAAAATTCAGTAAATAATAATACTATTGTAACGCAAAGTTCTCAAGAAACAGTTGATATTGAGATGCCTACGCAAGAAGGTTATCCTTCTCCTTAGGTCTCTCTTTATCCTTTTTCAATAAATAAGTACTGATGGATAGTCTAGACCATCTTAGTATTATGCAATGGAACATCAGATCGGTTAATTCCAATTATAATAACCTAAAAATTCTTGTCAAAGACCTTGATCCTGATATTATTGCACTTTCTGAAACCTTTTTGAGGTTCGATAGCAGGTTCTCCCTGCAAGGCTATAAGATAATACGCGAGGAGAGAGATGATGGATATGGTGGCGTTGCTATTGCCATCAAATCCCATATACCGGTTTCTGCTCTGACAATAAACTCTTCCCTACTTCCTGAACGGTGTCAGACATTGAGTGTTTGCATAGGTGGCCGCATATCAGTCACATTATCCTACTTCCCCCCAGATATTTTTTTTCCAAATACCTTATGGAATACTTTTCTCCAATATTGTACCGGTGGTCGAACAGTGTGTCTGGGAGATTTTAACACCCAGCACATTTCTTGGGGACGCAGGGGCGGCCTTACCCATTGCGAGGCCCTGGGCGGGAGGTTTTCGCGAGACCCTTTTTCCTTCGTGAATCTAGTTTCATAAAGCGGTGTTAGTGATAAGGCTTTTACATGATCCTTTAAAATCGCCCACGGCAAAGTAGAAAACCAAAAGACTTTGCAGCATCTCCTAGGATGAGATTCCAGCTATGACTCACAGAAGGTAAAAAGTAAGCAAGACACCACTTTTTTCACCACCTTGGCTCCGTTGTTATATCCTTGACCTCTGCATTTCTGCAATGATATAACCAACTGCTCTAATTCATTTATCATGTAATCAATCAAACTCTCAGCTGTGTTTTTTTTCAATGGCTGGAAAAACAATGAAATGTTCTTAAATCTCAGCTGTATTTGTATTAAATTTTCGGTCTCGAAGAGAAGATCATAAAAATGAAATTATTTTTTTTTATGATCCAGATTAACAGAATAGAAAGTTCCATGGGAAATGTTACCATCTTGTATGCATATTTTTATTGAAAACAGTGGTTTCTTATAATATTTGTATCGAAAATTTCTCTGCAAAATCCACCGTATATGACTTTTTCTGGGATTACCCGAGCGATATCAATCGTTCTTTCACTTCATCGATCCCACGGTAGTTGATGCGGAGGACACTATATCATACTACTCGCAAAACCGGAAGGAGTCCCTAACCTCTCTACTTAAATTCAGCACTGTATCGGAAGTGGATATACTCAAAATTCTATCACAATTAAAATCTAAAGCCTGCGGAATTGATGGCATCAATATATTCGTTCTACATTTATGTACTCCATTTATCCTTCCTTTTGTCACACATCTCATAAACTACTGTATTTCCAACTCAATATTTCCAACTGCTTGGAAAAAGGCCCTTATAATCCCAAAACCAAAAAAAACTTCTCCTAAAGAGTACAAGGACCTAAGACCTATAAGCATCCTTCCATGCTTGTCGAAGATACTTGAAAAAATAATAAATGAACAACTCATTAATCATATAGAGGCTAATAATATACTTCCTGAAACACAATCTGGCTTTCGGAAACACCACAATTGCTCCACCACACTAGCAGATATCACGGACGATATATTCCGTGCCACGGATACTGGCAAATTCACCTTGCTCGTTCTCTTAGACTATAGTAGAGCCTTCGATACCCTAAATCGTTCTATATTGTTAGCAATTCTCCATTACATAGGGCTTGATGAGAGCGCGGTCGCCTTTTTCAATAGTTACTTTGATGGAAGGACTCAAAGGGTCATGATAGATGGTGTTCTGTCCGGGAGCTGTGTGTCACTAAAGGGGTTGCACAGGGATCAGTTCTGGGGGGGGTTCTTTATGTCGTGTACACCTCTGCGCTGGGTAGCTCTTTCGATAGGTGCAAAGCTCATTATTATGCTGATGATACTCAAGTTTACATATCCTTCGACCGGGGTGGTGTCGTTGAGGCCTGTGGCATGTTGAATTCTGAGCTAGAGCGGCTTGTGGAGTTTTCAGCCACTCATCATCTTCACATCAATGCAGAAAAGTGTAGTGCATTGCTTTTTGGACCAAAAAACTGTAGAGAACAAGTGGAAGCCTTAGTTAATATAAAAATCGGAGACAAAAGTTTGAAAATTGAAACTGGCAAACGTAATCTAGGAATGATATTCGATAGTAATCTTCGATTTGACGAACATATTTCAAATTGTATTCGTCGTGCATACTATAGATTGAGAGTTCTATATTGTTATCGTCACTATATTCCAGAAAAACAAAAGAAAATTTTATGTGACTCCCTTGTCCTGCCGACTTTCAATTTCGGTGACGTGGTCTATGGGGATTGCCTAAGTGCACAGGCTAAGGCGAGAATTCAACGAGTTCAAAATTCTTGTTTGAGATTCATATTCGGCATAAGAAAGTTTGATAGAATATCCCATATGTTGCCGTAATAAATAGGTTTTTGTCAAATTCATTTCTTCAAAATTTATGTGCACTAGACTACTCTGAGGATCGCCAGTTACGAGGCATCTTCAAGCCGTCTTGTGGACACATTATGTGTGATTTTCAGTTCGTTAGAAAAGTGCTTCGAATTTGGTATAAAACGCAAAACGCTATTTTTTGATAGAACAGTTATTTTTTCTAAAGTTTATTTAGAACGCTAAAGATTGTCTTATTTGGACGATAACGAAATAACAAAGTGACAGAAGAAAGAAGATTCTGCCTGCTGGAAAATTCCCACCTAACGAGAGCTCCCAGGTTGTGTGGAGGAAGACGCCGTTGGTGAGTTTTCTAGTGCACCGTTTTCTTGTTTCATTTTCTCTCTTTTTTTTTCTAATAGGATTTTAAAAGAGTTTTCATAGATACAGTCCTACTTTTCTCTCCTATTTTGAGTTACCGCAACATTTTTTGGTCATTCGGTATCGCCGGATTTTGAATCGATTTTCCCATCAGGAATTTCAAATTTTTCCTTTAAAAAGTTTTGCAAATTTGTGCAGAAGAATATCTGAGAAAACGGATTGAAATTCATTATTTCCTTTCATCAATTATTTCGCAGATCAGAAAAAACATATTTCTTATCGCGGAGAGTTTTTTGTTCGCTCCGATTTAATTATTTGGAACATACGTTCGTTCGTCTTTTCAATACACGGTATTGGAAACAAGTACTGTAACGGAAGATCTTCAGCAGTTTATTTCTATATTTCAAGTCTTGTAGAATATCAATTTAAAAATCATGTCGAAAATTAAACGAGCTAGAGCATATCGTGCTACGGCCATCGGTGAGATTAAGTCACTTTTTGATTTCGCAAAAAAAGCTGAATTAGATAGTAGTTATTTCAATGTATTCAAAGCTAGGTTTTCTGACATTGAAAGAATATGAAGAGTCCACGGAAGAAAGGCGAAATGTCACATTTTTATTAATTTTGAGCTGAACACGGCAACGCGCAGGTCATTAGTAGTATAATTACATCCTGTTCTCAAAAACCCAAAAAACGCGAAGCATCACCCCTTAAAGTTCGTTTGAAAATAACCCCTACAGCGAAGAAACGCGAAATGTCCATGCGTAAAGTCGAGAAAGGCGAAATGTCCACATTATCAACCAGAAGCCGATGCATTCCGACTTGTTCTTTTAAAATCTTTGACTTCCGTGGGATTTATTGCGATGTTCTATTCTCATACGAAACGTATCGCAAAAATTTCAATAATCATTTCAACATCAGTTTCGGTTATCCGCGTTCTGATACTTGCAGTACCGCCTACAACTTCATAGCTGAGTTGAAGGTTTTTCAAGCGAAAATAAATGCAGGATGTGATTCATCTGCCCAAAAGGAAAACCATTTACACAAGGCTCAAGCTGAGGTGTTTTATCAGCGAAAGAGGAATTCTCGAAAAATAGCCCGGAAGTATGTTGAAACCGAAGCTATTGCCATGGATTTTGAAAAATCCCCAATATCACTCCTAATATCACGACCAATGACGTGTATTACAGGAGAGAACTGACATTGAACAATATTCATGTATTGTCAACAGGTGTGCTACATTTTACGCTTATCCTTGAAACCATAGGAGGCAAGGGCTCAAATGAAGTCGTATCATTACTTAATCTTTGTTCAGCTTGACTTTAAAGTAAGGTACCTCCACATATTCTGCGATTCATGTGGAGGCCAAAACAAAAACTCCAGAGCTGAACTTCCGGAAGACTGATACAGAGAAATTAGATCATCCAGAGTAAAACCCAATCCAATCACTTATACGAAATTGGTCTCAAATGTTGGGCAGCTTGTACTTGAAAAAACCACCTTACAAATCAAGACCAATCAGAGAACTGAGAGTATTTAAATGACTATCCTCGTCTTTTGGAGCATGGAGATACCTATAATGGATACTGGAGCTCATCTGTTATCCGCCCACGCATCACAACTTCTGATGAATTGCAGCTTCCAGAGGGACAGTTTATCTTACCACCAAAGATGTACCATGACTCAATCGTTCTCGTCTTTTTATTATGCATTTCTCATTTTACAGATCCAAGAAAAATATCGAAGGAAAAATTCACAGATCTTCTGCATCCCAGCCAATTCTGTACTTCTGAAGAAGCCAGGTCGTTCTACAAAAGCTTAACCTATGAACAACAACAAAGGGAAAAAAAATAATGGCCAAGTCATTATACAACAATATTGTATACTGACTTGGCTACTATCGTTTTTCCAAATTCCATGTTTATATGTCATATAAAGTTGGAACATTTCGCTTTTTTTCCGTGTAATTTTTTTCTTTCTTCCGAATGAAGCTTTTTTTTCTGAAGTGTCAGTTTTTTTTCATTGATAATCATCAAATAATATACAAAACAATATGAAGAATGATTTAGCAAAAAAGATCCAAACTAATTCATATTTTACTATGCTGGTTGGAGTTTTAAAGTTTAAAATTCGATTTTCTCGAAACAACTTTTGATGGATATTCCACCTTTCTTCCGTGGGCTCTTCATATGGAATGAATTTCTTGGTGAACATAAGACAATTATGGATACGTTGCTTCAGGAGGAAGACGTTGAGTTGAGCGGTGAGGAATCAATTCGGGATGAATTTTTGACTTTTTATTATGAAATCAAGTCTATTTACGATGTTTTAACGACCAACATTTCGACATGTGTTGGAGATTCTGATGTTAAACATAAAACGAATGCGAATATCAATTTACCGAAGTTAGAATTAAAACGATTCGCAGGTGATGTAACCCAGTTTTCAACATTCATCGGATTGTTCAATTCGCTTGTGCATAATAATGATGCATTGGGCCCCGATGAAAAATTTAATTATTTGGTTTCCGCCCTTGAAGGACAACCCCTTAAATTAATTCAACACTACGAATTGAATGGTAATAATTATCAATCTGCATATGATGCCTTATTTCAACGTTACAATAATAAGCGTTGGTTGGCAAAATGTCATTGGCGTCGTATAGAGGGTACCGGAAAAATTAAATCTGGGGTTCCGAATTCTTTAAGGAAGTTATTAGATACTTTTCAAGAAAATATATGTGCTTTGAAAAACTTGGGTTTTCCAACAACAGTATTGCTCATGATGCTATATGATCGGTTGGACGATGTAATAGTTTCGCGATTCGAACATTCTTACGGGTCTTCAGAGGTTCCGAATTATAGCGATCTCACTTCATTCTTAAAACGTGAATGTATAGCTTCTGAGATGATATGTGACATTGCCGATAAAAGATCGTCAAAACCAAATAGATTGAAAACTTTTTTTGTTGAAAACGCAGTTGGTTCTTCCAAGAGTTCTCCTTCTGAATGCGTTTTATGTAAATCCAATCATTATATTTTCAAGTGTCCTTCATTTCTCAGTATGAAACCGTTTGAGCGCTATAATCTCGCCAAGAAGCTTCATTTGTGCTTCAATTGTTTATCTAACTTGCATGATATTCGTTATTGCAAGTCCAAATCGACCTGTCACCATTGTTCTTTAAAGCATCATACGTTATTGCATTTTAAGCAGAAAGAGGATATAAAATCTGAAAATGATGTATCACTTGCTACTACTAGCGGTGTCTCTAATTCTGAAGCGAAATCAGTTGTTAATTTTGCGGTTTGGAGCAGATCTGTTCACAAAAATTCTACTTAATGGTCATATTTCCGGTAATAAGGGTGTAAGCGCTTTCAATACTATATTTGGTTTCATACTCATCAGAGGTGGAAGACATTTCCAGGAATGTAACATTTTCTTTTTTCTGTGACATCGATTGTCAAAATTATGATAACTCACTTCCTCAAATTTTAAAAGGTTTTTGGGAAGTTGAATCTGTTCCATCCGTAAATGTTAATTCTCCCGCTGATGATTTATGCGAGAAAATATTTGTCAATACACATAAACGCGATTTTTATGGCAAATATATAGTTTCATTACCCTTCGCAACTGACATACCCAGCTTTAGCGGTATGGAAGAACTCGCCTCTAAAAGATTTTTTGCTTTAGAACGCCGAATCATGAAAAGTCCAAGACTTTATGATGAGTACTCTGCTTTTATGCGCGAATATTTAGATTCTGGTCATATGGAAGTTGTACCTGAAAATTGTATGAGCGAAAATCCTTATTATCTGATTCATCATTGTGTCATTAATCCATCGAGTGTTCACAACAAATTGCGTGTAGTATTCAACGCGAGCGCAAAAGCTCCCTCGGGATTTTCTTTAAATGATAGTCTCTTAACGGGTCCAAAATTGCAAGCTGATATAGTGTCAATTCTTTTGAGGTTCCGTCTGCATCCTTACGTATTGTGTTCCGATATAAAACAAATGTATAGAATGATTTGGGTCAATTATGACCAGCTAGATTATCAAAGGATTTTTTGGAGATTTTCTCCAGACGAGCCTTTGATAACATATCGCTTGAAAACTGTCACATACGGAGTGTCATCTGCTCCTTTCTTGGCGTTGCGATGTCTGAAACAGTTAGCGCAGGATGAAGGAAGTGAATTTCCTTTAGCAGCGAAGGTATTAGAAGAAGATACGTACATTGACGATGTTGTCACTGGTGCCTCTTCACTTGAAGAAGCCAAGCTTCTACAAAATCAGTTGATAACTTTGTTTAGTAAAGCAGGTTTTCATTTGAGGAAGTGGTCGAGTAACGATCCTGCGTTGTTGGAAAATCTTCCAGCTTCTATGCGTAGTATAGATCCCCTTGATTTTGATTCTGAGACTAATTTTACTTCTGTCAAAATTTTAGGATTATTTTGGAATCCGCGTGAAGATAAATTCTCATTTTCTGTTGTCCCGCAGTCTGACGAAACTTGTACTAAGCGTCAACTCCTTTCTCAATTAGCTCGAATTTATGATCCGTTAGGATTCCTATCGCCAGTCACTTTTCTGGTAAAGTATCTCATTCAAAGATTTTGGATGATCGGACTTACATGGGATGATAAACCTCCAGATGAAATTTTGCGTGTCTGGAAACGCTTTAGGTCCCAGATAGAATGTCTTTCTGAATTTAAAATTGAAAGGCACCTTTTCCCTTCAGATTTCGCTAGTTTGGAACTTCACGGATTTTGTGATAGTTCGGAAAAGGGTTATTGCGCCGTCTTGTATCTCAAGACAATAACTATCGATGGAAATATAACCACAAGCTTTGTCACGTCTAAAAGTAAAATTGCCCCGCTGAAGAAAATTTGTATACCGCGTTTGGAACTGTGTGGAGCAGTTTTGTTGGCCAAGCTGATAAATTTTGTACTTCCGCTTTTTTCTAAAAGTGTCAAATTTTCCAATGTTTTTGCTTGGAGTGATTCGAAAGTAGTTTTAGCCTGGCTTCGTTCACCTTCATATCGTTGGAAAAATTTTGTAGCTAATAGGGTTGCATATATTCAAGAAAAAATTCCATCTGTGCAATGGAATTACGTTAGTTCGGAAAACAACCCCGCTGATCTCGGAAGCCGCGGGCTTTTTCCGTCGGAAATCATTAATAATGAATTTTGGTTATGTGGTCCGAAATTGTTGAAGAATTCTGAAAATCAAGTTCTTTCACCGTCTGAAGGCTCTTCGGAAGTTTTCATTTCAGATGATGTTAATCGCGAAGAGAGAAATGTTTGTTTGGTAGTTGCTCCTCAAGTCGAACATTTTTGTGAGTATCTCTTGAAAACACATTCAAATTTTTCGACGGTGTTACGTATTGGTGCATATGTTATGCGATTCGTTCACAATTTATGTCATCCGCTAGAAAAACGACTTGAATCTTTGACTACGCAAGAGCTTCACTCTGCTTTGATAATTTTAGCAAAGTATACGCAACGTGTATCTTTCAGTGATGAAATTTCTGGGAAAAAGTTTCCAAAACCGTTGAGAAGACTGAATGTTTTCAGGGATATCGACGACCTTTTACGAGTGGGTGGTCGCTTGAAATATGCGGATATTAATTATCGTGCCAAACACCCTATACTTTTGCCACGAAGTAGTGTATTAACGAGACATCTTATTGAGTATTATCATAGAAAGTATTTTCACGTTGGTCCACGTCAACTGCACTTCTTACTTCTTCAGCAGTTTTGGATATTGTCACCAAGACGTGCAATAAATTCGGTCTTGTCGAAGTGCGTTAAATGTTTTAAAATGAAACCGGCTGCTTATCAACCCCTTATGGGAAATCTGCCTAAATCAAGATTTTCTACTATAAAAGCATTTTTGCATTGCGGATGTGATTACGCTGGCCCATTTACGATTGCACCAATGAGAAAATATCGAGGACAAAAAACATCGAAAGCTTATATTTGCCTTTTTGTATGTCACTCAACGAAAGCAATTCATTTGGAATTGGCTAATGATCTCTCCTCTGAATCATTTTTAGCTGCATTGCAGAGATTTATCGCACGAAGGGGACGTTCTACAGATTTATACTGTGACAATGGCACTAATTTCGTTGGAGCCAATCGCGAACTTATAAAATTAATGAAAATCGCTGCAGAAAAGGAAGTCATAAGGTTCCATTTCAACCCACCATCTGGTAGTCATTTCGGAGGTTTATTCGAGGCTGCAGTTAAATCGGTAAAATCACATTTGTTCAGAGTTATCGAAAAGCAAATTCTCACTTATGAGGAATTTTATACGTTGCTCACCCTAATTGAATCCGTCTTGAATTCAAGGCCTTTGTGCGCTACAAGTTCAGATCCCGAAGATTTGAATTGTCTTACTCCGGGTCACTTCTTGACTCTGGAACCGCTGACTGCGATACCTATACCAGATTTAACCGATCAACCCTTGAATCGGTTATCACATTGGCAGCTCTTACAAAACCTTCATCAACATTTCTGGTCTAGATGGAGGAACGAATACCTACATACGTTGCAACAGCGTGTTAAATGGTGCGATGTTTCTACTCCTGCTGTTCTTGGTCAGCTAGTTTTGATTAAGGCGGATAATGTACCTCCTAATCAATGGCGCCTAGGTCGCATAACTACCCTCTTCCAGGGTAAGGACGGTATTTCGCGAGTTGCTCAAATCAAAACCCGAGACGGGGTCCTAACTCGCCCCCTAGTTAAACTGTGTCCTTTGCCTGTCTGCGATGAACAGTAATTTCATGAATAATTATTTCATGATATCTCTTTTTTTTATTTCTCTCCTCACATGATATATATATATATATAAATAACGTATAGATTATTAGCTATTACGAGTATTCTTCTGCCTCATAGTTTGCACAACTTTAATATATTTTTTTTTCTCGGATTTTTCGCAACTTTTCTTTTTTTTTTTTGAAAAATGCTATGGCATTTTTGGGGGGCAGGAAATGTTGCCGTAATAAATAGGTTTTTGTCAAATCCATTTCTTCAAAATTTAGGTGCACTAGACTACTCTGAGGATCGCCAGTTACGAGGCATCTTCAAGCCGTCTTGTGGACACATTATGTGTGATTTTCAGTTCGTTAGAAAAGTGCTTCGAATTTGGTATAAAACGCAAAACGCTATTTTTTGATAGAACAGTTATTTTTTCTAAAGTTTATTTAGAACGCTAAAGATTGTCTTATTTGGACGATAACGAAATAACAAAGTGACAGAAGAAAGAAGATTCTGCCTGCTGGAAAATTCCCACCTAACGAGAGCTCTCAGGTTGTGTGGAGGAAGACGCCGTTGGTGAGTTTTCTAGTGCACCGTTTTCTTGTTTCATTTTCTCTCTTTTTTTTCTAATAGGATTTTAAAAGAGTTTTCATAGATACAGTCCTACTTTTCTCTCCTATTTTGAGTTACCGCAACACCATAAACTCAAAGAAATTGATTGGTTGAACATGAATTTCCGACGAAAATTACATGCAGCCTGTTTCTACCACAATATTCAAATGAATAAAACGCCAAGCTACCTCCATCGAAAAATAGTATATAGAAGTCATGTTCATAACGTAAATATACGAAACAGAGGTCTCATAACACCACCAATTCACCGAACAGCCATTTTTGAAAGAAGCTTTACTTTCAGCATTGCTAAGGTTTATAACCCGATCCCATATACCTACAAGACTTTGAATATACGAAAATTCAGGACAAAATTTTTTGAATATTACTTGAGGGAACAGAACGAGTCCTAATTCATTTTTGGGAGAATCTCTAATAGTGAACACAGAACGCCTGTAAGAAAAAATGTGAATGAGGGACAAGTCAGAGCGAATATCTTTTTTTTTTCTTTCCTTTTTTTTTCTCTCTTCTTTTCGGGTTGAGTAGAGCAGCGTATGCATCAGCATAACTGGACTCCGCCTTTTTTCACAATAACATTTACCATCTAACCACGAAGTTATTATTTACTACCTGTTATATAATTTAAAATTGTGAAAATAAAGACATTATTATTATTATTATTATTATTATTATTATTATTATAGAGGAGCCACTAATGGTTATTTTTATTGAGTATCAAGCCCTGAAGCTCCGAACAGTTCGGGTAGTGTTGTGCAACTGGGATATTTTTGAGTATCCATCCGATTCTGAACTATTACATATTGAATGAATTCATTTTATAGTTGGTATCCAAATTTAAACTTACAAATGCCACACTGAAAAAATAGGTTTCAGAAACCAATGAATTGAATTAATTTCTTAATTCAATAACAAGAAAAAATTTGAATTCATTCGAAAAATGTTAATATGACCTCTTAATGTGAATGAAGAACCAAAAACAATGGAAGTTTTTCATCAGTAAAAATAGAATAAAACAAAACTGAACCCATCCATTCATCCCTAATCACTAGATTCGAAAAAAAAAAAATAGATTTTGCGCTCCTCCTTCCGTATTCCACTACAATGGAATGAATTCGTGCATAAGACGATAATTGAACGAAAATTTCAAAGGGACCGCCAAAGAACGGTCAACAGGGCTATAAATATTTTATGAGGTTCCAACATCTGGGATAAGTAAACATTGTACCTAAATACTTAGATAATTTTTTACCCTAATTGTGTTGTGTGATTCTACATTCTATTCCTCCTACTGATCTGGTGGGTCATACATCTGGTGCCTCAATTACATATTTGGACGTTCCGACAAGGTTCAATATTCAAAAACTTTTACATGTTTTTTTCAATTTTCTTTTGAATGAATGTATTGGTGAACGAACTATTTCTGAACTAACCCTTATGTTTAAACCTTTATATATAATTAGGGATCTAAATCCATATCAAAATTTGTTCGAATCTTTGCGCGCGAGGCCCCACCAAGAGCGAGGCCCCGGGCGATTGCCTCGTTCGCCACCCCCTAAGGCCGCTACTGCTTGGGGATCAGGTACCTCGAACTCCCGAGGTCTGAGATTCTACAATTTTCTTTTAGAAACTGACCTTGTCCTCCTAAACCAATCATGTCCAACCAGGTTAACTAATCCAACAACTCACCGTAGTGCCCCTGAAATGGCTGTTGCTACTGCTGACATTGCCTCTCGCTGTTCTCGGTCTGTCCACCATGATACTGGTCAGAGTGACCAATTCCCAATTATCATTAATTTCAACTGCCCTTCAATTAACTTTCCTAAGTCTGTGTGCAAGAGTTCACATAAATATAACCTGAAGAAGGCTGACTGGACTCGTTATCAGACCAACCTAATTATTGCCCCTGATAGAGACAGTATTGTCACAGCTGATGACCTGTTGAGGGCCATGGTGGATAGTGCTGATAAAGTATAACGTTTTTTGGTGGAATGACTCGGTGAAGGAGGCCATTGAAAAGAGGAGGGAGGCGTTTAGGAGATATGTGGCCCATCCTACGATGGAGAACTGGATTGAGACCAATCGTTTGAAAGCATTGGCCCGGAATAGAATTAGGCATTTAAAAAAAATCCTTTAGGTCCTTCTGTCAGAGCCTCAATTTCGCTTGCACTCAAAAATCTTGGAACCAAATCAGAAGGTTCTCTGGTAGATTCAACCCTAGATTGGCCCCACCTATTTCCGATAGCCTTTCTCTCGGTATTTTGGGTGCCTCTCAGACTATTTGTAGAGCCGACACTCGTATAAAAACATCACTTCCAATTTAGTTCACTCTGAGTGAACTTGACCTAGTCCTCAAGGTTACAAAAAGCTCGGCTCCTGGTCTGGACGGCCTGGGCTACCCCCTATTCTCTAACCTTCCTGTATCGTTCAAGTCAAAGGTGGTACTGAATCATCCTCTTTTTGAAGCATGGTAAACCCCCTCTTCTTCCAGGTAGTTACCTCCCAATCTCGCTTGCTTCTTGCATCACAAAAATCTTAGAAAAAATGATAAAGAGGGGGATTGAACCTCTAATTGAAAAAAAATTAGGTAGTTCAAACATTTTTGGATTCCGTAGGGGCAGATCAGTCAATGATGCAATTTCATTATTTACATCTCTTGTTTACAGGGCCTTTTCTGATGGGAACTATGTCATGGCAGCCTTTCTCGACGTGAAATCGGCGTATGACCACGTTTTACTCAATATCCTTGAGAGGGATATTAATGAGTGCGGAATTGTGGGAATTATATCACAACTTTTTGGCAACAGAGAGCTATATATCTACAGTTCTGTTTCAGGACAGCTCCTGGGTCCTCATAGGCCAGGTAAGGGCCTCCCACAGGGTCGGTTCTCAGCCCGGTTCTCTTCAACTTATATGTTCGTTTGCCTGGTAATCTATTTTCAGTTGAGATTATATGCATTCAATTTGCAGACGACCTTCTCATACTTATAACTGGCAGGGACCTGAAAAGAATGGGAATAACACTCAATGAGGCTCTCAGAGGATTGGCAAAGTGGTTTGAAGATCGCAATCTACATATTTCACCGGATAAATCGTCAGCCTTGATATTGGCTAAATCAAGGTTGCTGATTCACCCGACACCTTTGAATATTCACGGAGTGGATATCCTTTGGAAGTCGGAAGTTAGATACTTGAGAGTCGTGATCGACCCCAAATTGAAGTGGAAACCGCAAGTTGAAAAAGCCGTTTCAAAAGCCACGAATGCCCTCAATATAATAAAGTCCATATCGGTTATTTATTGGGGTTCGCATCCCGATAATCTGTTACATTTATATAAGGCACTACTTAGTCCACACCTTGACTATGCTTCCATTCTTTTCGGTAGATGCGCAAAGGCTACTCTTACCAAGTTGGATAGAGTACAATTTGCTTCCCTCAGGGTTGTCCTTGGGATGATGCGCTCTACACCAACAAATATTCTTCTGTCAGAATCCGCAGAAAGACCCCTCAACATCAGAAGAAACTGGCTGGCCAGCAAGTATGTCTCTAAGGCCATGAGGTTCGAGATGCATCCCACAATTGAAATACTTGAGGAGGCTGATCATATGAGAGGATTATTTGGAGAGCGGAAATGCTGCCATATTTTGATCTCTCAATTCCTATGATGACCAATATAGTCCCGGTATTTTCAACTGCTCTCCATAAGGGATCTATTGACAATAATGTTCAGTTCTTAAGTTATGTCGACAAGAGGTTTCCGGATCATCACTCTTTTTTCACTGATGCTTCTGTAGGTAGGTCATCGGTGGGTTATGGAGTTCATTGCCCATCTTTATCGGTGAGTATATCTGGGAGACTACCTGACCACTGGTCCATATTCCTGGCTGAGGTGTACGCAATTAGTGTTGCAGTCGATGCGATTTTGGCTAATAACGTAGACAGAGCTTTGATTGTGTCCGATTCTCTGAGTTCACTTCAGTTCATCAAGGCCAAAAAATTCGATGCAAGGATTGACATCAATATGGTCGACCTAATGGAAAAGTTTTGGGTGGCTAAAGAGAATGGATTGAGGATTTCTTGCTTGTGGGTTTCAAGCCATGCCCACATTTCTGGAAATGAAATGGCGAACAGGCTTGCTAGTGAGGGCAGGTTGATCCCTGCTCCTCAGTTAGTTAAGGCTGGACCTGAACCTCTTTGGACGCGCATTAGAGGAGAGCTGAGGAGAGAGTGGACCTCTGATTTCCGAAATCTAGGTGAGGTTAAAGGTAAGGCCTACACGTCGATGGTCAATTCTTCCCCGTACAACAAACATTGGTTTCGAGGGCTGGACAAACCCAGAGGGTTTATTTCTACCATATGCAGACTACGTTCAGGACACTTCTGCTCCCCTGCATACTTATATAGGTTGGGTATTGTGGATTCACCTTTGTGTGGTTGTGGTGAGACATTCTTTTGTTTTCATCCTTTCTTTGGTTGCCCTAAGTTTTCTTCCCAATCCTCATTATTATATGCTGGAATGAGCTTCAGATTTCCCATCAACATATTTGATGTTCTCTTTTCGGATAATTTGAGAGCTCTGACAACATTTTAGTCCACTTGTCAGATTAAGATATAGATGTTTTTTTGCGTTTACGCTTTTGATGCATGATACGCAGCATGTACGACAACCTTTTGTGTGTCCCCTTATGTTTCTATCCCATCTTACCACTGCTTTGCTGTATAATAGTTGCTTAATGTAGTATTTATACTTTTGACTGCAATCATACGTTCTATACGGGTTGATATAGGTTCATCCTAGACTCCGCAGTCCCAGGAATCAACCCATTGCAGCCCCAAAGTAGACTACAACTTAGAATCAATGGTACAGATTTTGGGTACATAGCATCATTGCTGAGCCCAGTATCCTCTCTGGTTATTGCAAGGGGACTGCCTTAGAAATCAATGTAAGCTAAAAGCAGTCTCAAACAGATATTAATACAAGATTTGAAAAATTTGTGAACATTTTAAAATTTTCCATTGATAAATGCTGCCCATCTAGATATCGAACCATCCCGAACAACAATAATTCTTTAAAATGGTTTACACCTCAAATAAGGTCTGCTAGCTGCGAGCTTAAAAAGCTTCACTGGCTTCGAGTTAACTTGGGTACTAATGATTCACATGTACTTTATAAAGAAGCAAAAAAAGGTATAACAATCTACTTTTGACATCCAAGTTATCTCATTATGAAAACATCTTGAATTCATCTGTTTACCAAAGCAAATCGATTTGGAGAATAGTGAATTGCGAGGTTGGTCGGAAAAACATTTCTAGTGAACCCATCACATTGAGCTTGAAAGATTCGCATTGCTCGGACCCTACAAGTATCGCCAATGAATTTGCCAAATATTTCGCGGAATAGCTAAATTAAGCCTAGAAAATAAATATGGTAGTAATATATCTACTGTATGTACTACATCTCGCCTTTGTAATTCAAACTTTTTTTCCTTCCTGTTCAATCATTCGAAGTGCTTCGTACCATAAAATCATTGAAAAATATAAAATTTACGGGAATTGATTACATATCTGTTAAAATTTTGAAATCAATATCCCAATATATGTCGGAACATATTGCACACCTAATGAACGAATCAGTTTCCACCGGTAGATTTCCAAAATTAATTAAACATGCAACTTTTATCCCCATCTACAAGAAAGACGACCTACATAACATTGCAAATTATCGTCCAATTTCTTTGTGAGTACTTTGTCAGAAGTGATCGAAAAGATTATCCTCAGTAGAATGACCTCTTACTTGGATAAATTCAAATTAATGTCAAATGAACAGCATGGATTCAGAACAGGTCAGTCAACTCAAACAGCTGCTGTTAGTTTCACTGAGATCGTCTACAGGTCTCTAGATGAGGGTCTTCATGTAGCTGGCGTTTTCTTCGATCTGACCAGGACATTCGACTATATCTTGTTCAAGTTCATACTAACCAAGATGTACAATATGGGATTTAGGGGAATATTCCTTGAGTGGGTGCATAGTTACATTGCTGACAGAACTATGCCGGTTAAAATTGACGATTGTTGGTCATCTAAATATGACGTTGAAATGGGAGTGCCCCAAGGGGGAGTTCTTGGACCTATCCTGTTCCTTCTCTTCATCAATGACCTACCTGATTATGTAAATTCAGATTAGTTATATATGTGGATGATACGTCTATAGTAATCAGAGCAGATTCTTTCCAGAATCTCGCTGTAAAATGCAAACTCATTATGAATAGTTTCGGTAACTGGTGTCGGAAAAACGTTATTGTTTTAAACTGTAGTAAAACTTAATGCATTTAATTCAATTTAAGGAACAAAGATACGAGACTTGCTGTCAACTGTTTGGATACAGCAATTTTATCTAGTAATTGTGTTAAATTCCTTGGTCTATATCTCGACAAAAATTTAAGATGTTCCGAACACATTGACCATCTCTGCAAAAAATTGAATAAATCATTCTATGCTATATCACGAATAAAAGATTCGTTACCCATTAATGCTGTAATCAGTGTCTATTATAGTTTGGTGTATAGTCACCTATCATACTGTATTCCCATGTGGGGTAATTCAGGAGATTCAAATAGGGCATCATCTGCCTATGGCAGTGAGATCATTAGAAATTCGGCGTTTCAGATGTGCGGTGAAAGAGTTAATGAAAATAGTTTAACGACGTTCATAATCCGTCGAAGAAAATGTCTAATGATATGGACTAGTGAAAATCTAGATCATGAAATAAACTGCAGGAAACGTGCTGCCATCGAACCAACGTAGCAATAGACTAGTTTCTGGGTTGTTACCCGTCATCAGTACTGCTTAACGTCTTCGTCGATGACAACCAAAATGAGTCTCAGACCTAAATTCAATGCTGTTAGGCACTTTCCAGATATGAAAAAGAAAAGTGCCATCTAGCGGAGAAACGTCTGCACCTCACTCCTACAGAAACTCTTCATAAAATAGATCCCCACGTGCATTCCGTTTTTCCCATCAGTAACTAGTAGTACTCCAATTCGGAGTCTCGTACAGAACTTCGGGAAGTGGAAAACGCCCTCTAACGCGCTGAACGCGAAGCGTCGTAATGAAAATAGTATAACGACGTTCATAATCCGTCGAAGAAAATGTCATATGGGGACAAAATAAGTATTCAATCGCCATTTTCTTGCTTCTTTATAAATATAAGAGGATCTGCATCACTATTCTTAAATCCCTTTTTCAAAATGACATCAACAGTGCATTTATTCCAACAACGTGGTGCTTGTTTCAGTCCGTTAAGGCGTTTCTTTAAAAGACAAACCATGTTTGTACCATCTTCAAGACCTTCTGGTTGCTTCATGAATATCTTTTCTTCTTAAGTTCCATACACAGGGTGGCCATTTGAAAACGAAACAGACGAGATTACAGACGAAATAAATTTTTTCGATAGAAATGCCAGGACAGGTCAATTTCTGCTTCGAGGGGGACAACTTAAGATGTAGGTTACGGACGCATAGCGCTTCAATCCTTGCTACTACAACCCTCAGCCCCAATTTTTGAATAGGGAAGATGGGGTGAGTGATACCTCATTTGAAAGGTATTTTTATACTGATTTCAGCACAGTAATTGTTTTTTCATTTTATGCAGTAGTTCTCGAAATAATCTTGACTAAGCATTTGAAAATGAAGTGGTGTTTTCATGGCACTTGTAGTGTTTTTTTGTGAAAAACCTTTCAAATGAGGTATCACTCACCCCATCTTCCCTATTCAAAAATTGGGGGTGAGGGTTGTAGTAGCAAGGGTTTAAGCGCTATGCGTCCGTAACCTACATCTTAAGTTGTCCCCCTCGAAACAGAAATTGACCTGTCCTGGCATTTCTATCGAAAAAATTTATTTCGTCTGTAATCTCGTCTGTTTCGTTTTCAAATGGCCACCCTGTATTTCGAGAACTAATGCATAAAATGAAAAAACAATTACTGTGCTGAAATCGGTATAAAAAATACCTTTCAAATGAGGTATCACTCACCCCATCTTCCATATTCAAAAATTGGGAGTGAGGGTTGTAGTAGCAAGGGTTGAAGCGCTATGCGTCCGTAACCTACATCTTAAGTTGTCCCCCTCGAAACAGAAATCGACCTGTCCGAGCATTTCTATCGAAAAAATTTATTTCGTCTGTTTCGTTTTCAAATGGCCACCCTGTATAAAAATACAGTTGATGCATCAAACTGAATCAATGTCATATTCTTACTAGGAGCTATGCTTACAACACCTCTAACAAAAGACATCTTAGCAACTGGGCTGAAAGTTAAGTCAATAATTTCTCCTGTTTTTTGTGAAATTTTTTTATCACCAATCTTGCTTTAAACTCATCAATTGTACCATCGGGATTTCTTTTGATATTATAAACCCACTCAGAAGAAATAGTTTTTCTTCCTGCAGGTACTGTTTCCATGATCCATGTCCATTTGATCTTTGAAAACCATTTCACTCTTCATAACATTTAACCATTGATTTTATCACTACTTTGAATAGCTTCCTTGTAAGTATTTGGCTCTTCAATTTCAAGTACTTTGGTTGCTACTGTCATTACAAAGTCTTCAAATTTAGCTGTGTTTTTCAAGCTTGTTCTATCTCGTAAATTCATTTCAGCTGAATTCCCATTTTCAAAAATACTGAATTCGGAAGTTGTACTTTCAGAATCCGTGATATTATCTTCAATTTTCCCATTCATTAGAATCCAAAACTTCGTTTTCTGGTCTATCATTTCTTCCTAGATTTTCTGAAATTCTCTTACCGTACTCAATTTCTTCAGAATTTTCCTTCCCGATATCTGGAAGTGGTAGTTGCGCTTTTAATTGATTATAAAATGATTCTTCTTCAAAAAGAACATCTCCGGATATCATCAACTGCTTTGTATCTTGACACCAAATTCAGTAACCATCATCATTTTCATATCTCACTGCAATTCCTTCCACAGATTCTTTAACTAACTTTCTTCTTTGTGGTTTAGGAATATGAGAGTAACATGTGCTTCCAATCACACGAAAATGTGTCAAACATGGTTTCTCCTCAATCGAATTGATTTGTCAATTTCACCTGAAACACCTGTTCTATTTTCAATACATATGCACCAGTTGCAGTTATTATTATTATTAGTATTTTTTTTTCACAGGAATTTCCTGGTTTGGCATAACTAAGTCGGGATATTTATCAACGGCTCAATCATGTGTGAGTACCCTTCGGATAGTTCTACTATTGTCCTAATATTGCGGCTTTCTGGGCGGTGAGTATCAAATTTTTTGTTTCCTTTATTCCTATCTTTATCAGTTCGTCTTTCAGGTGCCGCTCCACAAGACCATTTGATGATATTACCAGTGGATGTATGGTGACTTCGTCTAGTTGGTAAATTATTTCCACTTCGAAAGCCAAGTCGATGTATTTACTGACCTTCTGATTTCTTGCTTCGCGTAGATTGTGGTCGAATGGGATGGTAATATCAATTATTCTGGCTCTCTTTTCTCTCTTCTCTAACACAAAGATATCAGGTTTATTATGCCCTATCTCACTGTCTGTTATTATAAACTTATCCCAATATATTTTAGTTGCTGTATTTTCCATCAGTTCTTTTGGATTATATTTGTAATAGGCCTCACCGTTATTAATAATGAGTTGGTGCTGTTTACAGATAGCTTGATGGAAAACCTTAGCGACATCATCAGGCCTCTTCTTGTGGTCACGGGGCGCCAAGTAAGTACATCCTGAAGACAGGTGCTGGATGGTTTCCGGCTTTTCTCCGCAAAGTCTGCATAAGTCTGAAGGTATCTCCTGGTGTAATATGAATCGCCTGTAGTTTCTAGTAGAAATAACCTGATCTTGTATGGCCAGTTGGAAGCCTTCTGTTTCCATCGTGAGTATTCCTCTAGTGAGAAAAAGTACAGAAGCTCTTTGTCCACATCTTGACTACTAAGTGTTGCTGCGTATCGTCCATGCAGCTCCTTACCCCTCCAACTACTCTCAAGCTCATCATAGTAATTGCTGTTTCCTGTAACAGGTGGGTCCTGATTTGCCAATCTCAAAGGGGTCAGCGTGAAGTCCAAAGAGGAGATTGCCGAATAATTATTATTTAATTTATTATTATTATTATTATTATTTTTTTTCTCTCTTCACAATTCATGGTTGTAGCAGATAGAACCGGGGTGTCGACCACCAACGATTCAATCCCTAGCCAGTATTCTTCTGATGGTCGAGCATGTTGACAATATTACTGCCTTTTGCATAAGGCTAATAATTTTCTGGTGTTCCCTTATACCCAACATTTTCAAGGCCCCTGCCAGCTCTCTATCTACAAGGCCATTAGCAGAAATAATTATTGGCACAATATGAACATTCTTCAGTTGGTAAATGTCCTTCATTATTATTATTATTATTATTATCATTATTATTATTATTTAACATGGATGACCCACCATATGTTTGGTTCTTGTTCCAATTAGAATTGTCTTATTTTCAATCTTGAAATGAATTTTCTGCTGTGGAAACAAATTATGTTGTGGATTTCTGTCTTATGCTGCTAATACTGTGAATAAATTTTTGGTAATAGAAGGAACATAGCACACATCTTCCATTCTGCATTCATAAGTTTTACCATTCATAGCGTCTTCCACCAAAATAGTTCCTTTTCCTAAAGCTTTTGTAACATCATCAGTTGCAGTAGTCACTGAATAATTGACAACAAAATACTCGAAAGTTTCAAAGATGTCTCTTCTATTACAACTATGATTAATTACACCATTGTCAACGTACCAGTGAACATAATCAATTGTAGCAGTTAATATATTGTCGAGGTTTCAATCGATAATGTTTGATTATTCCGTTTGTTTCCAGGGCTGATGTAAGTTTTATTTGGTTTAGGTGGTCATCCATCTGCTTACCACTTAAAACAACGCCTTACTCGGTGACCGGTCAAATTGCAATAATTGTACTTGTAATTTTTTTTTCCGTTACTTCGAACATTCATCTCTGGACCGATTGCCACCTAATCCTAAAGCTTATTCAATGGCTCACAGTTGTCTTGTCAAATTTTCTACTGGTCTCTCTGATTTTTCCATCGTCAGCCAGCTCGATTTGAAGGGAAAATAATCTTCTGGAAAAGTTTCTAGTATTTTGAAAATTAGTAACACTTCTGGTAAATCACAATAACACACATTACCTTTAAAAGTTAAATCTCTAGAATTTGTAAATAATTCCAAGCACAATGTATATGTTTTGTCTTCAACAGCTCCATCATATAGTCTATGAAGTTTTAACCACGCTCTGCTACCATATTGAAGTAAATGCGATCAACCCTTACAGGAAAATATTTATAATTTCATAAATAGTTTAAGGCTTTCACGACCGGATATACTGGTATTAAAAGAGTCTTCCGGGCTTAGTGGCCGTGGTCTATTAGGAATAACGTCACCTAACGTTCCGCCTACAACTTCAGAAGATTCTTGGTCTCAGATTATACCTCGAACGCTGAATTTCTGACACTGTGCCAGTTAGGTGAAATTATTCCTAATGGACGGGCCAATAAGCCCGGATAACTTTTAATTTCATGTTCATCAAACTTAACACTTCAATTATAAGCACACTCCAGAGAATAAAAGTATATACTTCATTCCATCAATATAAGAACTTGTTGAGTTCACTTCAGCATGTAGTACTAAATCATCGATTATCAGAATTCCCCTAGGGGAGGCTACACCTCAAGTAATAACATCCACTAAAATTGATCCAAAATTAATAGCACGTCCGTCTCGTTGATGTTTCTAATTCAGTTGAAACCTCAAAATTAAAAGTCAAGGATATAAAGAAAAAATTACACAGATTTAGAAAATCAGCTCAAGCTGTAGAAAGTATAAAAAAACTAAATTTGTACCTACGCCTGATCTGTTAGCAATAAAAAACCAGCTTGACATAGTTTATATTGTGACTATGAGCAGACCGTCTTTTAATATTTTTTATAAAAAACTAAAGCTTAAGTATGATATTGAACTTCGGCGTGCCAAACAAAAATATTTTGCTGATATGATAGAAAATTCGAACAATAAATCAAGAATGTGTTGGCAAGTTGTTAATCAGCTAACCAACAAATCACGTAAAGTTGTGTGCCCAACCATAATTGGTGACCCGTCAAACACTGTTGAAGCATTTAATAGATATTTTATTGACATAGTACCTAATCAGGGTTCACCTTCTGATAATCATCCCCTTAAGAATCGTGGCGCTTGTAACAAGTCCTTTTTCATGTTTGAGATCACGGAATCAGAGATTTTGAAAGCTGTCAAAAAAATGGAAAACAAATCATCTAGTGGTTATGATGGTATTCCCATCACAATTATCAAGAGATGCATTAACCATATTGTAAAACCTATATGTAAAATTATGAATAATGCTTTTGTAACAGGTATCTTTCCTGAGTCATTGAAGATCTCTATTGTCAAACCATTACATAAAAAGGGCGATCCTAACGATTTGAATAATTATAGGCCTATTAGCTTGATAACAACTTTTGCTAAGATTTTTGAGAAAGTTCTTGCGGAGAGATTTATGAAGTTTTTTCTCAAGTTTGAAATCCTGAGTGGTGGTCAGCATGGTTTCCTGAAATCAAGAAGTACTGAAACAGCCCTTTACTGCTTCACTACGGCGATCATGGAGGCTTTGGAGTGTGGTGTCATTCCGACTGGATTATTCGTTGACTTCTCCAAAGCGTTTGACTCAGTGGACCATTCAATCCTATTGAGGAAGTTGGAGAACTGCGGGATTCGTAACGAGCAACTCAGAGTTATTAAATCATATTTGGAGAACAGGCAACAGATAGTTTCAATGACGGTTTAGGGTGTGACTTATCTATCGTCACCAGCACTGACTAATAGGGGAGTTCCCCAGGGAAGCATCCTGGGACCGCTACTGTTTTTGGTTTACATTAATGACCTACCTGAGTTGTTGTTAGCAAACGGTGTGTCTCCTTTCATCTATGCTGATGACACGAATATGCTCCTGATCTCTGACAACGTAACGTCGCTGCCAGATGATATTAATAGGGCAATGACTTTCGTGGAGGCTTGATGTCGTGATAATCGACTCTCAGTCAATGTGTCGAAAACAGAGTGTGTTGTCTATTCAACAACCAGATCTAAGATGACACTTCCCGTCAATGTATCGAGGCATCCAATAGATATTGCTTTCCAATCCAGAACTCTTGGCATTTATATCGATAGACATCTTAAGTGGTGTCCCCAAGTCGATTTTATCAACAAAAAATTAAATTCGGTCATCTATATGCTAGGAGTGCTGAGAAAGCAGTTAAATTTCACTGCTCTCAAGACAGTGTACTTTTCTAGCGTGCAGTCTCTGTTGAGCTACTGTATTGTTTTGTGGGGGGTACTACCGCTGCGGAGTCCTTATTCAAAACACAAAAAAGAGCAATCCGTGTCATGTGTGGCATGGGTTTTAGGGAGTCATGTCGTGGAATGTTCAAGAGTAAGGGTATTCTTACACTCCCAGCATTGTTTATTTTTAGGTGTTTATTGTTTGTATATGAAAATGGTATATTTTTTGACAAGTATCGGAACCACAATGATACGAGGCAGATGTTTCCTTTGTTTTATCCAGTGCATCACCTCGCCATGAGTGAGAGTGCCACCACATACTGGTGCATTAGACTATTTAATTGTTTACCGCAAGAGATCCGAATGTTAGAGTTCGAAGGTTACAGGAACGAAATCTTGAAGTTTTTAATTAATGGTGGACCTTACACAGTCGACAATTTCATGGCAGCTTGTAAAACTTGGCGTCCTCGTAAACTTTAGAATAGTTTTTTTTGTGCTCTTCTTTTTACTGGAATATTTTTTTTTGACCTGTTTTCTTTTTCGTTGTAACTTTTTTACAATTAATTATGAAAATAAATTTCATAATTATTATTATTAGTATTATTATTATTATTATTATTATTATTATTATTATTATTATATCGGAACCGTTCAATCTTGATGAACTGAAAGCAGCTATTAAACGCACGAAATCACGTGAAGCTGCGGGTTTCGACGGAATTTATCCTGAGTTTATTAAACATTTAGGAAAACGGGCATTGCAGTGGTTATTATCCTTTTATATTAACATTTTGTATACTGGCAATTTTCCGGTTGAGTTTCGCAAAGCGAAAGTAATAGGCATTTTGAAACGTGGAAAGAATCCTTCCGAACCGAGTAGTTTTAGGCCAATTAGTTTATTGAGTGTTCCTATGAAAATTTTAGAAAGGTTGATTTTCTTCAGGATTGGACCTACTTTAGAGGATGTTCTTCAAAATTGTCAGGGCGGTTTCAGGAAAAATAGAAATTGCAATGATCAGGTTCTCAGTTTGACCACATTTATCGAATCAGGTTTCGATAACAAATTAAAAACAGGTTCAGCTTTCATAGATTTATCATCTGCCTACGACACGGTATGGAAAGATGGTTTGATCTATAAACTTTATACACATCTTAAATGTGGAAAGATGATTCGTCTATTAGAGAATATGTTGTCGGATAGAAGATTTCGTGTTTTTGTTGATGATAATAGTAGTAAATTCAAAACTTTGAACAATGGTCTTCCACAAGGATCTGTTTTGGCACCCCTTCCATTCAATTTATATTTATGCGATATTCCTTGTACTTCATCTGAAAAATTCATTTACGCCGACGATATTGCACTCGCTTTCCGTCATTCTGATTTTCAAAGTATTGAGGAAAATTTAACTTCTGATCTGAAAATTTTGAAAAATTATCTTTTCGAATGGCGTTTGTGTCCAAATTCGGGAACTTTCCTTTGAAATATAATTTTACTCCCAAATACTTAGGTGATAAATTAGATTCCTCTCTGAATTACAAAGCACATTTGGATGACTTACGAATGAAGCTGAAAACGAGAAATAACATTCTACAGAAACTTGCTGGTACGTCATGGGGTGCTGACCCGACTACTCTTCGCACAGCAGCCCTTGCCCTGGTTTTTTCCACCGCTGAATATTGTTGCCCTGTTTGGCTCAATAGTGTTCATGTTCAGAAAATCGATGCACAGCTCAACTCCTACCTTTCATCTTTTTGGCGTGAAGGGAAAAGAAATAGCTGAAAATTCAAGACGAAAAACAGTTTTTTGTGAATAACTCAGAAAATATCCATTTTAGGGCAAGGGTGTGATGCATACACTCACATTATTTTTTAACGTAGATTCAATATCTGCCATAAAAAAATGGGGTTCTAATTTGAAAAAATTGATTTTTCACGATTTTGTCATCCCTAACTTTGAAAGCGATTTTTTCACCCCCTGTAACATGAATCGCGATTTCGATTTTTAAAGTGGATACATCAATCTTACATCTTGAAAAATCCCAAAAATGAAAATTTTCCATCAAAAAACCTCGAAGTTATTCTTGTTTCAGCGGAGCTCTATTTTCGATTTTTTTTTCGAATTTTCCCGCTCAGAGAGAATTTTCCAACCAAAACTGAAAAATGTTACATCAAAATAACTTAAAATTTTCTAAGGAATCTATTTCTGCAATGAAAAAATGGTGTTCTGATTTGAAAAACGGAAGTTGACGTCATTTCCGGAAAAACCGGAGGTGCTCATGCCTTGAAAATATTTTAGATTTCATCAGCATCGTGAAATACTTATAAGTGCTGAATTTCATGAAAATACGTTCAGTAGTTTCCCGTATAAATATGGGTGAGGTTCCTCGTGAAAGACCCTGTATATCTTACCCAGTGTATTTCCACCTCAATGAGTCTAACAATATTCTTGAGTCTAGAGGGTCTGGTAGATGAGTCGAACTGCGGGAAGGGTCGTCAAGAGAACCTCCACCTCTATAAGTCGTTCTCCTAACCACCATTGCCTCTATGAGTGGAACATTTTGATCTAATGAATGAGACCAGAGAAGATTCGGTTCGTAAACGAATCATCACACGTGATTTCGTGTTTATCTGAGTTTTTCTCAGTTCAATTACGGGACACCTGCACATTCCTGCTGATTATTGAATACATTCTCCCGTTTTGGAGCAGAACTAACGCTAGATCCAGACACACCGTTTTTTGGTCGGCCGGTTTCATGCCGGTCTTCCAAATCGCACGCTGATTGGTGAATGCGACCTGGCATTCACTCCGGCACCAATCAGCGTGCGGTTTTGGACGACCGGCAGAAATTCGACCCGGCAATAAACCGATGTGTGTGTGTGTGTGTGTGTGTGTGTGGGGTGTGTGTGTGTGTGTGTGTGTGTGTGTGTGTGTGTGTGTGTGTGTGTGTGTGTGTGTGTGAATTTTGCGTTATGTGGCTCCACAGACTTAGTGCATTTTCATCCGTTCGAATCGTCGTTCCAAAATTATCAAAAACCGAGGTGTGTGGTGAAAACCATCGTCGGGAATACCTGTCGGCGCTTGATATTTGGAACGGCGATTCGAATCAGCGATTCGAACAGATGAAAATGCACGAAGTCTGTGGGCCCCATAAGAGGGGAGAAAATGAAATAGCGCTATACCGGTTTCTCTCTTCTTTGGTCCTTTTAGTACCAGTATCACAAAGCAGCAGAACTATATGTAATGCAAGTAGGTAAATCTCAATCTGATACAAAGAAGTGTGCCATCTGACACAATATTTCTTATATATTCTTCTTGGAACCAGTATCCCGAAAAATAGAATATACCTGCATTCCTACAACCAATGTAGGAACTCAGGGAGTTTTATTTGAGGAAACCGTTGAGAAGAAGTTCAGGAATTGTTCCGCTTGGTCGTACCCCTATTTGTATCACATCGTGCCTCTCGAAGCACTTGATTATCGTCTTAACAACGTCAGTAGCAAATTTAACCTAGATATTGATGAAGTACAGATTGTATTGAATGGAGTTCTTACGTACAGAATTTGAGTTTGCCGTGATAATATAACAATTCAATAGGAAAACGATAACTACAGGCTTTATACCTTCTTTATAACCCAATTTTGTCACTTACCCTTAATGTGATTGTAAGTTACGCCAAACATTTCATTCAGACTGAAGAAGCCAACACCATACCATAGTATCCAGAAAGCAATGAGTGGACCATTGTTGAATGAAAACAAAAGGTGTTCTTTCTTCATATCTGGATCAAGATATGGATCAGGAGCTAGCATTTTCCTGAAGCTTACAATTGCATATATATATGAAGATCCACTTTCATCTGGTAGACGAATAATTTGATCATTATTTAGTCATATTCATGAATTTTATTGGCTCATATTTCCTATGTAGACCCTAGCTTTTCGAAGACCGATAACACTCAAAAATATCGTTAGAATTTTAAGATCGGATATATATGAACCGAAGGTTAGGTATGCAAATTTTTCGATCAACAAATGAAATGAAATTTTATATCTACATATTCCGATTTGAAAAATTTCAAGTACTATTATTGATTTGCTCAACCCTCATTTCCCAGACCAGTGTATATTTGTATTGGAACTTAGTTCCAATACTATATATTCCCTTTTTTCAAACAAAGTGATCAGTGAGTGAGTGTTGCGACTTATATGACAAACTAATGTATAAGTTTGACCGTTTGTTTTTGTTAGAATGTAATGATTAAAAATTATAATTAGTATATGAATTGCACATTAATGAAATCTGAATGAAGTTTTACGATCTTTCCGACCTAATAATAACAGAACTATAAACTGTTCATTTCAATAAAAATCCCGCGTTTGGCTAATGAGTTTATTCACATATTTTTATGCCATTAAAGTAAGTTTCTTGATAATATCTTGAGCTTAAGGAAACACTTCCTTCCACACTATATTCCGGGTGATGAAGATTTTCATTTGATAAATTGACTTTCAACGCAATTGGTCGCTCGACTCTCGAGAAGGCGACGTAAAACATGGCATCCAGGAAAACCGGACTGGACTCCAGATCAACTCCAACACATTCAAAAGTTTACCTTTGGAATTTATGGATAGTCATAGCAAATGCAGATCTAACCGAAAATTGGTGCATCTTAGTTTTACCTTTTGATAAATCTAGGATTATCCTTGGTATATGCACATCTTCACCGCATTGTCCACCAATGACAATTTTTGCCTTTATTATGTGATTGCACAGACTTGACACAATGAGTCTTACACCATTGTATATTCCTTCTGATACATCTTCATTACGCAACAACATTATTAACGTATTTTTCTTTCAATTTCATGCATATCTACACTACTGGAATGAATTAAAGGATCAAAATAAAATTGAAATTCTCTGAGCAATTTTTAACAGGTCATAACTCCGAGAAGAACGGTCGCACAAGAAAAAGCAACAAAGAGAAATTATAGCCCTCGGTTTTTTGTTTTCGGATTATTACTTCAAAAATTTGTAGAAAAACTAACAACAACAAAATTTCGTTCTTCAGACCAATATTTTTTGCATAACTCCTATAATGTTCGCACACTTCGTTCATTAAGCTTTAATTTCATTTTTTTAAGATCTTGATACGTCTACTTATCATGGAGATATCGCCGCTCAAATGAAAAAGGACCTTTTTGTTTTTGACTATCGATGTTTCAGCAACCAAAAATGTCACAAAAAGTCAACGGTGATGGGTTTCGAGATCTTGAATGATTTTGCTTCGAAGGCTATTCATTGCTTTTTCGAAAAAAAAATATTTTTCTACTTATCACATACATTTAAAAATGCAACGGAAAGAGGGCATCTGGTGTTCACTTGGAAAATCAGGCGCTGGATCAAACATATTGGGAAAACCAACAATGTTAAGTATGCCTTTTAAAGTTCAATATGTTCACATAAATCCTACCAAAGGCTAAATCAATCCAGCCAGACGTTTTATTTTTTCACTCGATCGAGTTTTTGAAATAATTAAAAGATCACGTTTGTTACTTTGAAACGGTTATAAGGTACTTTTAAGACATGAGAAAAAATTTTTCCGATAGTTTCAAAAATTTAATTGCAGATATAAAAAAATACTATGAAAAATTAAAAAGTTTTTTTAATTTTCATTTTGTTTTTCTCAAGAATTTCAGAAAATTTGAAAAACCAACGCTCAATCATTTTTAATGCATCAATTTCTCTCACTGATCTTTCGACGATTAAATTAAGAGTGCATGTGGCCTAGTGGATATGGCCGTTGACTCCGACCTGGCAAGTCGGGGTTCTAGTCTCCGCCAGGACAATTTTCTGGTATAGAGAACTCGCCGAACCATTCACTTTTGAGTATACAATGGCGTTGGGACAAGGTAACAAAACCTACACAGAACACACCCGTCGTTCTTACTCGCACAAGCCGTATTGATAGTTCACCCTTGTATTGAGGGTAAGTGTGAGTTTAGATCGCCCTTATGTACCTGTTTAGGGGCGATCTAAAGCCACACTCACCCTCGAGGGTGAACTATGAATACAGCCCTATGTAGCTTCTGAGGGGTTTCACATAAACACAGAATTCATGGATACTCCCAACTGATTTTCGTCCTTTTACAGTCACTTTTCGGAGTATATACTTTTCGTGAATACATAGGAAATCGCTTAATTTAACATTTTCTTTTCAAAACAAAGCTTTAAACAAACATATACACAAACAAAGAAGCGAAAATCCAACCGCCCAACATCTACGAGGTAGGTTCGCTTTGGGTAACGCTAATGCCGGCGGTAATTATTTTTTTAAACTTTTAAAATTTTGGAAAAAGTTCAGAAAAATTTTGAAGTTTCACCAACAATAAATTTCGCAACACTGATTACACGTTCAAACAAATAACCAGAAAGACATACAAAGAGTTATCGTCACTTTCCACTTGTCATTCGAATGGAATCGCAATTTTTGCTAACGCCTTTAGTTCCAGATGTGATGCGGATGAGTCCAGGCAGAGAAATTACTGGCTCTATGCCTGCGTTGCGACAAATCGTAGACATATCCGATCTTCTAACTTATTTCACCCAAGTGTGGCGGTAATTTCAGATGACTGAATTCACTGAATAATATGCAGTTAATTGAACCCTCATTGTTTTCTAAAATTTTCGGCAGTTGGAGAGGAATGGAAACAACATAGACAAGAATTACGAGGTTGCCACTGCTCCAGACAATTCGATAAGTCAAAGTGAAGAACAAGCATAAATGAAACATGTAATAGAATTAAAACAAGGAGTATCAGGAAATGTTCATACAGGCGGCAACAAGTGGAACGACATTGTTCAGAAGGATAGCGATTAGCAACCAGATGACATGCAGAATAAACATAAACAAATCATACGCGATGAAACAAATGGGGAAAATTCAAATTCGACTGCAGGCAATGAATGGAAAGTGGTTACTGGGAAACACAAAACCAAAAAAGGGACAGTTTGTACTGGAATTAAAGCTCCAAAGCAGGATAACATTATGGGTGCACCCGAAAACGGTGGATATATCTTGGCAGAATTGCAGGCGATACGTCAGAAGAGGCCATTTCAGCATACCTAAGTAATTTGAAAACGTCGGAAAATGTTATCGTTAAGAAATTAAACACTGTAGGGTCTAATTCTGCCTTCAGTATAGGTGCCCAAAATGATGATATTTATAATTTGTTAAATGATAAGGATTTTTGGCCAACTGGTGAAAATTTAACCTTTCAATTTTAATTTTCGTATGAGAGAAAAAAGGGATTGAAGAACTCAACTCGCATCCTGTTGCAATGTTTGGGATCCTTCATATAAATGTTCAGTGTCTTCGTAATAAAATAGAGCAAATAGAAGCTTCATCTATAAATCATGATATCATTTTGCTGAGTGAACATTGGATGTGTATGAGGGAGCTTGAGATTGTAAAGTTGGATAATTATACCATTGTTTCTTCCTTTTCCCGTAGGTATCGTAGTCATGGTGGTGTGGCGGCTGCTGTAAAGAATTCTCTTGTGGGCCAATTTGTACCTAGGAATGATGTAAACATGAAATTACTGGAAATGGAGATTGAGATTTGTGCGATCCAGTCAACTGAATTAAAAACTATAATTATCGATCTTTATCGTCCTCCACTTGGTAAATTTGATATTTTTCTTGATGTATTTACAAGTATTATGGAATTAATAAATGG
Organism: Hippodamia convergens; assembly: GCA_038502775.1. Taxonomy (NCBI): domain Eukaryota; kingdom Metazoa; phylum Arthropoda; class Insecta; order Coleoptera; family Coccinellidae; genus Hippodamia; species Hippodamia convergens. The sequence continues at coordinate 112,771,928 of CM076607.1, forward strand.
TTGTGACTGTCGTATTTTCATTGTGGGGGATTTTAATGTTAATTTTCTTGTAGATAGCACTAATAAATCTGCGATCATTGATCTTTTCTCCTCATATGGGTTACGTGGTATTGTGTCATCCGCTACTAGAGGTAGTGCATGTCTAGATAACATTTTTACGAATGTTGATGAATGTATGGGGTGTGTAATTGATCTGGGGTTCTAGATCACTTGGGTGTAGAGACTAAGGGGCCGTTCCACTTGGCGATCACAACGATCAAAATGCTCCTTATTTTGGAAGGTTTTCATGTAGGGTTCATTCCTATATCACGAAGAAGTGAGAAGAAATATGGAGTTTTCATGAAAAAGTCGGAAATTAACCCGGTTTTTTCAGGCTTTTACGGCTGACGCTAGGTAAACTATAAGAGATAGAGAATCATAGTCGCAGACAATTTTGTACTGCTCAAAAAGTTCTATGAAAAAGTCCGCGACGGCAAATGTCCAACTGCTGAAGACAACCCACGATAACCATTTTTAACATTTTCAGTTCAATTTAGAATAATGCTCAATTTGAAGAGGGATCCCTCATGGCATGAAATAAATTCATATAAAAATAAATAAGATTGTTATCTCCGGAATTTATTCCTGATGAAAAATGCTTTTACATTATAGTTTTCTTATGGATACTTTAAAAGTTACCGTAGGTTGAACGACTGCGAATTTTAGCGAGAAATTATTGAATCTACGCGAATTCCCTGTGTCACGTAGTCACGTGCCTGTCTCTCCTTCGCTACGAGCTTATGAATGTGGGGTTGCAGGCCGTATCAGTACCGTTTTAAATTGAAATATTATGCGAGCGGAACGGCGGGATTGAGCTAGTATATCATAAATGAATGTCAACTTGGCTTATATCTTCACACAAAATTTGGAAGTGATCGAAATATTATTTTTCTCCATAAACTTCCAATGGACACTCCCGGTGGGACACCTTGTATATTTCAATATCATCGCGCCAATTTGATGTATAACTTGTAAGATAAAGAAAGGTAAAAGAATTGCCACTAACAATACCCTTTGCCCCAAAATGATATGCTTGTGTTAGACATGAAAAAAAGCACTCAAACCATTCGTTCAGTATTCTTGATATTAGCCAATGTGTGAAATTTTCAACATTTTGGCGAAATGTGACAAAAAGTCACTTGTTGAAAATGTTTAATTCGTTTTCTTAATTTTTATTAAATTTGTTTGTTAATCCTTATAAGCATTATATAATTGTCGAAAAATTTGAAATGGTTGAGGTGTTCTGAGGGGGGTAATTAGCTTTCTACTCTATTCTGAATAATTAATTGTACTATTCTTAATAATTATGGAAAGCGAAGAGAATTGGGGTCAATGTGAAATATATGGTTTAATTTGCCAAGAATCAAATGTTCGACAACACATAATGTGGCAATCAATTCAAGCAAAGCTAGAGACAATCTATAATCTAATTGTAAATAAAACTAAGTTAGACTTTTCACGCCCTTCTTGTGAATAGGTATCCTAGTTTAACAGTCTCAATCATCATCGGTCCTCTCAACCCTGTTTAACTAGGATTTTAGTAAATAAAATCATATTATCAGAGACAATGTGATATTACTTGGTTATGTTATTGTTACGACTGACATTTCCAAACCTGACATGTTCGTAAAACTCAGAACTGGGTCCGTGATCCATCACGTGACCTCGATGGATCGAGTTAGTAACCCTTGGTAGGTTTCCGAAAAAGCTTTATGTGTATCGTGAATAAACCTATTCGGTGGTAGGGAATTCGCCTGTATTTGTATTTTGTGTGTGGGCAGGGGCCCCATTATCCTAATGTGCCCAGGGCCTCCAAGAGGTTAAAGACGGCCCTTTTTTTCCGAGAAAATCGAAAATGAAAACAATTCAACCTCTGGTTGATTTTGCCGCCCCCTCAAGCTGACGCCCAGGGTAAGTACCCCGCTGCCCCCTCCCTAGATCCGTGCCTGATACATTTTGTACTGTCCGGGAAGTTAAGAAACTATAGAATCATTGATTTTCTCGACATTTCTATTGCGAGGCGCGAGTACTGCACTGCTCTCCATCCTTTCATAATTTCTATTTGCTGCGCAGTTAACAAGATCCTTCATCAATAAGACTCTTGTTTGAGTCTTCTGTGGCAATTCTGTAGCAATTAAATTTCTTCTACATTATTTTGAGTCAGTTTGCCGTTGCCTGATTTTAGTAAATATTTAGCAAACTGGCTCCTCTTCATACCAACCCGCATATTTTCTTCTAGTTTGAAAGTCCTAAATTCGGACCATAAGGATCGCCCCTTCAAGCACTATTATTTTTTCACCGGATTTCCAATGGTTGGTAAAAGTTGATCCATATTTGAAAGCATCATCCATTAGAAAAATTTTTGTTTGTGCTAATTGTCTCGCTTTTGAAGAATAATTACTCCCCCCCCAGAACACCTACAGCTCTGCAAATTTTTTGATCTATTTTAATGAAATAAAACTAACAAATATACGTATAATACTTATTTCTATTGAATAAAATTAACAGAAAAGTTGAAAAAAAAAACAGGAAAATAAATTAAATCTTTTCAACAAGTGACTTTTTGTCAGATATCTCGAAACAGCAGTGTTCAAAGTTGAAAGTTGAAATTTTACACCTTGGCTTATTAGCCAAGAACACTGACCTAATGGTTTGAGTGTATTTTTTCATGTCAAGCAAAAGCACATCATTTTGGTTGGTGGCAAAGGGTATTTTTAGTGGCAATTCTTTTACGTTTCTTCATTTAACAAGTTATACATCTAATTGCCGCGATATCATTGAAATATACAGGAAACCCCTTAGAAGTAAGTATATGGAGAAAAATAAAATTTCGATCACTTTCAAATTTTGTGTGAAGATGTACGATAGACAATTGGACCTCTATTTATAATATATTTTTTATATCAACAACTTCTGCTCTCATCGAAAATGGTATCAACTTTCTTATTTCTGATGGAACATTCTTTATATTATGACTTTTTCGGATATATCTCCGAATGCCACATTCATTTTATCGTTCCTAATGGCCATCTAAGGAAGGATGCTTTCCAGTTATTCAATGTTTAAAAAACACGTTGAAACGGGTTACCGAAAAGATATTCAACAGCACTCTGTAAAGAGCGTGACGTTTTGATATAATGAGAGTCTCAATGTTAGAATCCAAAATAACCAAAAATTCGATTTTGTCAAATGAAAACTGAATTTTTTCAGTTAAACATCAATTTTTAAGGAAAAAATAAGTGGAATCTCACAGGGTCGTCTATATCCCTATATTTATTTTTGAAAAAAGTCAGAGAGATTCTAATGAAAGGGCGAACATTGATTATATTAAATTTATTCAGGTAGATCCCAATACAAAATAGTCTGGATGAGACACTTAAGCTTAAGCTTGTGTCTCATATATTAAATGCCTCACATATAATATAATGCTCGTAGCTAACAGTTGATATGGTATGGATATGTTCAAAGGATGGAGGAAAATCGGCTGCCTAAGATCTCAATGAAGTGGATACCATCATATCGAAGAAAGCGGGGAAGACCAAAGAGAACAAGAGAGCATAATAAAAGCCATGAATGCCAGAGATCTGAGAGAAGACCAATGGAATAACAGGAGATAGTGGAAGTTGGGCATCGGACAATGACGAAAAACGTTTTAAAACCGATAAATCTTAATATATAGAACTAAGTCGGCCATATTGTTGGTTACACCATTTATAACTCAAGATTGGATGAACTGTTTGTTATGAAAGATTTTTTGTTAGATTCCTCTAAGACGGGGTTAACATAAAATACCATTGAACCCTGAAAAAATTGATGAAATGAAAAAAAAAATAGGAAATAATTTTCTTTCTTGCAAATAACGCCAGTAGATGTCGCTACGGTTATTTGCGTTTTTGGGAAAGTTTTATATTTGATATTAATTCGGTGAATTACATTTTCTAATAATATTAACGCATCTGAGTCCATGTGTTATTATACTTATCTTTCATCCGAACACTACGGAAAATTTTATGATGAAATGTGTTGAACAAATCTCAATTCTACTATTATCGGCAATTTAAACAATTACTGTATATTTTGAGTTGCCTATACGTGCCGATTCACAACGGACAATCAGCAATCTGCCCTATTTAATCTCGCATTCTCGGGAAAAAAAAACTTAAAATGTTGTTCAATGAATAAATTGTAAAATATAGAAAAGTTACCTCTTCACCCCTCAAAAAAGAGAATTCTTTTGATGTATGAATAACAATGTAGGTGATTCATATTTTACTCAACACCAATCTCAGTTATTATTGGTCGTACAAAAACGTTTCAATGTGCAAATTTGAAGTATTTTTCATGGGCATTCATTATTCAGTAGGCATCGAAAACCTGAAAATTTGTTGTGTTTTTTAAATGGTACAATGTATTATAATACATTTTTCTAATCGGTAGAGCTTTTTCTTTTGATTTCAAATATATATATACTTTATTGAGGTTAATTTCGGCAGTGTTTGAAAAATATAGGTATTTTCGTCTTAATCTAAGACAGCTATGTAACGCCACTCGAGAATGCTGTGATTTCTTTAAATCGAAGTTTTATTCTATGGCCTCCTGATACTCTCTACTCAACCTCCTTGGACACTTTCTTATGGGGATATTTGAAATATAAAGTGTATATGGCCCCTCCCCAAAATATTTAAGAGATTAATTTCAGAATAGAGGAAGAAATAATTGAAAACCTCAATATATTCTATAAATGTCGTACAAATGTTTTTGTACGACCAATATTAACTGAGATAGCTATTGAGTAAAATATAAACAATCACCCTGAACATACCTATTTCAATGGAATTAAATTTTTTGTATATTTTGTACTTTTGTACTTTTTGGTATTTCACCTAATTTATTTCCTTCTTAAAAAAAACGATGGTTAGTACAAGTTCATTCATCTCTAAGACGAAACAAAGTTCGCCGGGTCAGCTAGCTTATCTAATTGCCAATTGCCACAATTGGTCCCACCACCATATATATATATATATATATATATATATATATACAGGGTGTTTCATCATAAACTGGACAAACTCATATGACGTATAGAGAACATCGGGAGAATCATTTTTTTCTTATGACATATTTCCCGTTTTCGAAGCATAAGGGAGATACACGGTGTTAAATGTAATTTTCGAGCGTAATTATATTGAGTGTGGTCGGTTATGTATAAGACTGGAAGTAATGGTTTCTTGTCATATCGTAGTACTTTTGGATGCTTCATTCAGAAATGGTGTAGAGCTCCGAAAAAAAAATTACCAAATGGCGGAAAACCTGCAATGTTCGTGATTTTTTTTTTCGGTTGCCCAATTGATTTTCATTTCCTAAATTAGCACAATTTTTAAAGGATATCTGTGAAAAAATTTTTTCAAAAATCGAACACAACTTTTTTTTTACATGTCTACACCGAAAAAAAAATTTCACTGGAAATTGATGAAATTTTTCACGATTGTACTTACTTTTATTCCTAACACGAATATGAAAACAGAATCGAAAAATATCAAACGGATTCGTTTTTACAGCCATTCAAATGTCCCGTTCGAATATCTGAAATAATAAAAAAACATGACACAGCTTGTGTTCTTAGGCCCATAATTTTTGAATTTGTATGTCGAAACATTCCAGATTGCAAAATGAAATAAAAAAAAATCAGTGAAACTTCATTGAGAGTTGAACTCCCTACTCTGAGTTAAGTACCTATTAAAATAAATGTGAAATCTGAATTGAGACTATTCGAAGGTTTTTAATTTTCGTTGCCAAGCAATGGCAGCTCATAGAATTTGACAGAGTATTTGAATTTAACTGAATATAATAATGCAAGTATCTTGAAACCAATTTATGCAGTTTGAGTAGAAATTGGCGGTTAATACTTCCCAGATATTAATGGCATGGCATTATTGCGGAAATTTCTACGAATAATTCCACAATTTCACAAACGTAACAAAAAAAACCTATTAGTATAAAATTTATTCATAATTCGTTCTCAAAAATATTGCCATTTCTCTGGATACACTTTCTCGACCTTTTTGCCACACTATCGACCGCTGAACGAACCATTTCCGGGTTTCGGCGAATCTCTTCGGCGGCTGATTCGATTCTTTGAATCAGTTCTTCTCTCGAAGTCACTGGAGCTCGCTTATCATAAACAAGACTCTTCATATGACCCCAGAAATAAAAATCCATAGGTGTAAGATCTGGAGAACGAGGAGGCCATGCGACAGGTCCCAATCGGCCGATCCATCGGCGAGGGTATTGAGAGTCTAAAAATTCTCGTACACTCCTCACTGTGTGAGCAGGGCAACCATCATGCTGGTACCATATTCCTTGAAAGTGACTCAAAGGAATATCTTTCAATAGATCGGGCAGAGTTTCCCTCAAAAATTGATTATAGCCATTTCCAGTCAATGTTTCAGGAAGAATGTACGGTCCCATACTGAATCCATCCTTCATTCCCGCCCAAACATTGACAGAAAAGCTCTTCTGGCTATTTTTTGCTACTGTTGCATGTGGATTTTCCTTTTGCCATATTATATTATTTTTGTTGTTGAAGAAACCATCTCTGTGGAATGTTGCTTCATCCGTAAACAGTATGAGACGTAGGAAATTCCTATTCTCACGTGTCCTTCTTAAAATAAATTCACAGCAATTCTTTCCTCTTCTCAAAATCACCTTCTTCTAAGGTTTGACATGAACGGTAATGGTACGGATGGTAGCTATTTCTTTTCAAAACTCTGCATACAGTGGATTTAAGCCGAGGCCACATAGAGCGCTACGTACGCTATGTTCGCTTCGTTCGCGATGCATTCAAAAATTATCCTTCTCTATTTTGCACGTAGGCGGCCACACCGACACTGGTACGCTATATTCGCTATGTTCGCGATCTAAGCCACGTGGCCTTATGTTTGATTCTCGGCTATATTCAACACATCGCGAGGGCTGCCGCGGTGATTTTCGCTTCAGTGTAGTGTGATCTGTCGAAGGATAATGTCGCTTTTCAATATCCTTTTCAATAATGCTTAACAATTGGTCAAACTGCTGCGGGCTCATTCGAAAATATTCTCTTAACTTAGATTCATCTTCTAGCAACTGAACTACGAGATGATGAAATTCACCGAAATCCTTTCTCGTTTTGTTCACTGCGTAGATCCATTTTCTTTTACGTTCATTTTTGCACAACGAAAAAACAACAAGCTGTGTCATGTTTTTTTATTATTTCAGATATTCGAACGGGACATTTGAATGGCTGTAAAAACGAATCCGTTTGATATTTTTCGATTCTGTTTTCATATTCGTGTTGGGAATAAAAGTAAGTACAATCGTGAAAAATTTCATCAATTTCGAGTGAAATTTTTTTTTTCGCTGTAGACATGTAAAAAAAAAGTTGTGTTCGATTTTTGAAAAAATTTTTTCACAGATATCCTTTAAAAATTGTGCTAATTTAGGAAATGAAATCAATTTGGCAACCGAAAAAAAAAAATCACGAACATTGCAGGTTTTCCGCCATTTTGTAATTTTTTTTTCGGAGCTCTACACCATTTCTGAATGAAGCATCCAAAAGTACTACGATATGACAAGAAACCATTACTTTCAGTCTTATACATAACCGACCACACTCAATATAATAACGCTCGAAAATGACATTAAACACCGTGTATCTCCCTTATGCTTCGAAAACGGGAAATATGTCATAGGAAAAAAATGATTCTCATGATGTTCTCTATACGTCATATGAGTTTGTCCAGTTTATGATGAAACACCCTGTATATATATAAAGTAACAGTTCTTCCTGAATATCTTGAAAATTTTACATTTTAGATAAAGGGAACCCTTGAAAGACTCCACTTGTTTTTAATTAAAAAATAGATCAGCACCTCAGAGGTAAAGTGTGTTAAGTCACATTTTCTCAGACACGAACTATCTACAATATTGGATTCACATTAGTAAATTCTAGCTAGTGAAACACATTTTTGAATCCCTAGGAAAATCAAGTCTCCAAAGAATGGCAGAAAACATTCTTGGAAACAATAATCGAACTGAAAAATCTCTCTTTTGTCTAATTTTCATATTGTGACTTAACACACTTTACCTCTGGGGTGCTGAGATAGGTGAGTGAAAAAAATACTACTTCTGCGATAATGCATTGCGTCTTCGTTGAATCCTCAGTCTTCTACAAGCCTCAATTTGTAATTTTTTTTCAAAAACCAGTGGATAACTCGAAAACGGCTCTATGGAATGACACATAAAATAAAAATGAATGTGGCATTCAGATATATCCGAAAAAGTCATAATATAGGGGGTGATCCATTAGAAGTAAGAAAATTGGTAGGTACCATTCTCGGTGAAAGCGGAAGTAATTGATATTTAAAAATATGTATATCATCAATGAAGGTCTGCTCGGCTTATATCTTCACATAAAATTTGAAGTGATCGAATAACTATTCTAATGGGAACTCCCGATATGTGGCACTCCGTGTATATATTTTTTGCAAAAAAGTTCACCCTAGGACCGCCCATGCTCTTGGCTACTATTTGCTAAACCTTCCGATCCGTTTCAAGTTTTCAGGCATCTGCCAATAAAAATGATATTGACATAATACATTATTATCTGAATGATTAGGGTTGGGTTTCACAAAACGTTAATTGTGCGATTAAAAAACCTTCTCTGAATTCGAACCAATCGAATCCTTCTTTTTGAAATTTCAACGAATAGCGGTGGCTCCAATTAATTTAACGGTACAATCGTAGTTTTGTGAAACCGACCCATAGTCTTTTGATATCTGCATTGTGCTTAAAATAAGCTTCCTGAGTAGACCCTCTTTAGCCAATGTCGGCAAAATCTTTATGGATTCGATTTGCAATCCGATATTGTCCAGGGAAGTGGACATCCAGTGGTTGAACTCCATGGCTTTTTTTATTTTAAAAGCAAAAAATCGCCAGCATGATTGCTCCTGGTTACGCAACATTCTTTAATGTAGGTATGTATTCGCTTCATTATAAAGAAGCCTATGCTCTTCTACAACGTTGATCAATGCGCAGTCGTGTCCCTTATGAATTTATTTATAAAGATATTTCGCAGCCAAAATACTGCCTACGTTGTCAACGTTGATATTACAATTAAATATTTTCAACAAATACGCGTTGTAAGGGTCTCTATGACGATTATCTCGTGTTTATGTCTTCGCGATAAACCGCATGTTCGTGTGAAAATTGGAGACCATGAGCATGAGGATTCAACTGAGGTGAGGATTGAAGCGTCGTCGATAATTTGGTTTACCATCATCTACTAATGGTGAAACTTCCTGGTACGATTATGGAAAGTAGAATCGACATTTTGTTCCTCTTTTTGCATGAACCATACATTAAGACTTGAATCGCCACATGGGTTGTGAATCATCCATTGGAGTAGGTACTAATTCTCTCAGGGTACCCGCGCACATGCGATTTTCTTTAAGCCCAGTCGTCCACTGGAAGCGTATTTAAGCGGCATCGCGCTCACACGAAACAAGCCTTTTCGTAGCTGCTACAACACAGGCGGCCATGAGCTGCAGGGTTCGTCCACTGGCAGCGGCGACGGTTGCGGCTTCTTGCGTTCCATTCAGTGATATAACCAATTGCCCGATACAAAGACCATAGTTTGTCTTCGAAAATGATATCGTTCGTATTCTTCTAGCATTGAGTGCAATATGCTTTGAATCCGGAGGAATTGTACATTCTAGAGTCAAGTTATTTAGTCAAAAGACGATTTTCAGAACCAGAAAATCCTTGGGAGAATTCAAACATCTCCACAATCAATAATTGGAAAAATATCCTGAGCGATTTTTCAATTACAATGGGAAGAAGCAAAGAACATTTCTGAATGTATTTGAGAAACGATAAAACTTCATAGGGACAACACTTCGAACTCTCAAGCTTTGTAACATTTCGGAGTTTATATCAGACTCCCTTTTCAGACAATTTCTCAACATGAGCTTCACGGAATCTTGAGAATTTTTCATTTCTCAATTGACATTCGGCAATACATGATGATCATAGATTAATATTAATAACTATGATGGTGAAATTGCTACTTCATTTCAAAATTCCCTGAAATTATTTTCATTTTCAACAGATCATTCCAAATACGATAAACACCCACCGAACAATTTAACAGATTATCAGTTTCAGCCAACGATATCCAAGCCGACTCCTTGTTTTTTTTTATAACTGTCAGGTTCCATCATTAGATTTTTCGTGTTATTCCAATCCATCATGTGATCGCCTGTATTGGAAGTCACATGATCGCGATCTACCAATATCTCTACATTTTATGTTATTCTAATTTTCTAATTTCGAAAGATGTTGATGTTTCTCCTGTATAGGTTTTTCCACAGATACAGGGAATATTGTAAATACAACTTTTTTAACTCCGGTCCCTATTCGAAGTTCTAGTTTTTGTAAGTTCAGATCTTAAATCATTTCGTGTTTTGAAAACGGTTCTCATATTGAATTTGGAACCAATTCTTTGAATTTTTTCCGAAAGTCCATGAACATGAGAAATCAAATTCAATGACATGTTTATTCTTGACGGTTTCTTGTTGGTCCCTGATTATCATTATACTCTCTAAATTTGAAATAATTTTTTTTTAATGAAAGTCGCTGGATATTTATTATCATCAAGAATACTTTTAATGAAATTAATTTAATTATTTCATTTGTAGATGAAATTAAATGATCCCCACCGTAAAGTGTTTTTATAATACCTGTTTTAACCCTCATTTGACTGATTAGAATATATATTTAGATATCGATTGTTGTGTGACTTTTTTCTGAAACCACTTGATTTTTCTTTGCCATGTTGTCAAATCACGAAAACTTCATCGACATAACGTCATCAAGTCTTTAGGCATTGCACCACAGACTTTTCATCACACAAAATTTGACATCAAGATTTCCTTGAATTTCATTCATATGAGAGGCAAGTGTGTTCAGAAAAAAAGACACACACCAATCGATATCAAATGAGTGTTAAAACAGCTTTTATGAAAACACTGTATGATAGAGATCATTTAATTCATCTACAACTGAAAAAAGAAATAATGAAATTAATTTAATTAAAGATATTCTTGAGGAGGATCCATGTCCAACGAATTTCATACGAATTTCTCTACGCGGAAAGGATTTTACTTCGTAAGCGCTTCGAGCGTACACGCGGTACAGATCCCATTTCTGGCGGATCGAGCGGCGAAGCTCATAGCCGCTCGTATACGCCCGCTCGAAGTCGCCTGTAGTGGACGCAGTTGCATTGGAATACATTGCTTGGGATTAGTAGCAACTTGCAGCACGTTTAGAACGCTCGAAAACGCTTCCAGTGGACGACCGGGCTTAGTCGCAAAAATGAAACCCATACATTAAAATGGGAATGCACGCGCATGCGACTAAATAAACGCCTCGACCAAACAGTCGCATTTTCGAAGCCACGCGATTGTCCCAGAACAGAATGAGTCAAACTTGCGACAATTCAATCGCAATCAAAGGCGCACCCAGTGTTAGTTTTTGGGGGCTCCACCAACATGCATTTTTGAAGTATGACAGAAAGTCTCAATTTTTCTTCAACAAAAATGAATCTCGGGGGGGGGGGGGTCTGCAGCCTCTTGGCTCCCCCCCTGGGTGCGCTACTGATCGCAATTCAGTTGCTGCCGAAGTCCGGACTTCTCTGTGTGAATGTGAATTCTTTTTTTTTTTTGGGGGGGACTTTATAAGGTCCTATTGTTAATATTATTTGGCTCGTGATAGTAGAGTTACAATGCAAGCGGTTTCCATGAAAATCTATGTTATTACTGAATGTAGGTGCGATTTATTAGTCGCAAGTGCACGCATGAAACATTTTCGAATTTGTTTCATGGCGATTGCGATTATTCAGTCGCGCGACAAGAAATCGCAAGTGCGCGCCTAGGCTTAATAAACAGTCGCATTTTTGAAGCGATTCGATTGTCCCAAATCAGAAAGAGTTCGAACTTCTCTCCTGTGAGTGTGAATTCTTTTTTTTTTTTGGGGTACTTTATAAGGTCCTATTGTTGATATTACTATGCTCGTAATAGTAGAGCTACAACGCGAGCGGTTATCAGGAAAATCCATGTTATTACTCACGGTAGTTGCGATTTATCAGTCGCAAGTGCGCGCATGAAACATTTTCGTCAACACTATTTCTTAATTCATTAGAAATCTTCATTGACAACACAATGAGCACTGATGGTCAGAGATTTTATGACAACATAACGGAAATCTATGGTAAGAGGATGGTTCATCTGATGAAGTCTTGGCAAAATCTGAATGAGAAATTGACACATTATAGAAATCATAAAAAGTTTTTGTTATCATGTAAAAATTATAATATTGTTCCCAATCACATATATAACAGACAGTGAATTTAAGTCATTATGTTAGATTGTAATAACTCTTATGCTACCAAAATCGATAATATTCTTAATAATTTTAAAAACAAATTATTACGTTAGGGGTGAATTATACAAATTGATTCTTGCGAATCTGAATTGGTAACATTGAAGGAAACTCAGAACGAACTATCGCAGAATATTTCTACTATCACCGAACAGATCTTGAACCTCAGACCTCATCAATCACCACCCACTACTTCATCTGAAATGATCGTTCCTGAAGTTCTAGATCGGATGAAGCGTTCTTATAACCTGGTCATATCCAACGTTCCTGTGTCCGATGAGCCTTCAGACTTAGCTTCTATTTCTGCTATTGTCAATCACATCAAACCTTCCTCTAGTCAACATATTTCCAACGTTACTAGATTACCGGCCAAGGACTCCACTCGCTCACCTTGGGTAAGAGTTACATTTTCCAATCCTGAAATAGCGCAGATCATTCTACGCAATAAAGTTTCATTAGTCGGTAACCCTCGTTTCCGAACGATAAAGATCCAGGATGATAAAACTAAAGGCCAGATATCACATCTGAACATACTGAGGGAGGAACTTAAGAGACGGCAGGACGCTGGTGAAAAGAATCTAACCATTAAATACATCAAGCAAGTCCCTACTATAGTCACTATTTCTCCGGTGTCAACTAAACGATCTTCAAAAAACTGAGCGAACTACATTCCTGGCATGTCATCTACACGAATATTCAATCTTTACCGTCCAAGTTAACCGAGCTCACATCTTTCGTACAGCTGCATAAACCCTTTATAATCTTCATCTGCGAATCTTGGCTCTCTCCACGAGTCACGAATTCGGTAATCCATATTCCTAATTACACAATTTTCAGAGAGGACAGCCGAGAAACACCTGGATATCGAGGTGTATGCATTTACTTACACAAACATATAACTGATTCATACAAAATCGAATCCTCGCATTATGACTGGGCCGATATCAATAACATCTTTCTTAAAATTTCCAACCCCCAATTTTCGCTTCTCACCGGTTGTATATACAGACCTCGTCCTTGTGATGCTGACCTATGCTGCGCTAACCATCTGGCCTCACTAGCCTCTAATCACGCAAATACATTGATTGTAGGGGACTTCAATTGTGCAGACCTAAAATGGCCACTTTTACAACTACCTTCTCCGTCGTCCCCATCCTACCCATATGCTGAGCTGGCAATTGGTTCCGGCATGCAACAAATCGTTGAGAGTCCCACCAGGTACAGAAATGGCCAAACTCCGTCGTTACTGGATTTGATATTCGTTTCCGATCGTCAATTCACTTCAGATCTTAAGCATCTTCCCCCATTTGGCAAATCCGATCACGTAACCATATCTACCGAAATACAGTTCCGCCCTTCCATAACCACAAGTCATCAGTACAGGACTTTTCGCAAGCTGAATTTTGAAGGTATTTCCAATGAGCTGGAGATGCTTGACTGGAAATCATTCCTTAAACCTCTGGATGACATCGAGTTGGTGTGGGGTAGGTTTGTCGATACCGTCAACGAGATTGTTGCTCACAATACCCGAGTGGAGAATGTAAGGCACAACCCTATTAAGCCGTGGATCAATGATAGATTTAATAAGAAGAAAAAAGCTCTCTGGCAAAGCTATCTTAGATCAAGATCGATGCATGATTATCAAGCTCGCCGTAATTTCTCTAATCACGTCTCCCTGTCGCTGCATCAATCTAAAACCAACTTCGAAAACACTTTGGCATCATCCAAGAACAAGAAGAAACTCTTTAAGTATATCAGGTCCTCCTCCAACTCCAATGTAAGTCTTCCACTAGTCAGGAACCTTTCTGGTGATATCTGTGGCAGCCCCGGAGAGTCAACTGATGTCTTGGCTGAGGTTTTCTCTCACGCTTTCTCGCCCGAATTGCCCGGCCCAATGCCTTTACCTAAGTCACCTCGTTCTCATTTCGATATTTCCAATATCGAAATAACCGAAGACATTGTTAGCATGCATCTTTCCGGATTGAACTCTTCCTCGGCACCTGGTGGTGATGGAATGTCAACACTTCTCTTAAAACGCTGTGCCAGTGCATTTGCAGCACCTCTCAGTATCATATTTCGAGGCTCATTATCTTCCTCTTCTCTTCCTTCTGACTGGCTATTCGCCTGTGTAACCCCTATCTTTAAAAAAGGAGACAAGTATTCACCTCATAATTACCGCCCCATTAGCCTCCTATCAGTCGTTTCCAAAGTATTGGAGAGAATAATTTGTGACCAGATTCTGAGGTTTTCCCTCGAACATAAGATAATACCGGACCAACAACATGGATTTGTTCCGGGGCGTTCAACTATTACAAACCTTCTCTCCTGTTTGTCTGACTGGACCAAGTCGTTGGACGCCGGTCAGCCTGTAGACGTGATTTACCTCGACTTTTCGAAGGCGTTCGACAGGGTTCCACACGGTCGACTCCTAACTAAACTCGATCACCTGGGGATCAGGGGGGGACTGCTGAATTGGATGAAGGCTTTTCTATCGAACCGCTCGTATCGCGTTCGTGTCGGAAGCGAGCTTTCTACAAGGCCTTGGCGGGTATTCTCTGGTGTACCCCAGGGTTCTGTCATGGGTCCCCTCTTATTTGTTTTGTATGTTTCTGACTTGCCATTTCACCTGAGATCTGCTTCATCCTTTTTCGCCGATGACCTCAAGTTGTACAATTCACCAACTTCCAACCAGTCAACACTTCAAGATGACCTGGACAGCCTTAACTGCTGGTGTGACACTTGGATGCTCCCTCTCAACACAAGTAAGTGCTCCATTTTGCACATCGGAAAAAATAACCCTCGTCGTTCATACAACATAGGCGGTCATGTTCTGTTACCCGTTTCCCAAATTTCTGATCTTGGTAGCATAGTCTCGGACGACCTCAGCTGGCGTAGCCACATCGAGAATATCTCGTCCAAGGCCAAACAACTAACTTATATGTTCTACAGATCTTTTAAGGGTTGCAACGAAAGAACTTTTGGTATTATTTTGAAGACCTACATCCGCCCCACCCTCGAATATGGAGGTCCGGTTTGGTGGTGTACAACGAGAGGCGAGGTAGACCTACTCGAGACCACGCAGAGATGGGCCACTCGTATTGGCTGTGGACCTATTCGACCGACTTATCAGCAGCGACTGAGATCCATGGGGTTGACATCCTTTGAGGAAAGGAGAGCTCGCGGGGACCTGATTTACTCATTCCGTGCTATTCGCGGATTGTTGGGTGACAGAGTCGGTAACATGTTCACTCTGAATAACAACCATCTTAGAGGTCACGACTACAAACTGAAACGTGAAAACTTCAGAACCATTCAGCGTCAGAACTTTCTACCAAATAGAGTTTTCGGTGCCTGGAACAGTCTTCCAAACTCCGTTGTGCAGGCCCCATCAGTTAACGCTTTCAAGAACCGATATGACGCATGGAAATCAGCTCATCGAGGGCACTAATCTGCAGTCTGGATATATTTACATATTTTTTCTTTTTTTTGTTGAATAATTAACTTTTTTGTTTTCATTCTCAATATCCCACTTTTATTGTGTATGCGTACCAAACTCTGTATATTCTTTTTGAGTTTATAGGTTTCTTAACCTCAACTCTTGTAATATTGTATAATAATAATAATAATAATAATAATAATAATAATAATAATAATAATAATAATAATAATAATAATTCAAAGTTGCTCTTTTTGAAAAAGAGCTTATAAGCGTTCGTTCAGACATATCACAGATTGTACTACCTGAGATTATCGATTCTTTCGCTACTCACCCAGAATTGTTTTACATTAAAGGAATTTACTAAATATAAGAAACGTCAGTTAAGGAAGTTCTTGTCATTGAGACGTGTTTGTGAGATGAACTTTTCAACTGATTTAGAGGATTAATGGTTTGTGAACCTTAGTGATGTAACATTCCCGCCTGATTTTCAAAATTTTCTTAGTCTAGGGAAAAATTTCAAAATACCGTACAACAGAAAAAACCCTTGAAACAGCTGATCATTGATATCCAGTATATTTTATCTTCACAGAATGATGATGATTATGATGTCGATGAAAGGAGAAATAGGATCATTAATATTGTAACGAAGCACATTCATTTCGAAGCTAACAATTGAAGAAAACAAAACGAATTCATGTTGATACATGTGAAGAAATCCAAATTATTTCTAAAAATCACCATAATCTTCTCATTCTTGAATCTGACAAGTGACAAGGGAAACTCTACCGTTGCCATGACTAAAACAGATTATGAATCTAAGGCGATGCAATGGTTTGATGACGCATCAACATATGAAAGATTGTCGTCGGATCCAACCCTTAACATCCAGAGTAAAATTAATAAAATAATTTCTCGTTTATACAAGATTGATCATATAGAACAATAATCTTATAGTTTCTTCAGATGCAATAATGGTATTTGCCCCAAAATATATTTTTTGCCAAAAATACACAAATAAAATTTTCCTTAACGACCAATTGTCGGTTACATTGGTTCGCCTTTAAATAATTTGGGAAAGTTTTTGTCTAAATTACTTTCTCATGCTTTTGTTAAGAACGAATATCACGTCGTGAACTCCTTCGAATTGGTTAATGAATTA
Organism: Hippodamia convergens; assembly: GCA_038502775.1. Taxonomy (NCBI): domain Eukaryota; kingdom Metazoa; phylum Arthropoda; class Insecta; order Coleoptera; family Coccinellidae; genus Hippodamia; species Hippodamia convergens. The sequence continues at coordinate 112,789,039 of CM076607.1, forward strand.
TCTGATGGACAGTGGCGGCCTTAGGGGGTGGCGAACGAGGCAGTCGCCCGGGTTCGTTAACCAATACATTCATTCAAAAAAACATTGTGGTTTTTGAATATTGCTCCTTGTCGGAACGTCCAAATATGTAATTGAGGCACCAGATGTCTGACCCACCAGATCAGTAGAAAGAATAAAATGTAGAATCACACAACACAATTAGGGTATTTAGGTACAATGTTTACTTATCCCAAATGTTGGAACCTCATAAAATATTTATAGCCCTGTTGACCCTTCTTCGGCGGTCCCTTTGAAATTTTCATTCAATTATCGTCTTATGCACGAATTCATTCCATTGTAGTGAATTACGAAAGGAGGAGCGCAAAATCTCAAAAGTATCCAAGTTGCACAACACTACCACGAATTGTTCGGAGCTTCAGGGCTTGATACAACTTGGACTTGACGCCTTCAATCAAACTGACCACTAGTGGCTCCTCTATTACTCGGGCAATCCCAGAAAAAGTCATATATGGTGGATTTTGCAGAGAAATTTTCGATACAAATATTGTAAGATACCACTGTTTTCAATAGAAATATGCATACAAGATGGTGACATTTCCCATGGAACTTTCTATTCTGTTCATCTGGATCATAAAAATAAATAGTTCAATTTTTATGATCTTCTCTTCGAAACCGAAAATTTAATGCAAATACAGCTGAGATTCAAGAACATTTCATTGTTTTTCTAGCTATCGAAAAAAACCACAGCTGAGAGTTTGACTGATTACATGATAAAAGAATTAGAGCAGTTGGTTATATCATTGCAAAAATACAGAGGTCAAGGATATAACAGCGGAGTCAATATACATGATGAAAAAAGTGATGTCCTGAACCGTTATTCTTTAAATGAATCCACTTGCTTATTTTTTACCTTCTGGGAGCTGGAATCTCATCCTAGGAGATGCAGCACCGTCTTGTATCCAAGCAAAATCTTTATTTGTTTTGTTTTCTACAAAGGTTGTATACTCTGTTTGCCGGCTCAACTCAGAGGTGGGCGATTTTAAAGGATCACTAAAACCGCTTTGTGAAACTAGACTCACGAAGGAAAATGAGCCTAGCGAAAACCTCACTCCCAGGGAAATTATTATTCCTATAATTCCGATGATCCCAAAAGATATGCCATTTGAGTTAAGGAGAATTCCATTTCCAATTTGTCTAGCGTTTGCTATGACAATTAACAAATCCCAAGGCCAATCCTTGAGTGTGTGTGGCATAAATCAAGAAAATAGTTGTTTTTCTCATGGCCAGAACCCATCAAAAATATCAGATACGCTGATGATACAGCCATTCTGGCAGAGAATATAGAAGACCTTCAAACATTGGTAAATCTAGTGAATGAAGCAAGTCGTAGAAGAGGTCTCAAAATCAACACTGCGAAAACAAAGTGGATGGCAGTTGGAAAAATAAATGTATGTCGATGGTAGGTTTGGGTCGGTGGGAGACCATTTCAAATATCTGGGCAGCTGGCTTAATGCGGGTGCGGACTCTGATGAAGAGATAAAAACACGGATTGAAATATCACGGAAGGCCTTCATGACATGGAAACCAGTGCTATGTAATAGAAATCTGTCAATGCATCTTCGTAAAAGAGTCTTAAGATGTTATGTGTGGTCTGTCCTACTTTATGGTTGCGAGACATGGACACTAAAGGCCACAATGATGAACAGAATAGAAGCGTTTGAACTCTGGTGCTATCGCCGGATCCTAAAAATATCGTGGGTCTCGCACACTACCAACGAGGATGTCCTCAGAATGATGGATACGGAACGGCAACTGCTGAATATCATAAAGAAGAGAAAAACGGAGTACTTTGGACACATAATAAGAGGATCTTAATACCAGCTGTTGCGCCTCATAATACAAGGAAAAGTGGAAGGTAACAGGTGGATAGGACGAAAAAAACTATCCTGGCTTCGCAATATCAGGCAATGGTGTGGTCTTTCGGCCGAGGAACTATTTCGCGCAGCAGCCGATAGAGAAGGATTCTAAAATATCGTATCTATGATGATAGCCAACGTCTGAAGACAAAAAAGGCACCAGAAGAAGAAGTTGTATGTTGCGTGTTCACGAGTCGGCAAATCTTCTGCTCTCATTATTCTCGCATCCGGGAAAAAAGGTACTACAATGAGACATTTTTTAAATAACAATAAGGTACCGCTTAAATAAAGTGGAGTCTTTTCATGTAAATAACAATGTACATACCTACCTATTTCAATGTAATTAAATTTTTTGTATATTTTGTACTTTAATTTTGCCTAATATACCTCCTACTTGACAAAATACCAATGTTTTGTTGATACAACTTTATGTATCTCTGAGGCGAAACAAAGTCCGCCGGGCCAGCTAGTCAGTAATAATTTCATGCTCCCCCAACTGACCATGCTAGTTTCTTGTCCTTCAACTTTCGGTTCGAGGCCGAATCTCTACCTGTTCTAGCGGTTGGGTCAGCTTGAGGGTATACGTTCATTTCGAACGAATGCTAAACTTGGCATCATGGCAAAATATCGAACAATATGTGTTTCCATCATAGACCTCCTAATGAGAATGAAATTTTGATATTATTCAGTCTATGCTTCTGATAATTCTGACATATTTCATGGTTTGACTTTGGACAATACGTTGAATTAGATTCTCCAATTTTGGTTCCATTTCTCAGTGACAAAATCTAATATCATTTCTCCAACCTCATGATAAAAGATCTCTGAGCCTGGGAATTGAAAATGGTATTCATTTCGATGATAACTATTTTGAATTCATCTATGTTTCAGAAATGTTCTCGATGTGGCCTCCGTAAAGGCAAAGAATTTTCTTTTTCTTAAAAAAACATCTGGCTTCACAGTCACAAAAAGAATTGGGCGTTTTCCATCACTTTGAGAAACTAGCAAGCGGGCCCTGAATAGAGCCACTGCTAAAAACTCATTCAGTGAAAGAGGAAGTACAGATTTCTTTTTTTGCATTTGATTGGAGATGTGAAACTTCATTTTGACGCAATTGGATGTCACCACCTTAGTACCTTGTAATATTTTACTCATTACTTCACAACCAATTGCTTCAAATTTCGAAGTTTTTTTATGAAGATTTTGTCCTGAGATGTGCGGGATACTGATGAGGCCAAACAAGGCCGAAACCGGTATATCTCTCATCTCAGTGACAAAATCTAATATCATTTCTCCAACCTCATGATAAAAGATCAGATAATTTCTTCCAACAAATATATACCTACACAGAGTGTCCCACCGTGAGTGGGAAGATTATGTAGAAATAATCATTCGATCACTTTAAATTTTGTGTGAACGAGTGTGTGAAGATAAAAGAGTCTTCATTCATGATATATTTTCAAATATCAATGACTGCTTTCACCGAAAATGGTATCAACTTTTTTATTTCTAATGAAACATCCTGTATCTTATGACTTTTTCGGATATATCTTTGAATGCCACATTCATTTTGGGTTCTATTTCCTATGGCCATCTAGAGCCTTTTTCGTGTTATCCACTGTTTTTTGAAAAAATACAAATTGAAGATAGTAGAAGACTGAGGAATCAACGAAGGCGCAAAGCGTTTCCTTTGTCTAAAATGTACCATTTTCGGGAAATTCAGTAATAACTGTTAACTTCGAGCATAATATTGCATGAGGTATTGAATATAATCAATGTTCGCCCTTTCATTACAATCTAGGGAACTCTTGAAAAACTCCATTTATTTTTTCCCTACAAATTGATATTTGAGTAAAAAAAATCTGTTTTCATTTGAAAAATATCGAATTTTTGGCTATTTTGGAATTCCAACTTTGTTCTTTACAAAGTGATGCTAAATATCTTTTCGGTAACCTTTTTCAAAAATCGGATCTGAGAAAATGCATTTCGCTTTCATTGGATCTTCAGTGATCTATTACAAGCCTTAATTTGATTTTTTTTCAAAAAACAGTGAATAACTCGAAAACGGCTCTAGATGACCATAGGAAACAACATAAAATGAATGTGGCATTCGGAGATATATCCAAAAAAGTAATAATATAATATAAAGGATGTATATATAAGAAAGTTGATACCATTTCCGGTAAGGCAGAAGTCTTTGATATTTAAAAATCTATACTAATATTATAAATGTGAATGTCTGTGTGTTTGTTTGTCCTCTATGGATTCAGGAACCAGATGACCGATTTTGATGAAACTTTCACTACAATGTAGAGAATTTATTTTGGGAGGTTTTCATGTAGGGTACATTTCTATATCACGAAGAAATGAAAAAAAAAACGAGTTTTCATGAAAAAGTCGGTAATTAACCCAGTTTTTTCAGGCTTCTACGGCCGACGATAGGTAAACTAAAAGAGACAGAAAATCATAGTCGCAGACAATTTTTTAGTGCTCAAAAAGTTCTATAAAAAAGTCCACGACGGCAAATGTCTAACTGCTGAGGACAACCCACAATAACCATTTTTAACATTTTCAGTTCAATTCAAAATAATGCTCAATTTGAAGAGGGATCCCTCATGGCATGAAATAAATTCATATAAAAATAAATGTGATTGTTATCTCCGGAATTTATTCCTGATGAAAAATGCTTTTCTCTATTTCAGTATCGTAATGAGTTCATTACAGTACTAAAAGTAGTGCTGTAATGAAACTCATTACAGCATCGTTTTCAGTTATATTTTTCGTTTTATGGTTGTCAGTACTGACCTCCGATCGAATCAAGTTTCGAATTAAATCAATTCAAATTCCGTGATCTGTCAAATTTCGTATGTCACACCAACTGCCAAGATACAATACAAAAGTCACTAATCTGAATTTTCATTTGAATTTCGAGAGTATTTCACAAAAATTGACTGAAATAGAGAAAATACCGTCTAATACTCGTTGCAGAAGGCAATTCCAACACTCATGCTATCGAAAACTCGCTCCTTCGTCGCTCGTTTTCGAACTTCGCATTCGTGTTGGAATAGGAGCTCATTCTGCAACTTGTTTTAGAATATACTATTACATTATAGTTTTCTTATGGATACTTTAAAAGTTACCGTAGGTTGAACGACTGCGAATTTGAGCGAGAAATTATTAAGGGCCGGTTTTATAAAGGATAGTTGACTGCCGGTGGACTCAAACCGATAGTCAACTGTCAAATTCCGTATTATAAACGTCAAACTAATGGTTGAACTCGGAGTCGACCGGAAGTTGACCCAACCGCTAGAATAGGTAGTAGTTCGGCCTCGAACCGATAGTTGAGGGGCCAAGAAACTAGCATGGTCAGTTGGGGGAGCATGAAAATATCATTCATTTGTCATATTTCAGACTTCATCCATTTGAAATTTCAATCATTTGTAATTTGTGTTGTGTTTCGAGTCATTCAATGTTGTTTCGAGAATTTTTTACAACGGATGCATTCATTTGGTGTTCAAAACAATTAATTTTATTTCATTATGTTATAAAAAAAAAAATATTTTGCATTTATATTTATGAATACATTGATGTATCACAACCTTACCTAAAATAAATTTTAAAAATCAGAAAAATCCATATATATGTTGTTTTTTTTCGTAAGACATGAATTCTTCATCACATGCATAAAAAAATTTCAATATAAACATTAAAATTTTTTTCGTTTTCAACATTTTCAAGTTTATGTTGACGAGTGATATTTTGAGTTTATGATTGAATATAAAATATATTAAATAAGTTTGCCACATGATGTTGAAAAAAATTAATTAAATGCAAGTGTGAAAGAATTCATGGCCTACTATTAAAAAAACAAACAAATATGAATTCTTCTGATTTTTGAAGCTAAAATGTATTAAAGGTTAGGTTGTGATACATCAATGTATTCAGAAAAATAAATGCAAAAATTTTACGTTAAAAAATACGGGGTGTTCCATCGTAAAGCCTCTTTTTCCTTCGGAAACAAATGCATATTATATAAATTAATGCTTTTTTATTATCAGAACGATTGACTATCAACAAAATATTACAAGGAATTCAATGAAAATAATGAGTGGGTTCGATACAATGATGGTAAAATTATTTGAAATTAAAAAAAACCCAAATTCTCCAAGAATTCAGTTCAAACGCCGTGTGTCTTGCCCCGAATCACGTGACTTTCGTATTCGTTCCCAGCCTTACGACCGCATTTAAAGGTTAGACTCCTTCCAGCTGTCATTAGTTCACTGCGGAACTGAACGAGCTGTGTAGCCAACTGAAATAAATCGGCTTCAACCGATAGTTGGTCGATCGACACCCCAAATATTTTTATAATACCCGATGAGGTTCAACCTGTAGTTGACTCTCAATTGGCAGTTGATGGACTGTCGGTTCAACCGTACTTTTATAATACCGGCCCTAAATCTACGCGAACTCCCTCTGTCAAATAGTCACGTGCCTGTCTCTCCTTCGATACGCGGTTATGAATGTGGGGTTTCAGGCCCTGCCCTATCAGTGCCGTTTAAAATTAAAATATTTTGCGAGCGGAGCTGCGGGTTTGAGCTAGTATATCATAAATGAATGTCAATTTGGCTTATATCTTCACACAAATTTTGGAAGTGATCGAAATATTATTTTTCTCAATGAACTTCTAATGGACACTCCCGGTGGGACACTCTGTATATTTCAATATCATCGCGCCAATTTGATGTATAACTTGTAAGATAAAGAAAGGTTATAATTTTGCCACTAAAAATACCCTTTGCCCTCAGAACGATATGCTTATGTTTGAGATAAAAAAAAGCACTCAAACCATTCGGTCAGTATTCTTATCTTGAAATTAGCCAATGCGTAAAATTTTCAACATTTTGGAGATATGTGACAAAAAGTTACTTGTTGAAAATGTTCAATTTATTTCCTTGATTTTTATTAAATTTTTTGGTTAATCGTTATAAGCATTATATATTTGTTAGTTTCCATTTCATAAATGGATTGAAAAATTTGAGACGGTTGAGGTGTTCTAGGGGGGGGGGGGGTAATTACCCTCTCTACCTCCCCCCCCTTAGGACCGCCCTTGTCCGGGATTAAGCAACACGTATGCGAATCTGTCGCATCATGAGAGCAAATTTACAGATAATCTCAATTCTTCTGATACCGTTTTATGAAGTTAGGAATCGTCGTGCGGAAAGATGGCTACGTAAATCTTTCTTGTATCCAAGACAGATAATAAGTTGAAGAAAAATTATTAACGTTATCGTTATCCACCAATCTCCAGAAAATGGGGAAGTTATCAAAACTTTTTGCGAAAAAAATTGAATAATTTTTTTTAACCAGAGATGGTTTAGTGAGAGTAATAAAAATTGTGTAAAAAAATAAATAAATATGGGCTGAAATCGCGATGCGTAATCACATACTCGCCCTGCAATTAAAAAAAAACCTGTTTCGAGAATCGGTAATATTAGACAGATTCATAAAACATTAATTATGTTGGAAACGGTACACGTTCGATGAACTAATGTTGGTGTCATTGATAGTATTTGATCTACTCTATCGTGGTGTGTCGTTTGATTGACTAGTTCTGGGAAATTCTGTATTATTTAGAATAATTTATCAGAGATTTTTATGGATTACTTCACTGTTATAAATATTCAATCTAGTCAATATCCGTTATCCACGAAAATGAAGAACACCACAAGTATCACAATATATGTATGATACTAACTTCACGTCTTCAGAATTTCTTTATTAGTGTATTTACTTTCTTAGTAGTCCATGGATATATGAAAATTTAATTTTACTTTTGACCAATTTCACCTACGTTTGAATTAAGAGGTTCTTTGACAACGACAGTGTTTACTATGATTTTCTTTTGAAGTGACTTCGAGTAACTGTTAGGCCCTAGTTTTAAATATTTTTTCATCAAGTATAACAGCTTCTACAAGGTAGTCAGATTTCGATGATTTAGTATGTACTACATCTCTTAAATTAAAAGAGATAAAAAGTAATATACAGGGTATCACAAATTGCTTGATTTTGGCTGGTTCCAGTACTTTCAGACTAAATAGGTAAAGACGTTGAAAGGAGTCCTGGGCTCGATTTCCGTGAAAACACCAATATTTAGAACCGCTTCACGATATCTTCATTTGATTTGAAGATATAACAAAATTTTAAAATTTTTTTCGATTTAGAAAATGTGCCATAACTTTTTAATTTCCTAAAATATCTGAAAAAGATAAAAACTTTCAACAAGCACTTTTTCACTTAGAATTTTTTTATGCTATAAGATGAACAAAAATGCTTTCGTATTTAAAATAAAAAATTGTTTTTTCCACTAGAAAAAAATTTGATATAGTTTCGTATTTCCGGTGAAAAAGCGCTTCTAGAAAGATTAAATCGTTTTCAGATATTTTCGTAAATGAAAAAGTTATGGCACATTTTCGAAATTGATAATTTTTAATAATTGAAAAAAAATAAGGATATCGTGAAACGGTTTTCACTAATGGTGTTTTCACGAAAATCGAGCCCAGGACACCTCTCGAAGTTTTCACCTATCTGGTCAAGAAGTACCTAAAACAGTCAAAATCAAGCAATTTGGGATACCCTGTACATGTCATGTTTTCTTTTTTCGAGAAAAAAAATTTGCTGAATACCGCAAGTCGATACGGTGTTCTCGTGCTACAAGGTGATTTTGGAATTCGGCCCATTATTATAATTCGCTATAACTTCCGAAGTATTGCCACTAAACTATCGTGATAAAAACATCCTCAGGGCAATTATTTCGGTACATTTCATCGGTGCTATCGAAATTTCAATGCTGCCTCGAATGGAAAGTTTATTGTGTTTTGATATTTTTCAATAGAATTTTCTAGATATATAAAATTATAAATAAAATGATATACTTCCGAGTTTCAAATTGGAATATATGGATTGTGATAGGTAAATCAAATGAAAGGTAATAATTTGATTACCTAATCAGTGATGTGGCTAAAAGAAAAATTGGATGTATCACAATCCATTGAAACAATGAAAAAGGGTATTATTAGTGCCCGCTGAGGGCACTCGAATATTTTTTTTTTATTTATAAAAATTCGCTTCAACCACAAGGGTTATTAGCGATGGAATATTAATGATACATAATAAATTAACACTAAATTAAATAATTTTTGTCAAATGTACACTGTTGAGAAAGTTCATAATATTTTTAACTTCACACTTTTCCATCAAAATGTCTTTCAAAGTCCCCGTTATGAGATGTCTTGTTCTTTCCTCTTGGTATGTTGGACATTCACACAGGATATGTTTGACACTTTGTATAACGTTACAGTCTTCACAGGTTTCTTGGGTCCGGGTGATGAGGTGTTCGTGTGTAAGTCTAGTATGGCCGATACTACGATTTTGGGATATTTTTATAAGGTACTATGAATTTTTCAACTTCTGCTAGCTTAGTTGTGGATGAGTTCCATTCTGCTTGCCATAGTTTCTTTTGAATTTCTTGAAGAAAAGGTGTCAGATCAGTGTGTATGTTATATGGAACACTTTCAGCGTCTGTGTTGGTGATAGAGGTCTTAGCTAGATAGTCGGCTCGCTGATTACCCCTAATCCCTATGTGTGATGGAATCCACATGAATTTAATTTTCCTTCTGTTGGGATTTGCAATACTCAGTTCTTTTTTAATCCTTGTAAGAATTGGGTGGTTAGTGTATACCTCTTGCGTGGCGTGTAATGAGCTGAGGGAGTCGGTAATGATGACGCATTGTCGGTGGTTTTTATCATTGCAAAACTTTAGAGCTTTTCATATAGCATATAGTTCACCTGTGGACACTGTAGTTGTTTGGGGTAGTCTAAAAGTGCTTTTGTGGTCGTTCGTAATGAATGCAGCGCCAACTCCTTGATTTGTCTTAGACGCATCTGTGTATAAATGTTTGTAATCTTGGTATGTTTGTAGGTGGTCATTGAAGATTCTTCTAATCGTATCATGGTTAATTTCTGTTTTTTTCAAGTATGTGAGGTTATAATCGCATTCAGGCAGAGGAACTATCCAGGGTGGTGGATTGTGGGGATTCGATGTCTTGATCATAGTTGGTATTGAAGTGTTGTATTTTATTAGATATTTGTTCAGTCTTTCATAAAATGGTGGATCGGTCCTGGGATTTCCAAGGTATGTACTTTTGAAACGATTAGCTACTACATTATGGAGTACTGGATTGGATGGGTTCGCTGAAACTGACATTGCGTATTTGATGGTAAGGAACTGTCTTCGTGACTCCAGCCTCACATTGGAGGCTGCTGACTGGGCTTGTGCGGTATGCTCCTAAAGAGATTCTGAGTGCGTGATTCTGTATTATTTCCAAATCTTTCGTAACAGTTTTTTTAGCTGAGTCGTAGACGACGGCCCCATAATCGAGTTTTGACCTTATGAGTACTTTATAAATTCTTATAAGCATAGCGAAGTCTGCTCCCCAGTCCTTACTTGTTATAGCTTTCATGAGGTTCAATCCGTTTTGACAGGATTTCTTCAAGTATGAAATATGGCTTCTGAAGTTCAGTTTCTCATCGAATATCATACCAAGGAATTTTATGCTCTTGACATATTCTATAGAATTTCCATGTAGCATGAGTCCGGGAGGATTATTTGGAGGTTTTCGGGCAAAGAACACACATTTGGTTTTTGATGGGGAAAATTGTAGTCCTGATTCGAGTGACCATGAAAATTGGTTTCTTGGACAAGACCAGATGCTCTATCGATCTAAAATATTTTCAGTGCTGCGGTGTTGCCTTTTATATAAAATAGTAGTAACTACTTTGTTATTTCAAATAGCACACCCTGTATATTATTGAACTTTTCTATTCATCGTAGTAACACAATTATTTTAGTATCATTTTCTCATACTTATCTTCAACGGTTCCTGAGTAATTAAATGATCTCCTCTTTTTTGTGCAGAACAAAACTTTGGTTAAACTTTCATAACTTCATTACTATTGATCTTCGGAAGCTGGATTTCCGTATGCAGAATTCTAAGATTCTATGCTTACGAAATACGCTTATTTTATACAGGGTCATTAAAAATTCGATGGTTTATCGAGACATACAAAAACCGTTTGAAGTGCATCTTTTCGAATGCGATGCTCTGCATATTTTGAAAAATTCTGAAAGAAAATTGAACTTCCTTTCAAATGATATATCACATTCCTCTACCTAGATTGTAAGATTCTGCGTTGAACTGAAATTTTATAGCTTAAATGAACGGTTCATACAAACTAACTTCAGTGAATTTTTAAGATAGGCTGATGATAATTATGAGCTAAAAACTACCAAGTAATAAATGAAGTTTAATAATGTTTATCCTTCGAACGATTCGGTGGTTCTAGCCAAAAAAATCTCTGATGAACGTAAATCTCAAATTGTCCGAACAGGTGTTCATTGTAGATAGCAATGAAATACCTTAACACGACAAAAATTGACATTATGCTGATTTGACAATTAGTTTGTTGATAATGATACATTCGCTTATTCTTCCTAGTATGAGACAAATAATAAGTGAAATGGAAGGAAGTACCTATTCCAATGACATTTTGAAAGGATATTCAATTTTCTTTCAGTATTTTTTGAAATATACTGGGTATCCCATTTGAAAAAAAGCACTTTCAACCGTTTTTGTATGTCTCGACAAACCATCGAATATTTTGAAAGAAAAGAAGCATATTTCGTAACACCTGCATAGAATCTTAGCATTCTGCATACGAAATTTCAGCTTCCTAAGATTAATAGTAATGAAGTTGTGGACGTTTAACGGAAGATATGTTTTGCATAAAAAGGACGCAAGTATCGTGTTACTACGATGAAAAGAGAAGTGCAATAATATACAGGTTGTGCCATTTGAAATAACAAAGTAGGTACTACTTTTTGACATAAGCGGCGACACCGCTGCGCTGAAAATGTTTCAGATTAGGTACCTTTACATTAACGATCTTTCACGCGCGATTCATCGCTCGCGAAAATCACTCGAGCTTTCGCGCGGTCTGGAATTGCTCGTGTAAACTGTATCAGCTACATGTAGACTAACGATCTTTCCTGCGTGACTGGAACGTCACGCGCCAATCGCGCTTATCGGGATGAAATAATCGCGCTGGTAATCGCTAGCGAAAGAGTGTGCGAATTTTCACGCGTCTAATCCCGAGCGAAAGGTTTCCCTTACACTATCATGCATTCGCGCGAGATTGTCACGGGACGTTCCAGTCGCGCAGAAAAGATCGTTAATGTAAAGCATGAGAGAGCATCTGATTTTTTCCAAGAAACCAAATTTTCAATGACTTCTTGCTTTCCGTAAACGTCTAACGTAGCATCGACCGTGGATCCCCCTTCACACACACACACGCTTTCTGCATCCAGGTGTTGGAGTTTGGGGGTGTTGGCACTCCTAAAAAGTACTGAAAACACTGCCCTGAAAATGTCTTCATTCCGAGATCGTATTCACATCACAATAATGCGGAAGTTAAAGCGAATTATAAAAATGGCCAAATTCCCAAATCAAACTGTAGCATGGAAACTAGACTTCGTAGTGACTTGCGGTATTCAGCAGTTTATGTTTCTCGAAAAAATGAGAACATGACATGTATAATACTTTTTTCTATTTCTTTCTATTTAGAAGGTGCATAAATGAATCATCTGAATCTGTCCATCTGTACACGTCTTTAATTTTTTGTTTAATTATTTTATATTTATATTTCATTATAAGTAGGTACATAGTTTATTTGAATTCTTCTTATAATCCTGTAACACAGATGCATCGAACTTCTTGAAGTATATTTTTATTTCAAATAAATACAAAGTAAATGTAACGTTGTAATTCATTGATATCAAGCAATCTTTATGTGAAAAATAATATTCTCTGCTTTAGTTTAGTCGCACAGGATATTTTTTTCTGGGCTCGAAATTCAATTAAATATGTTGGTAAGATAACATATCCGAATTTTGCGCTCTTCACGAGATGGCGATTTCAGCGCCATCTATACTTTCAGTTGTCTTAACATTGTCGGATCTTAGCACTGGAAGGAAGTTTTCCATCTTTAAACTTTATAATCTTTGGGCACTTTCAATGAAGATGTTTCATCGTATTTTCCGATACAATATTTACACAGAATATTCTGACGAGATCGTCCTGATTTTTGTAAGTTTCTGGTCTGAAAGGTTCAATAAACTCATTACCAAGTACCTCATCCGATAGATAATTTCATGTTGAATGGGACAATTCATGAACGGAACAAAAAATAAATTTTTATGTAGTAACACGAATTTTCCTGTGGCTCTGTGATGAATAAACTCGCCCAAAAATGAGAGTCAGATTCACATTCTTCTTGTTGAGTTATACTTAACATATAAGTTTGTGCACTCACCCACTAAACACCCTATATATGTGGCAAGATTCAGACGTTGATCGAAAACGATTCATTCACGTGAAATCTCATAACTTTTACCTGGATATTCCATTCTGTAATTCGTTCTTGCTCTGACGTAAACAACGAAAAATATAAAAGATATCAAAATAATCCTGAAAAAATTTCTTCGTTATATTCTTGATGGACTACAGTAAAGAAGGTAGGACTTACCAGAAAGCTTTGTCGTAAGTTGTGTAATGTTCGCTAAATATAATATGTATAATGTTGCTACTACTTTTCTGATTGTCAAATGAAGATTCGTCTTGTTGATAATGCATGTGCATATGGGAATGATTTGAATTCTTTATTGAAATATTTTCTACCATCTAGAAAAAATGATCAATTCTGTAGGTAATAGTTTATAGGTAGTTGTTATGTCTTTTCGATACCTCTAATGCATTGTCACGACATCCACTAGTTATATCTGAAAATTCACAATGAAGAAGAATTTTGAAATGATGATAACACATTTGATGATAAATTTAAATTTCTCCCAAGAAGTGGTAGATCGAATCATGACGAAAATGCATATAGTATTTAAAGATTATGGAGAACACAATTCACAATGTACTCACCACTATTCACGATATACGGCTGTAACAATACTAAAACAAAAGAAGGAATAATCCTTACGATCATTTTATAGATTATTTATCAGTCTGGCTTCGGGAAATCTTGAAATGAAAATGCAGCTTTTTATATTTTGTCTCATGTCTTATTCGAAACATCAATTTTAATTGAAGGTACTAGATTTGTTGAAAATATTACCTCTAATAGGGTACCGGAAAATGCATTCTTATGTAAATTTCAATATGTGCTGTCCAAGGAAAAACATTTAAAAATCTGAGGTAATTATCGCAGTTAATGAGTCCTACAAGCTCACATATGACCATTCAAATTAATTGCAGCTTGTGTATCAAGGTGAAGCAACAATCAGGGATTACAAGTTACTTGTGAAATGACTTGGCGGGTTTGTGCTGCATACATCAGAAAAGTCTGACGAACCTAATGAATATCAATTTTTTTTTTATGTTTGTAGTAAGACAAACTTCTTCAAGCTGATTTAAGACGACGCAAAATTCAAAAGTGAGTTTTCACAATGTAAAATAGGTTTTGGATAAGTTCCAGGAAATATTGAAGTCAAGTCAATAATTATTCAAACACGTGAGCAGACGTGGATGTCCACAAAATTTGTGCAAAAGGGGCAATTCAAAATTGATTCTGTTGCTGAGAAAAGGCTAACACAGGGTTATTATTTGCCGTGATAGTATCACGAATGAGGAACCGCCTTTATATCTTCACAGGGAGGAAAAGTGCATAGACCCGAGAATTTCTGAACTTAAACAAGAGACAGAGTAACTGGGTATGACTACTGAACAAACATGATAAAAATGATCATTTTAAAAAATAATGAAGGTCTTTAATCAATCGGATCGATTACAATGGAACCTAATCTTTGCAGTTACACACTGCCCTGTGTTAGTGTGATGTTAAATCTGACCCTAGATTCGTTGGGAAATATTAAAAATAATAGTTATTTTATTAACAAGTGTGGAAAGTGATATTTTCCCGCACGAAACTGCCGTTACCCGAACGACGCGAAGCGCGAGTTAGGAACAATATTTTTTCTACAAGCGCTTATACGAGATCGATTTCAACCCACAGATCAAATGTGAATTGATCATTCTAAATATACATGAATGACAAAAGTCTCTGACAAGTCGTTACCATTGTACTCTCATCGTTGACGTTCGGTCCATAGAGACTACAAGCCTATGAAATAAATTTAAACTGTAATAATATTCATAAATTCTTTATTAATTGAAAAGAAAACTAGACTAACAGCACATAAAAATAAATTTTGATAAGGAATCTATGTACATTCTGTTTCTTCCCATCATTATCAATATATTCATTAGAAATATTCAGTTATTATTTATATTTATTGTAAACGTGCAGTTGGTCGCGTTATGCAAATTTATAGCAGAAGCCATCATATTGGTCGAAGTCAGCTGCTCCTTGGAAGATAATGATTCTGTATTACAGTTTGAAGAGGAAGAAGCAAAACGTTGAATATTTGCCATCATATTGTTCGAAGGCTCTTTGGAAGGTAATGATTCTGTATTACAGTTTGAAGAGGAAGAACCATTCAAATTAAGAATTTTAGTGGACATTTTTTTTTCTGGTTAATAGATTCTTCCAAGTATCCCTCAGCAACAGCAGTTGACTTCCATCCTCCTAAACGTTTAATATTTGTGATACCTTCTCCACAATTGGCTAGGAAAGTAGCCGAGGAGCGCCTAAAACTGTGTCCTGTGTATAATTCCGGATTTTGTAGGCGTAAGTAAGCTGCAATTTCGGACGGTATTTTTCCTATTGTATTGATTCCGACAGGTTGAATCTTACATTTTCCTCGATTATACTTTATGAAAATTCGGCGATGAGGTATTTCCTTTGGACGTAAATTCATATATTTTCTGTATATGTTCAGAAAATATCCATTATTGGTGTCTTGGGATATAACAAACGATCTTGGTGAATGATTTTTGCAGTCCTTAATATTGACGATGATCAAGTCTCCTTTATCATCTATATCGTCGATGGTGAGTTTTGTAAGTTCCTCTCGTCTGCAGGCACCAGCTTATCCAAAAATTGTTACCAACTTCATCATCAAGTAAATTTCATCAGATGCCTCACTCATGAATTTTGTTATTTCCTCTTCATTAAAAGTTTTGGCCATTTTTGGACGAAATCCTATATTCTGTCGTTTAATGAAGGCAGTTAATTTATGGAATTTTCCAATATCCAAATCCTGTTTCAGTTTACAAAAACTCTTTATCATTGAATATCGGGACCATAATGTGTTTGGTCCCCAAACTTTGGACATTTCCAAAAAATACGCCGAAAACACTTCCTCCTTCCTCGGTTGAACCTTTTTGGAATTACACCAATCAATGAATTCTGAATATTGCTTCTCATATTTTATCTTCGACTTGGCCGGTAACAAATTTAAACTCGCTTCATAAGAAGCTGCTAATATTTCTTCGGGCAGGCCATCATCAGATCCCGAAGTATCCATTTTACCGGAGCGTACTGATTGAATTCGAGTTGATATTATTTATATTTAAACACAATTTCATAATATAATGACAATGTATTAATTCCTATTCACATGGCGTTTCCATAGTAACGTCGTCGGTGGCATAGAGATATATCATTTTTGAAACATAGATGAATTCAAAATAGTAATCATCGAAATGAATACCATTTTCAATTCCCAGGCTCAGAGATCTTTTATCATGAGGTTGGAGAAATGATATTTGATTTTGTCACTGAGATGAGAGATATACCGGTTTCGGCCTTGTTGAGCCTCATCAGTATCCCGCACATCTTCAGGACAAAATCTTCATAAAAAACTTCAGAATTTATAGCAATTGGTTGTGAAGTAATGAGTAAAATATTACAAAGTACTAAGGTGGTGACATCCAATTGCGTCAAAATGAAGTTTCACATCTCCAATCAAATGCAAAAAAAGAAATCTGTACTTCCTCTTTCACTGAATGAGATTTTAGCAGTGGCTCTATTCAGGGCCCGCTTGCTAGTTTCTCAAAGTGATGGAAACGCCCAATTTTTTTGTGACTGTGAAGCCTGATGTTTTTAAGAAAAAGAAAATTCTTTGCCTTTACGAAGGCACATCGAGAACATAAATTCTGAAGTTTTTTATGAAGATTTTGTCCTGAAGATGTGCGGGATACTGATGAGGCTCAACAAGGCCGAAACCGGTATATCTCTCATCTCAGTGACAAAATCTAATATCATTTCTCCAACCTCATGATAAAAGATCTCTGAGCCTAGGAATTGAAAATGGTATTCATTTCGATGATTACTATTTTGAATTCATCTATGTTTCAAAAATGTTCTAGATGTGCCTTCATAAAGGCAAAGAATTTTCTTTTTCTTAGATATATCATTATTCAGTTTATTCTTTAGAAAAAGCGTGCGAGAAAAACCCTTGCTAATCCATTACCACACGCATTTGCGTGCGGTAATGGAATAGCAGGGGTTTTTCCCAGACTGTTTGGCAATGTGATTCTTTACGAATTGAAATACGTGCGGGAAAGAGAATGAAAGTGCACGCTTGTAGAAAAAATCAATATTTTAGTGCAAATAATAAAAATAATATAATTCTAGAGTCAGATGCAACACTATCAATGAGGTAATAATTGAAAAATACAGATGTATATAAAGTGCTTGTAGTAAGTAGATTTACCTACAACCCACTCTACGCAGTAATCAACTCGAAATCTTTTTTTCCGTACTTCAGTAGCGTAAAGAGTTCATTACAGAACTAAATCGATCCTATCAATTCTCAAATCAAATCAATTCAAATTCCGTAATCTGTCAAACTTCGTAACACTCACCTACACCAACTTCCAAGGTACATTACAAGATCTACTTAGAAGAATTTTCAATTCAGTTTCCCCGACGGTAATAGTATATTCTAATACAAGTTGCAGAATGAGCTTCTATTCCAACACGAATGCGAAGTTCGAAAACGAGCGACGAAGGAGCGAGTTTTCGATAGCATGAGTGTTGGAATTGCCTTCTGCAACGAGTATTAGACGGTATTTTCTCTATTTCAGTCAATTTTTGTGAAATACTCTCGAAATTCAAATGAAAATCCAGATTAGTGACTTTTGTATTGTATCTTGGCAGTTGGTGTGACATACGAAATTTGACAGATAACGGAATTTGAATTGATTTGATTCGAAACTTGATTCGATCGGAGGTCAATACTGACAACCATAAAACGAAAAATATAACTGAAAACAATGCTGTAATGAGTTTCATTACAGCACTACTTTTAGAACTGTAATGAACTCATTACGATACTGAAATAGAGAAAAAACTTTTCTCATACCTATGAGAGGTATCTTTTCCGGTCAATTCGGAGTCGTTGATTCCGGAACCACAGTCGTTTTGCGAAAATGCGCAGGAGCCGAGATATTTCCATTTTTTTCGCAAAACGAGCATTAGCAAATCGAGCTCGTACATGTGAACACGTATATTCTATCGCTCTGATATTAATTGTTAGAACAGTTATTGTGATTTGAAATTTTAGAAGGTATATGCCTGTTGTAAGTACACTTCAGAAAGCCCTTTTGAAGTGTTCATTGTTCCTTAAATGATTTCGTCCGCTCTTTTTTGGGCGTAATATTGTTTATTTATTTACTCGGGATTCCTTATCATTGCGCCGAACAGCTGACGGATATTGGGAGTTTCCTCGATAAAGGAAACCACACACGCTCCTTCAAATATATACTATTTTTGTCTGCCCTGTGTTTTTCACCTATTCCTTCCTTGGCCTGACGGGTCACAGAGGAGTGAAGCTCGTGTCCCTGTTCATAAGTCCTTTTCTGTTTGCTTTTAGCCTAATAAATATTCTTGAAGATGACTTGTAAAATGTGTTTCTGCTGCAGACGATCCTTCGAGGAACATTTGATCGTTAGCTGCAATTTTTGTCTGGGAATTCCTGTATCGGTATGAGTTCATCTGAGGTGCGTATTATTAACTCGAAAAAGGCCATTTCATGGTCGTGCAGGAGCTGTGAACGGCTGGAAAATGACTTGAATTCTTTGAAGGGAGTTATTGTGACGCTTCAGCAGGAGATTAAGGATCTCAAGGCCGCATTGGAGAGTGTTCAATGTGAGGCCAATACTACTTTGAGCGACGAAACTCTTGAGCAGATCATGTTAGAATTCGATAATCGCCAACAACGTAAAAACAACATCATTCTCGTCGGTCTGCAAGAGCAGCCATCTGATCTTTCTGTGGAGGAATCTAGAGTTCGTGATAATCATAAGGTCACAGCGGTCATAACTCATTTAGCGAAAAATACTTCTAATGTAAACGGCCTTAAAACAACGCGACTTGGTAAGCCAGATAAAACTTCAAACAAGCCTAGACCTCTCAAGATAACTCTACCAAGTGCTGGTGGTATACGATCTCTTCTTGGAAATTCTAAAAAACTAAAAAGTAGTCAATATGCACAACTCTCAATTTCGTCGGATAAAACAACCCGACAACAGCAATTTTCTCAAAAAGTTAAGTCAGTTTTCGAGAAACGTAGAGCTGACGGAGAAAGTGTACAGTTGAAGTTCATTCATGGAGTTCCAACAATTGTACCTCAAAAAAACTAACCTAACCCGGTTGCGGTCGGCTTGGAATCAACTGCTTTTACCAAAATGTGAGCGGACTCAATTCAAAAACAAATGACTTGTTCTGTTCGGTCTCTGCTAGTGACTTAAAGAGTGGTGTTTTCAACTCGGAACTTTTTCCAAGTGAGTACTCAGTCTTCAGGTGTGATAGGGATCTTCAGTCAACGGAGTGTACTACCGGAGGTGCAGTTCTCGTAGCTGTACATAACAGACACTCATCGGAGGGCATGGACTTGTCTATGCTGCGTGCATTGGCACCATTTATAGATCTGATAGGCTGCAAGATTAAAATCGGATCACTGACATTTCTCATTATTGTTGTTTATATACATATGATATATTTATAAGTTGTCTTGCTTCTATTCAATCTGTACTAAACAAGAAAATGTTGATCATCGGTGATTTTAATGCCCCTCAATTTGTGATCAAATCATTTTCTCATGGGGAAACTGTAACATTAAAGGTTCTGGTGGAGATTCTCAATCTTGATCAAATTAATACTCTGGTAAATAATAACGGTAGACTACTAGATCTAGTGTTTTCGAATATTCCGTGTCGCGTCTCTTCTGATGTTTTTTCTCCAGTGAATGTTGATCCACAACACCCTCCAATTCATCTCAGTGTTTCCTGAATGTCGGAACATGTTCCTTTCATGGGTGTGAACTCTGTGGACACCAAAGAGTTCAATTTTCGTAAAGCAAACTTACCTCTCATGTACCAGATGATATTGACTAGTGAAAATCTAGATCATGAAGTAAACTGCAGTTTACTTCATGATCTAGATTTTCACTAGTCAATATTATTCACTAGTCCATATTATTAGACATTTTCTTCGACGGATTATGAACGTCGTTAAACTATTTTCATTACGACGCTTCGCGTTCAGCGCGTTAGAGGGCGTTTTCCACTTCCCGAAGTTCTGTACGAGACTCCGAATTGGAGTACTACTAGTTACTGATGGGAAAAACGGAATGCACGTGGGGATCAGTTTCTGTAGGAGTGAGGTGCAGACGTTTCTCCGCTAGATGGCACTTTTCTTTTTCATATCTGGAAAGTGCCTAACAGCATTGAATTTAGGTCTGCGGCTCATTTTGGTTGTCATCGACGAAGACGTTAAGCAGTACTGATGACGGTTAACAACCCAGAAACTAGTCTATTGCTACGTTGGTTCGATGGCAGCACGTTTCCTGCAGTTTACTTCATGATCTAGATTTTCACTAGTCCATATTATTAGACATCTTCTTCGACGGATTATGAACGTCGTTAAACTATTTTCATCTCTAATCGATATTGCGTAACAAATTTAGCTTCTCTGAGAGCCTTGTCAGGTTGTTTCGTTCATATTTAGTTGATCGTCGTCAGTTCGTCCGGCTAGAGAGCTTAAGGTCATTTGAGTTTATACCTACCTCTGGGATACCTCAGGGGTCTAATCTTGGACCGGTGCTATTTATCTTGTCAATGATCTGATGGATGACCTTAGGTTGCCGCATCTGATGTTCGCGGATGATTTTGTATTGGCTGCAAGTATCGGCACTTCCTTGCATCCAATGGTGTGATGTGGTTGATGGAAAAAACACTTGCTTTCTAACTAAGATTTATTTAACATACTAAATAACACCTTTTTCGGGCCATTTCCGAGAAACACCCAGACTGAATGACCAGAAGTGATTACAATGACAATGTTAAGTAATAAGTTCATATCAAATGCAATCGCTTGAATTTGCTGTGTTAGCGGAGTCCTCATATTATATTTATTATTGATTTCTCAAGTGGAAGTAGGCAATGTGGTCACCGGTGTTCCACTTTCGAAATATCAGCTAATCGGGGGTTTGAAGTCCATCACATCTTCCCCGCTCATTGAAAAAAAATTTGGAAATGAATGAAACATTTTTAATTTTTTTTTTCTAACAGATACAATAACCTCATCTAATAATCCTAGTATACACTCATCTACTCATATAATTATAAACTTAACTAAGGGGTCATGTATTTATTTAATTATCCATAATAGTGCTTAATTCTATTGTCATGTACAGTTTCTAATTTATTGTCCTTTTTTATGGTTATATTGGGACCAACGATTCTGCATACTTCGTACGGTCCTTTGAAAATAGCATCAGCTTTATTATTCGAAGAATTTCGTAACATTATCAGATCTCCAGTCTTATAATCAACTGGGATGGTCTTTTCATCAAATTTAATTTTTCGTTTTACTTTTTGTGAAATAAGATTTGTCCTAGCATCAGCATTGGCAGTTTCTAATCGGAATTTCAATTCTTTGCTATAATCGTTGAATTATACAAAGGGCTTGTTACTAAAATTTGTATGTTTGAAGGCAGGTTGCATGTTTTACCAAATACCAGTTCAAACTGAGCATATTGTGTTTTGCTATGTATAGTATATGTATATCTTGATATATCATCAAGATGGTGAACGAAGCAGACGCGAGTGAATGTAGCTCCGTTGAAAGTGTTAAAATAGTTGATATTAAGTGTTATCACTGTAAGAAAAAGGTGGTGGACTTTATTAAGTGTGCGAAATGTTATGGGATCTTTCATCCAAAATGTATGGGACAATCGGCAACATCAAAATCGGCTATTTGTCAACACGAAGTGAATACAGATAAGAAGTTGAGTGAATTTATGGAAGTACAAAGTCAAAATAAAATTTTGAGCATCGAAAATTTGTACCTAAAAGAATTACTCAAAGAAGTACAGGAAAAAAATCGAATTCTAACTGAAAATAATAATTTATTAAAAGAAAGAATATATCAAGTGGAATCGCAAAGCAAGAAAATAACGAAAGGCACAGATAATCAAGTAGCAAAAAAGGTAAATAAAGAGAACGGAAATCTGGCAGATAAGAAACAACTGAATAGTTTCAACCAGAAGTCAGTTTCAACATCAACCTACGCTGGTACATTGGAACTACCGACTGTCAAAATCAATCAACATAACCTCGGAGTTTTGCCCTCTCAAGATAACATTCAGATAACACCAGAAACAAACAATCAACATGAAAATAAGGATAAATCACAATTTCCTGATCGGGAAGACGGTGGAAGTGAATGGAAGTTAGTCAAACATAAGAAACGGGACAATAAAAGTGACTTCATTTGTACCGGAACTAAGAAGACAAATAGTGAATACATCAGAGGAGCACAAAAGAGGAAATGGGTCTACGTAGGTAGAGTAGCAGGCCAGGATACCTCGGAAGAAGATATCATAAACCACCTAAAAGATAACGAAGCACATGGAAATATTGAAGTGAAGAAGTTGAATACTAAAGGTAAAAATGCTGCTTTCAGTGTTGGGGTTCCGTCAGAAGAATTGTTCAAGGCGATATGTAATCCTGAAATGTGGCCCGAAGGCATAATAATCAGAGAATTTTCATTTAAAAATTTTTTTCGTCAATAAAGTGTCAGCAAATCGTCAGAATACATCCAACATTGTGATTGAGAAAGAAACAGAAAATATATGCTACACAAATGAGTTGTCCAGTGAGGAAAATCAGAATATCCAGGCCAAATATGATAGAATAACAATAATTCATCAAAATGTCCAATCCATCGGGAATTGTGTGAACAGACTTGAACAATTCCTGCTGAATTATCCAGACTGCTCATTCCTTGGCATCAGTGAACATTGGAAGACTGAATCCCAACTAAGAAATTATGGAATAAATAGCTTTTACTTAGCTGAAGCTATATGCAGAGAGAACGAAAATCAACATGGAGGAACTGCAATATTTGCAAGAAAAGGTATACCATTTAAGCCCGGTCGTCCACTGCAAGCGTTTTCGAGCGTTTTATGGCTCTCGCGAAACGAGCGTATACGTGCGGCAAGTTGCTACAGATCCCAAGCAATGTATTCCAATGCAGCTGCGTCCAGTACAGGCGACTTCGAGCGGGCGTACACGAGCGGTTACGAGCTTCGACGCTTGATCCGCCTGAAATGGGATCTGTAGCGCGTGTGCGCTCGAACGCTAGAACCGCTGGCTCTATTTACGAAGTAAAATCCTTTCCGCGTAGAGAAGTTCGTATGGAATTCGTTGGACATGGATCCTCCTCAAAACTATCTTTAACGAAATTAATTTCTTTTTTTCTTTTTTCAGTTGTAGATGAATTAAATGATCCCAATCATAAAGTGTTTTCATAAAAGCTGTTTTAACACTCATTTGATATCGATTGGTGTGTCTTTTTTTCTGAACACACTTGTCTCTTATATGAATGAAATTCAAGGAAATCTTGATGTCAAATTTTGTGTGATGAAAAGTCTGTGGTGCAATGCCTAAAGACTTGATGACGGTATGCCGATGATGTTTTCGTGATTTGACAACATGGCAAAGAAGAATCAAGTGGTTTCAGAAAAAAGTCACACAACAATCGATATCTAAATATATATTCAAATCAGTCAAATGAGAAGTATTATAAAAACACTTAACGGTGGGGCTCATTTAATTTCATCTACAAATGAAATAAGAAATAATTAAATTAATTTCATTAAAAGTATTCTTGAGGATAATGAATATCCAACGAATTTCATTTGAAAAATTATTTCAAATTTGGAGAGTATAATGATAATCAGGGACCAACAAGAAACCGTCAAGAATAAACAATGTCATATAATTTGATTTCTCATGTTCATGGACTTTCAGGAAAAATTCAAAGAATTGGTTCTAAATTCAATATGAGAACCGTTTTCAAAACACGAAATGATTTAAGATCTAAACTTACAAAAACTAAATCTTCAAATAAGAAATTGTATTTACGATATTCCTTGTATTTATGGAAAAACCTATACCTACACGAGAAACATCAACACCTTTCGAAATTAGAAACTTAGAATAACATAAAATGTAGAGATATTGGTAGATCGCGATCATGTGACTTCCAATAAGCGATCACATAATGGATTGGAATAACACGAAAAATCTAATGATGGAACCTGACAGTTATGAAAGAATGATAATCTGTTAAATTGTTCGGTGGGTGTGGATCGTATTTAGAATGATTTGTTGAAAATGGAACTGATTTCAGGGAATTTTGAAATGAAGTAGCAATTTCACCATCATAGTTATTAATATTAATCTATGATCATCATGGATTGGTGAATGTCAATTGGGAAATCAATAATTCTCAATATTACGTGAAACTCATGTTGAGAAATTGTCTGAAAAGGGAGTCTGATATAAACTCCGAAACGTTACAAAGCTTGAGAGTTCGAAGTGTTGCCCCAATGAAGTTTTATCGTTTCTCAAATACATTCAGAAATATTCTGTGCTTCTTCCCATAGGAATTGAAAAATCGCTCAGGATATTTTTCCAATTATTGATTTTGGAGATGTTTGAATTCTCCCAAGGATTTTTGGTTCTGAAAATTGGGTGCATCCAATCACGGCAGGACCTCTGTGTTTCCGTCGTCTTTTGACTAAATAACTTGACTCTAGAATGTACAAGCCCTCCGGATTCAAAGCATATTGCACTCAATGCTAAAAGAATACGAACGATGTCATTTTCGAAGACAAACTATGGTCTTTGTTGGTTATATCACTGAATGGAACGCAAGAAGCCGCAACCGTCGCCGCTGCCAGTGGACGAACCCTGCAGCCCATTGCCGCCTGTGTTGTAGCAGCTACGAACGCTTGTTTCGCGTGAGCTCGTTGCCGCCTGAATACGCTTGCAGTGGACGACCAGGCTAAAACATTACCAAAGATAACAGCTCTGTCTAAGGTGGGTATCTGTGAGTGCAGCGTTTGTGAGTTTGAGGTTGGGAACCAGAACATAATCATATTATGTGTTTACACTCCTGGTGGAATGATAACAGCCTTTTTAGAATGTCTCGAAAAAATCCTGTCAACTCTGGCTTCCTACACAGGCCACATTTTTCTGGTAGGAGATTTCAAGATACATATGCATGAAAATGACAGAAATGTGGATAAAGAAGCCCTATTGTCTCTTCTAGCATTCTACAATTTATTTTCACTTGTGGTAGACTACACTAGGGTAACAAACACATCAAAATCGCTAATTGACAACATTTTTACAAATTTAAACAAAGATTATGAGGTCAAAGTTTTTCATAATTCAATTTCAGATCACGCAGCTCAAAGTGTTAGTTTCCTTTCCCAAGACAGAGACGAGTTTGTTTTCAAGAGAATTTTTAATGCCTCAAATATCGACGATTTTCGCAGAAGGCTTGGACAGGAGGACTGGTCCAAGATGTATGAAGCGAGTGGTGCCAACAACATATTGGAGTATTTTTATATGATTTTTCTACATCATTTCAACTTCAGTTTCCCTATCCGAAAAATTAAACTAAGACGGAAGAAACAAAACCAGCAAGTGACTGACCCAGAATTGGAATGGTGCAAGAAACAGTTGGATATTTTGTATGTACTGAGCTGTGTGGATACTTCCCTAAATAGACAATACAAAGAAGTAAAGAAGATATATGAAAATACATTAGCCAAGAAAAAAGCAGAGCATTATCAACACAAAATCGAGCAGTCTGACAACAAATCAAAAACTGTATGGTCAATAATTAATAATATGAGAAACGGAGCTGATCCTCCAAGAGACATTCAAATTCATGGAGATGGTAAAATCATAGCAGATCGTTTCAATAATTTTTTCTTAAACTATACAAAGGATCTAGTACCTAACATAACCACAGAAAACATCTGCTTGGAACAAATCGACAGAAGTCTTTTTCTCAAGCCCATCACAGAGATTGAAATATTGAGTATAATAAAGAACCTCAAGAACAAAGAACAAACATAGCAGTGGAGATGATGAAGTCCCCACTTCATTAATAAGGTCAGTTATACACGAAATCATAACACCTTTAACATACACAATAGACTCATCCTTTAGAGCAGGGTTTTCCCAGATAGTTTCAAACTTGCCACTATAAGACCGGTGCATAAAACGGGAAGTGTGACAGATATGGCCAACTACCGACCTATAAGCCTACTACCGAGCTTCTCAAAGGTATTTGAAAAGTGTATGAGCAATAGATTAGTGGAATTTTTCTTGAGAAATGACCTCTTCAATGGGGGACAACATGCATATTTAAAAGGACGAGGCACACATACTGCACTGTATGAGTTCACAGAGGCTGTATTAAAGGCTATGGAAAGCGGAGTTCTCTCTATGGGATTATTCCTGGACCTTTCAAAAGCTTATGACAGTGTAAATCATCGAAGGTTACTTAACAAACTGATGAGGTATGGAATAGCTGGCACCGCTTACAAGTGGCTGGAGTCATACCTGTCAGGAAGGTTACAACAGACTGTTGTTATGAAGGGAGGACGCTCATTCAAGTCGGACAAGAAAGAAATCAGTAGGGTAAGGGCACCGGTTGTGGCCATCGTTCCAGTTGTGGCCACTCGAGATAATTTTCTTGAATAAAACGTAGTACATTCGAGCTAGCCAATGGAATTTGCCTTCTTTGCCATCCTTTATTATTCCTGCACCAATTGGCAAGCTCATTTTTTAAAAGAGATTACGAAATTCGTTGCTTTTTTTATTTAGTTCTTGACATGACGGGGTAGTAGGCGAATGCTTAGAAGTGCGATTGAGAAACACAGGGTGTGTTTCAAATGTTTTTTTTATTTAAACATATGCGTTACAACTAGTAAATGTTTTATATCATTCTTATATCATATTCTTCTCTATTTTTTATAAAAAATTGAAAATTTCTGATTCTAACTAAATAATATAGTGCTGGCCACAACTGGATCACAAAAAAGTACGATTCGCTACTTGCAGCCACTTAGTGGCCAGAAACGGAGCGTACAAACCCAGTTGTGGCCACTAGTTAGTGAAGGATAGATAATACTGCATCGTATGTAACTGACAAAGATGAAAAACCTAACAATATCGTCCGTTAAATGAATTGGAGGATCTGGAAGCGAATGAAAATGATGAGCTTTATATAAAAGGCTGAATAATAAAACACAAAGTTGTTATATTGACGAAATGGATGAGACTGAAAACTAGTGAAATTTGAGGAATACTAGAAAAAAGGTATTTATTGTAATATCATTGTAAGGATGGGGCTATGAATATAAAGAGCTGGAGTCGAGCAAGTGTGCTGACATTTTTCCGAAATTGATTTTTATGGTAAAATACTTTGTACCCTGCAAGAAAAAAATATCAATGATCACCAATACTATACCTTTCAAACTTCAAATTGGGACTAATCACATGCAAATTGGGATTAAACCCATTCAATTTTTTGTTTTATTTCATATTTCGAGAGAATTGTTCTGAAGTAACTGAGAATCGAAATGAGGAAAAAATGTATTTAACAATGCACATGTATATGTGTATATTATGAAAGATTTCGTTGAAAAATGTGAGAATCAATACTCTCCATTTTTCCCTTCCAGTCTCTGGATCAAAAATCAAGCAGAAACATTTTTAAATACATAATAGAAAAAAGACCACTGTGTAAAACTTGTGCACACATTGGTCAAAGGCCAAAATCCATTCAAAAACTTGTTGCGTTACAATAGTAAGTAATGACACTTCGAACTTCCAAAGATTAGTACCTATCAAAATCTATGCATGAAAGTCTTCAGAAGCATAAAAATTCTCTGTATATAAAAAAAAGAAATGTCATTTCCCAATATGAGATTGTTTAGTCCCATTTTGAATGTGTTTATTTTACCAATTCGATTGTGTTTACCATTTTGAAGTTGCTTATTCTCATTTAGAAATTGTTTAATCCTAATTTGAATGTGATTAATTTCAATTTGAAGTTGAAAAGGTATAGTTCTGTGCAATCTCCAGAAGTGGAAAACTGAAAATGGCATGAACCTCCAGACCTTCTGTGGTATTATAACGAAGATCATCACGAAAATTGAAGAACATAGGGCTGCTGATGATCGCGGATCATGTTTTGTCTAAAACAATTTTTTTCAGAAACCTAAATATTTCGATGAATTTTTTTATTCAAGTGTAAGAATAATTATAATTTTTTTTATTATTTGTATCTATATTTTCATAAAAATTCCAATATATTTTTTGTTATTTATGAGAGGGTTTGTTGAATTTCGATGGAAGTAGTATCAAACTGTGCAGGTTTAACCAAAACCGTGACTGGCCACAAATGGAAAATTGTGTGGCCACAAGTGGTGGAAAATGTGGCCACAACTGGATAAATTGCACTCGCTCTCCTTTTCATTTTTTAATTATTTTATTCGCCGTAAAAACAACTTTTGCTTGGCAACTCACTAATCACAATATTCATAGGGAGCATTTTCATATTTTTAAATGTGAAGCGGTGCATGAATGGTGAAATGATCACAATGTAAAGTTGGAAAATGTCTTTAAGTGGCCACAACCGGTGTGCTTACCCTATGGGCATTCCACAGGGTGGTATAGTTGGTAACATTCTGTTCATCATATATGTAAATGACTCTCCAGAACCTATTGCAAGCTCAAATAGTGTACATCTCGATTATGCCGATGATAAGAACATTTTGATTATATCGGATACCCTGCAAACTCTGCTTGACGATTTGACAAACACCTTTGAATCAGTGTCACATTGGGTAACAAACGAAGCTCTTGTCCTGAATGAAAGAAAGACCAACTGTGTAATATTCCGTACTAACAGAAGCAAAATCGATTATCCAAATACAGTATATCTGAATGAAGCAGAAATAAATGTCAGGAATGAAACAAAATTTCTAGGATTGATGGTCGACGAAACATTGTCATGGGGGTGCCATATAGAAAAGTTGAACAACAGACTGAACTCTGTCTGCTACACACTAAGAGTCATGACTAAATATCTGGATGAAAGCGGACTTAGAGTCGTATATTTCTCAAACTTTGAATCTATTGTTAGATATGGTATTGTTTTTTATGGAGGTTCAAAGTCAATGGAGAAAATTTTCTTAAGTCAAAAAAGAGCAATAAGAATAATAAAAAAATTAAGCTTTAGAACATCATGTAGAGGCATTTTCAGGCAAAACAGGATTTTAACTGTTTCAGCACTGTACATCAAAGAGTGCATCATGTTCATCTTGAAAAATAGAGAATATTTTCATGAAAATGTACCAACTCACTCTTACAATAATAGAAATCAATTGTATGTATATCCTGTTCATAGATTAAGTATAACTGAAAGAGGAGCAAAGTACTCCTGCATAAAATTTTTTAATGCCTTGCCTTCAAGGATTAGATTTATACAGGACGATAAAATTTTCAAAAAAGAAGTGCATAAATTTTTAATTCAACTTGAACCATACACAGTAAATGAATATCTTAGTTCACGATAATGTTTTTGCTTAGAATATTTCAAAAGTTTCTTCTGTTTTTGACGAATATTTCGTCCTGACTACATAAATATATGAAGACTCAGATATGTAAGATTTTCGAAATAAATATTATTATTATTATTATTATTATTATTATAGTAGTGTTGAAACAAAAACACCAATAGGGTATCCAAGAGCTCCAACTATTTCAGTATTTATTTATTTATTTATTTATTTATTTATTTCACATTGGAATACATACAGGCATTCGCCCAGAAGCAGTATTCACATACATACAAACTATTTCATACAAAAGGAAATTCCAAAATCATACATGCACAAAGTAACAAGAACCTACCATCTAAGGCAAAATAACATAAAAATACCAACCCGAAAAAAAATGAACAAAGCAGGCTTACATTAAGTCATAAAATCATCGATCCGATGCCTCAAGGTTGGTCCTGATAGTTTTCTTCAACCTTACCAATGAATCTTGAAAAATATCAATGTTTACACAAAGGGCATTACATGTTGTCATAACTCTTTGGAGTGGGGAGTTTTGTGCCGAATTAGTGTTTCTGACGGTGCCATAGAAAGTACCGAAAGATCTCAAACCTACATTTGGAACCCTGAGAGATATAAAATTGAAAATTTCAGATACCCAAAACTGTCCTCTAATGATCTTACACGCGAATAACACATCCGTAAGCTGTCTGCGATTAGACAAACTCATCATGTTAAATCTGCGTCGAATAGTCGTGTAATTGTGATCAACAATGATTAATTTATTTCTGTATGCTAAATATCTCAAGAACCTATTCTGAACACTCTCCAAGCGCTGTACGTAGCATTTATACCTTGGGTTCCACACAGTGGACGCAAAATTCAACTTACTGTGGACAAAGGAATAATAAAGAGTCAGTAGCGTTTTATTTTCTTTGAATTGGGCACTATTACGGATAATGAAACCCAGCATTTTGTTGGCATTATTCGCAATTTTCTCTATATGCAGGTCGAAAATAAACCTTGAATCTAAAATAATGCCCAAATCCGAAACATTGTCGACCGCTTTGATAGGTCTACCATTTATGGAGTAATCAAAATCCAGAATATTAGTGTTTCTAGTAAAAGATATTCTACAACACTTCTCAAAGTTGAGAAACAGGGAATTCTCTTCACAATACTCTTGGAGTCGTACAAAATCCTGCTGCAGCTTCAGGCAATCATTCCACATTTTCACTGGTCTGAAAAACTTCAAGTCATCAGCATACAGAAGAAATTTAGAGTATCGAAAACATGTCCCGATGTTGTTAATATAAATAAGGAATAACAGAGGGCCCAAATGAGTGCCCTGAGGTACACCCGAGGTGTTCTTGAATGTTCTCGACCTATAGCCATTAACAGAAACATACAGGGAGCGATTCAAAATGTACGACACAATCCATCTTAGGAGACTACCACAAATACCCACCTCCGCAAGGCGACGAAACAACAAGGAGTGAGATATCTTATCGAAGGCTTTACGAAAATCTGTATACACCGAATCGACCTGAATGCGCGAGTCAAGATTATCTTGAACATTCTCCAGAAAACAAACGAGATTCGTTTCAACTCCTTTACCTGGCATAAAACCATGTTGTTGGTCGATGATCAAACTTTTGACTTGGTGAAACATGGATTTATAAATAATGGACTCGAAAAGTTTAGCAAAAGACGACAATATGCTGATAGGGCGATAGTTCTCAATGCGATGCTTCTGACCACCCTTGAAAACCGGAATTATAGCCGACACCTTCCACCGACTCGGAAAAACACAAGAGGTCAACGACTTATTAAAAATGATGAACAACGGCTGTGCCAGGGAATCGGCGCATTCTCTCAAGACAATGGGGGGGATTCCATCTGGCCCTGGACCTTTGCACACATTCGTCGATCTCATTGCGTCGATTATTTCATCGACGGTAATATGTATGGCATTTAAGTTGTTCGCGCCGTAACAATTATCAACATATTCCGGACTCCTCGAACTGTCCGAACCCGAAGAAGGTACCACGAAATTTCCCATGAAAAAGGAGGCGAAAGATTCGGCAATCTCCGGGGCCGATGAAGCGCAACTGTCCCTCAAATACATTTCGGATGGAATTTTGCCGTGCTTCTTATTAGCTGAAATGAAACTGAATAAACGCTTGGAGTTCTCCGAAAGTTCAGACTCCACTATCCTCGAATAATTTTCGAAATCTTTTCTAATAAAGCGCTTGGAAAGTGTTCGCAGTTCTCTAAACTTCATCAAGTCTTGTTGGTTCCCGTAAATCCTCCACTTCACATGATATTTATTCTTGGATTTTATTAATTTGGCAGTTCCGTGTGAATAATAAACCGGAAATTTCAACAGACTCCTAGACTTAGGTACATTTTCAAGCATAATATTATTAAGAATATCATAAAATACATTGACATCATTATTTATATCTTCATTATTCAAAATTAAATTCCAATCAACATCTGCAATTTTATTATTTATTTGAGGAAAATCAGCACGTTTATAATTTAATATACGATTCTCGAAATCATCCTCGAGATATCGGTGTTTTTTGATGTCAAATAAAAACTCTAAGCAGGGATGGTGCGCATCTTCATTAACAAAGGGAATTTCAGCGTGAGATATTTCTTTTATCTTATTTTTATTACAAAGTATCAGATCGAGAATTTTATTTGAACTATTAGAAATGCAGTTAAACTGCATAAGTTCTGTATACATTAAAGTATCAATAATTCTAGAATACTTAGTTTCGACATTTAAAGGTATCAAAAAAGAATTGAGTTCATCCCTTACCCAATTTACAGAAGAACAATTAAAATCCCCACAAAGTAAAAGTACATTATTCTGTATTCTGCCTTTATTGGCCTCCAGCTTGTCCACAAAGGATGACGAGGCATAGTCGTCTCCGGGTGGGAGATAAATGCAACATAAATATATTTTAACATTTTCTACAGTAAGTAATAGCCAAAGATCTTCTGCATCGCTATTGAAATCAGATAGATATTGTACCGTGTAATCATTACGAACTGCAATTAAAACACCACCCCCATCTCTCTTGGACGAAAAACCATCGGAACGATCTCTCCTAAATAAAAAGTAATTTTCAGTGTTTATGAGTTCAGTGTCAAAAATACAATCTTTAAGCCAGGTTTCAGTTATAAACACAATATCGTAATTATTCAATTCTAAATTCATTTTAAAGTCTGTAAGCTTAGTGCGCAAACCACGCACGTTTTGATAGGCAATATGCAGCATCATTTTGGTTAACCCATCAACAAGAACAATTACAATAAACTAATATTTTAGAGCTTACTTAAATCAGTCATGGAATGAACCTGAAAAATTTTGGCTCCATCAACCTTCCGAACAAGAATACCGCCATTCTGAATCCATACATACTTGTAGTTCTTTTCCTTAGCAGCCATTCTTGTCTCCCTGAACAAAATTTTATTCGCAGTTGTCAAGTGCTCATTTACGTAGAACCGCTTAGAAACATCGAGCAATTCCAGACCTGGCTTACCACCCAATTCAGTTTTCTTAGATTTAGCAGCTGACAAAAAAGAGTCTCTGTCAAGCTTCCTATTGAACTTTACAATAATGTTCTTTGGTTTATTTTCCAGTTTAGTCGGAACTCGCG
The DNA here is from genome assembly GCA_038502775.1 of Hippodamia convergens. Classification (NCBI taxonomy): domain Eukaryota; kingdom Metazoa; phylum Arthropoda; class Insecta; order Coleoptera; family Coccinellidae; genus Hippodamia; species Hippodamia convergens. Next base: position 112,822,590 of record CM076607.1, read on the forward strand.
TTATTGTATTCACTGAGCCATCTGTCACCTCGTGTCCGATGAAATTGCCAATTTTCTTCACGATTTCAAACAAATTTTCATTCTTTCGTTCAGGAACATCCATTATTTCCACATTATTACTACGCAGACTCTGCTCCACATCGCCGAACCTCGCCTCCATAATTCCAATCCTCTTCTTCAAGGTTTCATTCTCCGCCTTCAGGTAGCTGGTCACCCTTATAGCCTCATCCAAAAGGGATAATTTATTCTCGAAATCTGACACTTGACTGGAGCAAAAGTCGACCGAGCTACGCAACTCCCTGATTTCGCTTCTGACTTCACCAAGCTCGGTCTTGAGAGCACGTACCAGCTCAGCAAGAACGGTAGTACCCTCCGATCCATCGTCGACCTCTTGTTCACTGCCCCCGCCATCAATCGACGCCACTGTCGCGACAGAATCCTGACTTCGACAGTTCCTACAACTCCACTGATTACCAGGCAAGGTGGCGATAACAATACCTTGACTTTTTGTCACCTCACAGCATCTGCCATTGGCGTGATAACATCTTCGACATGAAACACATTGAACTCCTGGAGATCGGTTTGACATCGAATTTTTACAAATATCACACAAGGACATTATGATTTCGAAAAAATAACGTCACCCAAAGAAGCTACTTGAAGAATCACACCGATTGGTACAAAATTTTTGACGATATTGGAACCACTGATGTATGAAAAATGAAACTTTAACGGGAACAACTTTAATTCGATGTGCATCGGACGATCGCAACAACGAAAAAATGTATTGTGCAACTTGTATTCGGAGAAAAGCTGTTAGATTTTTGTGTGTATTTTCTAAAGCTCCTAAAGATTCGTGGTGATAGGCTGTGGAGTTGAGTTGCTTTATTTGTAATAATTTGGATATTTCCGAAAATGTTGAGTTTAAAAATTCTTTACCTTGGTCTGTAGCAATTTCCCGAGGAATTCCGTAGCGTAAGATGAAATTTTCTACGAACGTTCTAGCTACTGTTGCCGCTTCTTTATTTGGTAATGCATAGGCTTCTACGAATTTACTGAGTTCGCACTGCAATGTTAATATATATCTGTTTCCGATAGAATCTGCTTCTATACTCTGTTCAAATATAAGAAGGAGCTTTGTAAACAAACAGAATCGTCTGGTTTGCGCACAATAAAGCTCGTATTGGTCAAACGGTCATAACAAAGCTCCCTTGGACCGCCCTAAAAGATTTCCAGGATCGTACTCGGAACTATGCTCGAGATTGCGGCAAGGTAATTCCAGGAAACACCAGAATTTTAGATATTTGGGTCCACCAGATTTGGGTCCTTTCCATTCAGTTAAAACTGAACGATTGTATGAAATCTCCTCGATTCGACTCTGGACGGAATGCTACTATCCGAAGGCCCTCCTACCGCTGCGCGTATTTTGGTTGTTTGCTCTCGCTTAGGTTTGAACAGAGTATAGAGGTCCGACAATATCAAGAAAGATCTTCGACATCGCTGATGATGCTGTCGTTGTAACAGTTATTGGTTGTTTTTTCAAATTAGTGTATTTATATCGCTGACAGGAATCACATTTTTTAATAAATTTCTTAACATCGTCGTTGAGTTTATTCCAATGATAATTTTTTCGAATGTTTTTGATTGTTCGTCTTATACCAGCGTGGCCACCTGTTGGTGGAAGATGATGATCATTGAAAATTATTTGTTTTAATTCGTCATTCTCGATTTTTTGTTGTCCATTTATTATACTTAATTTCATTTCAGTAGCTTTAATGCTTGTTGGGTTCTGTAATAGCGCTTCTAAAAATATATTATTCTCATTATTCTTAATCATTTTTAACTCTGAAATTCTATATTTCTTATAAACTTTCTGCAGATCTCTCAACGACGCAACGAATGCTGACGTTGATCGAGATCACAGTTTCAATAATAGATCATTTGACCCAACTGAAAAAATTATGTTATTACCTAGGAAGTCATTAGTCTTCTCTTTCTTTAAGATTCTGTCCTTGTACAAGTTCGTTAGTCGATTAAATGTATCTTCAGAAACAATTTTGAGTTCTGTAGCTCCTTTTGGTCGTTTAAGTAATTCTACAATCCCGGCGTGATCAGTCACAGTTTGTATTTTTCCCGACGTAGTTTCGTCAGTTATGTGTTTTGTATTGTTTGCGTCTTTACTCTGTGACCTAGTGATCGCATATATTAGATACTGATTCAACTTTTTGAGGTCGTTCGATTCTACTTCTATTCTAGACAGAGCGTCGGCTACGTTATTCGATCCTTTCGTATAATAAATAAATAAATAAATAAATAAATAAGGTCTTTATTTTTTTTTTAAATTACACACAACTGACCCACGAACGTGGCGAGATTTAGCCAAGGCTATTCTTACACCTAACCACTGAACATGAGCCCGCTGCGCAGTATTACATGATAACAATAGTAGAATATTTAAAGGAAAAATCAGCATGAAGATATAAAATTTAATAATTAATTATAGCGTCGCATATTTGATGAGAGACAAAGCCCCACCATACAACGTGATAGTTGTAAGCATTGATGTCATATGTAAAAGCGAAGGTGTCAGGTCACAACAAATTCTTAGAAGTAATCGATTACCGGGGGAGAGTACCGATCGAACATGGCAGAGGAAAACAAAAATCAGGACCCCAAAAAACAATAATAAACTTGTGCAAGACTCAGGCTGAGATACCAAGTATTTCATTTTTAAATTCACGTTTAAATTGATTGCAGGAAACACATGATCTGAATAAAGAAGAAGAATTAAACATTTTTACAGCGTTATACGTGAAACCTCTTTTAAAAATTGATAGGGAGAACTTAGGCATATTAAGCAACGATCTATGTCTAGTATTAACCATGTGAAGCTCACCTCGAGGAACAAGATTCACAATAATGTATTGTGAAATCGTACTCTTCTAATAGTAAACGAAATTTTGTAAGTCGGCTTGATGGATTAGTCATGCCGAATAAATAAATAAGTGGACGATGATCTGTGTAAACTTTAAATTTCCTCATGAACAAATAAGGTCTGAATTTGTTCATACACCACACAATACTTAATAATTCTTTTTCTATAATGCAGTAGTTTCTCTCTGCTTTATTTAATGATCTTGATGCGTATGCTATTGGTCTGCCGTTACCATTTGACAGACCCCTCCAATAGAAAAGCCTGAGGCGTCTGTACTTAATCTGAATATTCATTATTTTCTGAAAAATCAGGAAAATCCAAAACTGGAGGATTCATGAGAGCTGATTTCAGTTTTTCGAATGCCAGCTGACGGTCGTCGTCCCATTTGAATTCCGTATTTTTCTTAGATAATGCATTTAATGGCGCTGCAATATTCGAAAAATTTTTGATGAATTTTCTATAGAAATTTGAAAATTTTTTTTTTTTTTATTCCTCTGAACAATAAATACAACATTCATACACAGTTATAATCAGTTACTAAATGACCCTCAATGTAAGGATGGGCGCACCTAAGTACCAACTTGTGTTGTGCTCACCATCCTCCATTCCGGGTGTTCAAAGATCATCAAGAATTAATCATGGCAGGATACAGAATAAACACACCAACTTTCTACATCTAAGCTGAACATTTAGATTAATGATCTTTTGAGCTGAATACACAAACACGAATTGAAACAGCAAGATAGTGAGATATATACAAAGATAGAGGGAGAGGGAGAGTGGGCGAAATCGAGAAGAAACAAAACCACATCTACGATGACTGCCACCTCCAAATCAACCAAATATGTTGAAAATTTCGCGATTAAGCACGATGAATGCTTTGATTGACTTCTTGAATTTATTGAAATTTAAAATATTTTTGATGGTCACTGGTAGGAGGTTAAAAAGTTTGGGCCCATGATAGAAAACACACCTCTGTGTGTGAGTTTTTTTGAAGGATGGTAGGGTTAAGCATGCATTAGTCACGAATCTTGTCATCTTTTCCTTTTCTTCTTGAAGAACAGATTTGTCCCTAAATACCCAGATTAAACACTGGTTCATATATAGATCTCTTATTTTCAGTAACTGAGTTTCTTCATATAAGTATTCCGTAGAGAATAATCTCGGTTTTTTAAACAAAATTTTCAGTATAGTGTTTTGAGTCACTTGGAGAACGTTCAGGGAATTATTGAATGCACCACCCCAAGCAGCAATACAGTTCTCACTACAGATTCCGCAAGAGAGTGGTATATGATGGTTAGATTTTTGCTATCCAGGATGTTCCTCAATTCATAGAATTTCCTGGTTAGTTGTCTGAGTCGCCTCACCACATAAGCCACTTGTTCATCCCATCTAATATGTTGATCCACAATAATCCCAAGATATCTTATACTTTCCATCTTCTCGATAACAGGACAGCTGCAATTCACCGAGTCAACACAGTCTTCCCCATGGATGTTGAGAGTGTTTTGGCACGGTTGGTTGTTCATCAATAGGGAGAAAGTGATAAATTTGGTTTTTTTCACATTCAGACTAAATAGGTTGTAACTAAGCCATATCTGTATACATCTTAGTCCCTTTTCTGATTTTTCATAAACCTCATTCCAATTATAAGCCGTGAAAACAAGTGCTGTATCGTCTGCAAACGAGACGATATGGCCTCCAAATCCGTTAATGAAGCCAATACTGTTGATGTAAACAAGGAATAAAATTGGCCCCAACACCGTCCCCTGTGGAATACCCACTCTGACCTCCATTGCCTCATTGAGATCATTGTTTATCCTGACCCTCTGTGTTCTATGTGTGAGATAGTCTTTAAGCACATTATAAGTTGGGCCACGTACACCATAATTGTGCAATTTGTCCAAAAGCATCCCGTGATCAACGGTGTCAAACGCTTTCGCCAGATCTAGAAATATTGCTAAGCATTTTTCCGATCGGTCCAATGAACCAATAATTTCCTTCATGAAATCTAGAACGGCATTTTCGGTGCTTGAACCACTCATAAAACCGAATTGTCTGTCTGTTAGAACTCGATTATCATTGAGGTACTTTGTGAGTCTAATCTTTAGGCTATGTTCAAAGATCTCTCAGTTGTCTGCCATCAAAAATCTACCCGGAACCGGTTGGAAATGCATTTCTTGCAGAATTTTATCGTCATCGCCGAACAGGACATCTGTAAGTCATGCTACGATCATTGATGATGCGAGCGAGGATGAGCATATAGGGGCTGGTCTTTCTACGTCTGTTGCCAGTCTTACATCGGAAATAAAAAATCTAAAACGGACTGTTGAATTCTGCTCCGATAAAATCACTGATTTCGAGGAGAAGCTAAATAAGTTCAACGATGTGATTTCCCGTATGAATAAGCTGGAAAAGGAGAATGCTGCTCTTAGGAGAGAGGTTTCTGGTCTCCAAGTCAGAATGAATGTTATGGAGCAGCAGAGTCGATCGTCCAATCTCGAAATTCAAAATGTGCCCGAGAGTTCCAATGAGAACCTGGTCAACATCGTATCAAGGATAGGATCTCACATAAGTGTACCGATCGACTCATCTTCATTGAACTATGTTACCAGAGTCCCTACAAAGATAGCAAATAAACCGAAAAATATTGTTGTGAGGTTTGTTTCCAAGATCAAAAGAGACGACTTTCTGGCAGCTTGTAGATCAATGCGCCGCTCTAACACAAATCCGTTAAAGGGACTTAGGGTTGATGGTGTGGCTGATGAAATATTCGTAAATGAACCATGCAGAATAAAATTCTATTTAAAGAGACTAGAACGGTTGCTCGTTCTAAGGGCTACTCTTTTGTGTGGACTCAAAATGGCAACATTTTGGTGCGGAAAGACCAAACGTCCAAAATAATTCAATTCGTCGAACTCTCTGGTCTGAATGAGTTGTAGTGTTCGCAGCTGTAAATTAAGAATACGACAAAATCCAATTTTGCTTCTTATGCCTGTTAGTGCCTATTATCAGAACGTTCGCGGACTCAGAACTAAACTAGTTGACTTCAGATGTAATTCTACCGCAAGTGCATTTGATATCATATTCGTAAATGAATCGTGGTTGAATGATGGTGTCTATGACTCAGAGGTAGTGGATATCGATCAGTTTCAAATTTTTCGGCGCGATCGATCTTCCTCGGCGAGTTTGAAGCGGGATGGTGGCAGTTCATTCATAGCTGTGAGTCGAGATCTGAGGCCTTCTCTTTTACCGGAATTCCAGAGCAACGCTGAAGATGTTTGGATTCAAATATCAATTGGTGGACAGAGAATTTTTATGTGCTGCGTATATATTCCTCCAGGAGATGCCGCTGCCATTTCAAGTTTTTCATCAAATTTAGGTACTGTCAGGGATAAAATTATGGACGATATTGTTTTAATTGTAGGTGATTTCAATCTTTCCTCTGTTCTGTGGGAATATAACAGTTCACAGTTATTTTGCGAACCAATTAACGTGGAGGATAAGTATTTCGATTTGATAGAGGCACTCTCATTTTCAGAGATGATGCAATTCAATAATGTAAAAAATTCCAACAACAAAGTTTTAGACTTGATCTTTTCAAATTCATACAGAATTGATAATATCATAAAATCTCTTGACCCATTAGTACCAGAGGATAAACATCACCCCTCCCTAGAATTTATGATAAACGTAAGACCCTTGAGACAGTTGGAAAATAATAAGACTACATTCTACAATTTCAAAAGAGCAGATTATTCTATTATTAATACATCTCTTCTCAACAATCCCTGGGAGGAATTATTTGTTGATAGAAGCATAAATGTCAATCTTTCACTATTTTATGATATTTTATATAATTTAATTGACCGCCATGTACCTAAAGTTAAAAAAATCAAGGGATTTCCATCCTATTTACTCAAGAAACACCATAAAAGTAATAAAGCATAAAAATAAAATGCATTCTAAATGGAAAGTATATAATAACATTGGTGATTATAAAACTTTTCAACTGTTGCGTAGTCAGGGCCGCCGCCAGGGCCGGCAAACCGGGCAGTCTGCCGGGGCGGCAAATTCTAGGGGCGGCAAAATCAGTTTCGTATTACTAGAATTTTTTTCCTTTGAAATCGAAAACCCGCCTGTTATTGAAAGAGAAAGCGAAAACACGACCAGATTCTGGGGCGGCTTTTTGAACCTGGTCAACCAAATATATCACACATGTACACAAATAACCAGATAAAAATGCAAATAAACTAAGAGTAATACTGGAAGAAGGAAAACTATCGAAGATGCAGCATTCTACTCATAAATAAATATCCCTGTCAGGTTGTAAATTTCGCCAACGCCTCAGCAGCCTCTCATCCTACTTACACTCCCTTGTTTACGAGTTTATTATCAAGACGGTCGATCCCTTTGATGAACATCTGGGACTGTTAAGTTTTTGGAAGGGTTTCTAGGATAATTCAGCAATGATTCTTATTTTCAGTTTGCCAATCGGAAATCTAGATTTTGATATTCAGGAGGGGTTTGAAATAATGGAAAAATAAGCGTATTATCAACGCGTTAGTCCTCAGTGTCGTCATAATATTCAATATTTTTGTAACACTATACAGTGCCACATAATAGAAATCTTTTATCTATCTTCGGAGTTGTGATTTTCGAACTAAATTACTCTACAAATTTGAAGGTGAGTTCTATAATTCCGTATTTTTTTACCGCCGATTTAACATCCAAACGATAATAAGCATAAGGCGCTCTCGTTTATTAACATTAATGTAGGTGATTTTTTCGAGTCTTTCATCGATCGCCTCAGGTACGCATATGTGTATAAAGCGCCGTCTTTTCAATAATTCGAAAAGGCGCCTTTGAATGAGTTGAAAATATGCCTCGCTGATATTTGAGGCAGATTAGTGTTCTTAATTTACTCAGTAATGGTCATAGTAGAAGAATATATCAATATTATTATTACTAGATACAGGTGAAGCCCTAAGATTAATATTGACCTCTTTTCATTCACTTAACATATGTTAGAATTTAAGAACATGGCAACAGGTAATAAATATGATGAGGTCAAATCGCAGAATTAAAACAGCAGAAATAACAACTATTAATTCTGATCCGGATATCATTGTCTTGAATTTTTCTTACATACGAGAGCTGTGTTGCCTTGGAATTAAGAATTAGCAATCATCAAAAACCAAGACGCGCAATTTTTTTTCGAGTTCATTTAGCTTCGTATATTCAAAGCAGAGATCGTTTTTATTGTTTCGATATATTGTATGTGAATTCATTTCAGAATTCGGAATTTTTATTTGACATATCCTACAGAAATGTATTTGTACTTGAATTGATAAATTTATTTTATTGTTATTATGATACCATTCCGTCCGATTGAAAATATTTACATACGCATTTATATTTACCGGTTTCGTGTATCGTAGAAACTGTCGTATAATGTATCAGCTGTTCATACGGCACCCTGAGTTTTCGAAAGCGACGAGTCATTTTATTAAATATGGAAAATACTTTTGGGAGCTGTGCTCAAAGACGTCAGTTTATTTCGATTTTCTTCTTTACGTAGGATGTAATATATTTTTTGTATAATACATATTTACAGTTATATTTTCTATTAACCCTTTTGTAGTTCCTGAAATGATATGTTAAGTTTTATTTGAGTTCATTGTTATGTTTGATTAATCTTGTAATAATGAACCTGTTTTTAAAGACAGACATCGAATTATAGTTATTATCTTCAATTCATACTGAGAAAGAAAAACCATCCTATACAGTGTGACACAGACTCATGGTACAACCCCATTTTCTCCTTTGTTTCTGTAGTCATATTTTTTAAATTTGGAACATTGAATATACTCACTATAGGGCACTGTTTGACATATTCAGAAAAAAATTCAACTTCTGGTTTTTCCGGAAATGACATCAACTTTCGATTTTCAAATGGGACACCCGGTATATTATTACATTTTTGAAATCTCTATAATTTTCTCAATCTAATGATACCTCATAGTTGATATTTCATTCGTCAGAACGCCCATTTTATTTTTCGATCTAGAGAGCCATGAACTCCCTAAAATTATTGCAAATAATCAAAATAATGCTACACTATAGTAATTTCGATTTAAAAAGTATCGTGGTTCGAAATACGTGCCAAAAAAGTGAACCAAAACCTTTTTTCACTCGAAACTCCGTTTTGTCAAATGGTAGCACAATAGTACTCTGACGTCATTCGAAAGTACCGTCGGTGGGGTATCCATCCACATCAACTATTTTTCTGTATAACCAATACGAACACGATAATGGAGTGCAGACAAGTTTAAGTATCTTCTCGGTTCAATCCAAAGTTTCCGGAAAAACCGGAAATTGGATTTTTTTCTGAATATGTCAAAATATGCCTTATAGTGAATATATTCAATGTTCCAAATATCAGAAATATAGCTACAGAAACAAGAGAGAAAATGGGGGTGTACCATGAGTCTGTGTCACCCTGTATATCTATCATTCGTTTCTGAATTTTTCCCCCTTGATCAAATTTTGAAAGAGTGTTTTATGGTCCTAAGCTCAATACATCACAGCAAGGTGGCAAAATATAATTTTCACGGGGCGGCGAAATTTCATTTTGCCGGGGCGGCAAAATGTCTAGCGGCGGTCCTGTGCGTAGTAAATCTAAACAGCTCATTAAGTGTGATTTCAAAAACTATTTAAATTCAATTCAGTCAGAGATAAAGTCTAATCCCAAAAGATTGTTTGATTTTGTTGCCGTGAAAAGAAAGGCATTGACTATTCCGAATTCACTATCATATGAAAATACATATGCTAATACAGGTGAAGAAATAAGTAACATGTTCGCTGACTATTTCGCGAGTGTTTATATAAAGCCAGATTCAAAAAATCATAGCAATAGGAACAATTTAATTTCTCATCGATATTTAGGTGAAATTAAATTTTCCGTAGACGATATTCGTCAAGCAGGGTTGATTCGAGTAAGAGGGCTGGTCCGGATTTGATTCCACCGATATTTGTTAAATCTTGCTGTTTTTCTTTGGGAACCCCTCTTGGATTATTATTCAATAAATCACTAAGTCAAGGAGTATTTCCGGAATTATGGAAACTGACATGCGTAGTACCTATTTTTAAAAGTGGAAGAAGAGATTGCGCCACCAACTATCGACCGATAAGTAAACTTTCCATTTTCGAGAAGATATTCGAATCAATGGTATATCCACATCTTCATTACCTTGCAAGACCACAAATAATACCTGAGCAACACGGCTTTATGAAGGGAAGGTCGGTCGAGACTAATCTCGTAAATTTTGTTGAATATTTGCAGGAAAATCTTGACCGAGGTGTTCAAACAGATGTCATATACACTGATTTCAGTAAAGCCTTTGATAAGGTCAGTATTGATATTCTGATTTCGGAACTCGCGGCATTTGGGTGGGGGGTTTGTTATTGCGGTGGTTCGAATCCTATCTGAGGGAACGAGTACAATATGTCTGCATTGGGGGATATCAATCAAGAAGATTTTTTTCAACCTCTGGGGTACCTCAGGGTTCTCATCTTGGTCCACTTTTGTTTCTAATCTACATAAACAAAGTTTGCAGATGTTTCACCACCTGTAGATTCTTGCTTTTTGCCGATGATCTGAAATTGTTCGCGCAGACTGCTTGCCTTGAGGACTGTCGAGGACTTCAGAGGGAACTTGATAGTTTGGTTGAATTTTGTACTCTCAACGGAATAACACTAAGTGTCGTATTATGTCATTCACCCGAAATAGGAGTATTCCCAGACGGCACCCTATATTCCCGGAATATTCCTCCAATCAGCCATTAAGCCAATAGATATTGCAATATGCGAGGCATATGCAAAAAATATATCAAATATATCTGCTCTCAAAGGAATATTCCAGATATATGCCATCCCAGATATGACTGGTATATGCTATGGGAATATCCATATGATATGCGTTTAGAATATTATTTAATAGTATTTATTGGTGTATATATAAGAATCTTCATGGAATATTACAAACGTTACAAAACCCTTTTTGAATGATAATTTTTCAAAGGGTATGTACTACCACTACCTCGATTTTGCTTTTGTTCCAAACTCATCAATAACTGATGAGTTTGCTATTTTCCAGTAAACTGTTAAAGAACTATAAACTTTCTATATAGATTATATTTTCAAGGAATCGCAGTTATAATGGAGGTTGGATTCAAGTTAAAAAAATAACACTTTCATTCGCTTAATAATTTGATCTTACTTATTAAACTGAGTAAACAATGGAATCAATGATTTGTAATTTATTTATATGATTGATACAATGAAATGAAAAAGCAGGCAACAAATTAAACGTTTTTATTTGTGAAAAATGGACATTCTATACTATATCGACTGAGAGTCGGGTGACTTTTTAAATAATTGAAATGTTCGATGAAATAGAAGAAGAGGTCCATTATGATTTTGATCTTATAGGAAAGAGATCAAATATATATTTTCAATAAATGGAAAAACAATATAATATGATATTTGAGCAGATATGTAAAAAGGTCGTAGACAAGTTGTTAAAAATCATATATGATAATCAAATATTAGTCAGCAGAGGTGAGAGTGGCTTATTCCACTGGAGGATCAAATCAGTTTTGCTCATATTTTTGTTTCCATGCAGCTGCCATGTAGTGACAGAGGCGTTGTCTGGAACTTAGAATCTTTCTAGTTCAACTTAATACTTCTTGCTTTTCATTGAACCAAAAACATTGCATTTCAAACATTTCAGAGCCATCGTAGGTTGAGGAAGTTATGTGGCCACTCCGAACCATATTTTCGCCCTTTCTAGATATTTCCTTGAATTTTATCAAAATATCTGATAGAAATACCAAAGGCATTATTTCTTTAGAGGAATAAAAATACTCCTTTATAAATAAAAATTAACTATTTTATGGCTTTCTCCCATTCTTAACCCCTGCAATTTCGTTCCCTGATTTTACCGATAAGAATATCAAATTTCGATTTTACTGAGATTTGACTCTTATGGACGTAAACAATAAATTCCCTTTATTCAGTCGCCATATTATATTGTTACGTCACGACTTTTTCAGTCCAAATATTCATATTTTTGTTTTGTGGTCTTATGGGTCCCATCCACTATCAGTTTAACTGAAGTTATTCGTAAGGCCCACGATCTGGATCGCCCACACATTGATCAGTTAATCTTAAGATCTGGGAATGCAGTTGGCGCGGACTGAAGGTCTGTGGGCACTCTACAGGCGAGGATCGGAACAGAGATCGCCGACCGGCACAGATCTGTCGGACGGTGATATCAGGTGCCCTCCGCCACACACTGTCAGTTGGCCTGCAGGCTCGTGATCGTCTTATCTCCGATTCTGTTGTTGTCGTCAGTTTTTCGACAGGCCATTTTCATTCGTGCAGTGATAGTGCGAGATTGGACTGACGGATAGAGCTGGACAGTAAACCAGGTTTTATTTCCGGATTTATTGAATTTTACCGAGCCTATCCCTGTTTATGGAGAATTAAAGATGACGCGTATGCCAATAAAACGGCTACGTGATGAAGCGTACAACGTGCTATTAGAATTTCATAAGAAGACTGTGTTATTAAGGTGCGTACAGACATGCTGCGAATGGCGTACCGCACCACGTCGCGTACATCAACGCGATCAACAAAAGTTCGCCAATATCTACACTGTGATCGCGGTGATGTGCGCTACGCTGTTGCACCCCGCCGTCCACACTTATGCGGCCCACCCACTATGCGATTGCCTGCAGTCCGTCGCCTCAATAGGAGAACGTAAGACCAATATCGCACAGCAACATACACTATCAGTTAACCGCCTGCAGGCGGCCGTACAAAACTGCATATTTTGGCCTGATGGTGCGTCCAGTGCCTGCAGGCGGAATGCCGATGTCAAAACGGGACTGCAGGCGACCTTCAGTTATCCCACACAGTTCTGTCCACCATGCTTCGTCCGAAACGCTGTGCTATTTACCTTCTTTCAATTTTTGGAGGTGGTTTTAGGTTGAAGAGTGCCTCCAAGATGGAGACACAATCTGACATTGCTCCGCGAACTGAGACGATTATTTG